>CM060732.1:36423356-36861505 GCA_030704615.1 Takakia lepidozioides | reverse complement strand
TGAAGTAACTTCCTTTCCTCGTCTGAAGGCCCTGCTTCCAATAAAGAAGCTCTCTGTGCTGGCTGTGCCCCTTCCTGCACAAGAGCTTGGGAAACATTATCATGCGGTTTCCGTGAAGCTAGTGGATCCGCCACTACAGTCTTTCCCCCTGTCTCTTAGACTGGGGTTGCCCTGCCAGTCCACCCTCACTGTGTGAAGAGCCTTGCTCTTCCATTGCAGTGTTTTCGGCCTCAAACACTCCCATCTTCTTTCTTTCCCGAGCATCAAGTATGCAAGAATCAAGAATTATTTGAGCAATGATTGGGCCAGACACTATGATAGGAGACTTTGCCGGCAGTGCCCTATAATCTCTTCATCTCCTCTACTGTGTGTTGTACATTATGTCCGCCCATGCTACCTCTTCTCCTCTCAGGGCTTTGAGAATTTCCTCTGTGAAGGATCTGCTCAAGTACTGTTGGTTCTGTTTCATGGCAAACAGAACGTTCAATACCGGCCTACCTCCTTTAGCCCTGGGTACACGGCCTTGGTACAAGCGTAACCCTGAGTTTTAAAGAAACTCCCTTCTTGGAATAAGTCCCCTATTTGCAGTCTTGCCCTGTGCTCCTCCACATATACCTGACCTGATGACAATTCAAATAATTGTTGTAGGTATAGGGGAGTAATTTCTAATTCAACTCCCTTCACCGTTGTTGCTCCTGTCCTAGGCTCAAAGTTCTGCAAGAATTGTAACATGTACTGCCTATGGTGCAATGTCCAATCTTTGCTTTGCAATCCTTCTAATCGTAGCTCCTTCAGTAACTGTACCGCAGGTGGAGTAGCAATCGTTTGTTTCTGCAGGATTGTGGTGCTCTTCACCCTGATTTCTTCCATTCTTCTCACTCTCTTCATTCTAGACCCACAGAAAGGTTTTGGATGTAACAATTGAAGAAATGCCTGCAGGGCACAAAGCATAAACGTATGGTTGCCACAAAATGCTATGGGTAATTTCTTGTAAGCCTGCGGGGCTTGCAAGCATCGATTAAGAGAAAAGATACTCTCTGTTCTTCTATCTCCGTGCCACTGCGTAAGTAGTATCGCGAGCATATAGTCTGTTAGTTCCTCCATAGCTTCAAAGTTATAGCATTGATGGTCTGTCCCGTTGTGACGCCCGTTACTTGGAACGACGCCGACTCTTGCGCTTAAAATCCCTCCATTTTCTTGATTTCGTTTCTTGGAAATTACCCTCTGCAGATAATTTCGGCTGGTGATTGGCTGTTGGCTGTGTGATTTATTTTATAATTTAATTTCCTTCCATGGATTTTCCACTCTGGACTGTCCACTAGGATAGCACATGTGACATGGATTTCGCTTTTCGGTACTTTTAAAGGGTTTCGTTACCCTTTGTATGCATTAATGGGCCCATAATAAGTTAATGTGTCGGGTAGGTACTTTGACGGCCAATTTTGTCTTTTTCCTTGATGACAGTCGCCTTTGCAATCCATGTCCGGCTGTGTGTCTCGCCCTAACGTCCACGTGTCCATTTCTACACGTGCCTTTGTCCACTTTTCCGCTGGCCACTCTCCGGATGTTAACCCACGTCCACCTGTCACGGATTCTATGGACTGTATAACCCTAGTAGGTTGTGTTGTGCTGTGACAGGCTGTGTCATACTGTGGTACGCTGTGATAGGCTGTGTGGCATTGTGGTAAGCTGTGATAGGCTGTGACACGCTGTGGTAGGTTGTGATAGGCTGTGTCGCGCCGTGGTGAGCTGTGATAGGCTGTGTTGCGCCGTGCTGAGCTGTGATAGGCTGTGTTGCGCCTTGCTGGGCTGTGATAGGCTGTGTTGCGCCCGTACTGTTCGCCCTGGTCATATACGCTCGGCCTAGCGACAAGTGCTTCATACTCTGTTGGTATCACTAGTGCAGCCCGTGACTGCTTTTGCGTTTCAACATGCAAATCATGCTGCAATGGTTTGTCATGGATATCACTGTACCCCTTCAACTTATTGGCATTGACTCTTCCCAGCATCTCTTTGTTAATGGTTTGTAACATGGCGGTGTTGTTATCATACATCTTCTGTATGACATGAGGTCCTTTCCATGGTGATTTAAGCTTAGAAGCTTTAATCTTTCCCTTCTTCTACAACCAGAGAACCAAATCTCCCGTCTTAAAAGTCTTTATCTTGCCTTCATCAAACTGTTCATTTCTCTTCATCTGAATTCTGGTTATGTTATCAGCTGCATCAGCACGTACTTCTTCCACATGGTATAATTCATGTTTCCTGACCTTAATTGAATCTTGCAATTCCATTCTCTTTCCCCATTCCGTTCTCATGGTAGGTAACAGGAATTCCACTGGAAGTAAAGCTTCCATACCATAAACTAATTGGAATGGTGTATACTTAGTGGTGACTTTATATGAAGTCCTGTATGACCACAAAGCTGTCAGCAACTTTGTATCCCAATCCGTTCTGTTTGCATTGACTATCTTAGCCAAGATAGTACATAGTATTTTGTTGGTAGCCTCTGCCTGTCCATTACCTTGTGAGTAATAGGTTGTGCTCTTCTTGTGCACAATCATGAACTCCTTAGTTAAAAGTTCTATAGTCTCATTAATGAATTGACTTCCCTGATCACTGATAAATTCCAAGGGACAGCCAAATTGTGTAAGTATGTTTTCATACATGAACCTTGCTGTGGACTTGGCTGTGTTGTCCCTCAAAGCTTTAGCTTCTACCCACTTCGTAGTATAATCAGTGGTTGTAATTATGTACATGTTCAGTGTATTCTTGGTTGGTGGGTTAATTGGTCTAACAAAGTCTAGTCCCCATTTCTGAAATGGTTCCGTAGGCATTGTAGGATGCAAAGCCATCTTCCCAGATCTCTGCAAAGGTCCTAGCCTCTGACATTCATCACAACTCTGACAATACTTGTGTACATCTTTGAACAAAGTAGGCCACCAGTAACCTGCATGTAGTATCTTCCTACTGGTAGTCTCTTCTCCAAAATGACCTCCTGCCACTCCTTTATGAACTTCCTCCAAAACTTTATTAACTTCATGGTGGTATAAGCATCGCTTCAGCACTCCATCTGGTCCTAGCTTATACATTCTGCTCCCTACCATAGTGTAAGGTAGAGCCTTGATAGCAATTCTCTTTCTCTGCTATTTTCCATAACTTGGTGGGCATTGACCATGAGCAAGGTAGTATTTGATTGGCCACTGCCAATCTAACCAGTCATCTGCACTTCCCTGCACCTCCACTGCAAATAGACTCGCATCTGGTAATTGATCATCTACTCCCGTGGCTGGTTCTCCTGTTGATAACCGTGACAAGTGATCCGCCACAAGATGCAGCCTCCCAGGCTTGTAAACAACCTCGAACTCAAACTCGTGCAAGATTATCAACCATCTTGCTATTCTTCCGCTTATCAGAGGTTTGTTTACCAGGTATATCAGAGCCTGGTGATCCACATAGAACATAAACTTCTTAAAACCTCAAAAATAAATGGTTAGAATACTAAAATTTCAAAATCCAAAACAAAAAGACTAGTATTGTATAAGCAGATCTCAAAATAATGTTGTATAAATCCAGCGCAGCCTGGCATAATTTGGAAGTGGCCACAGTGCTAAAAGGATGCCCTACTGTATTCCGCTCCATCTAAACTCACACAGGCCACCCATTCTTGCAAAATCAGTTGAAAATTTTGTCTACTTCCCAAGTTTATACAACACTGAATCTCCAGGAATTCCAAAAACTTGCATCAGCGCAACATAAACCATGACTAAGGTCTCAAATTTTCCCTTGTCCACAAGCCCGGCCTCCAATCTGTTTTTCAACGTCTCTTTTCCTCGTTTTTTTCTTGGTTGGTACTTGGTACTGCCATCAAAGACGCCTATGAAGACTTAGGTTGGCATCGATTAGACACCAAAGAGAACAATAGGGTGTGACTTGTGCTTCAGGAGAACCACTACGAACCAAAACAGTGGAAAACGCATCGGCCTCAAGCTGAAGGACACATGTTATTGGCAATTTTGTAAATCACATATATTGTTGTCTAATATATCCTCGATGAAACTTAGATACTTTCCATGTGGGCAAAATATTGTAATCCCTCAAAAAAAATAAAAAATCAATCAGATGTACCAATTAACATTTGCCAACTTTTCGTTGTTGGTTTTTACTGGAGGTGACAATACATTCAACCCTTGGATATGAGAAGTACGCAGACTGTTCAAGTGGTCACTTAAGGACACGTAGATCAGTTGAACTCCGAGAGGGGTGACTGATATTGAGGTAATAAACGTCGTTGAAAGCCGATGCAAGATTCGTCCTCAAGTTGATCTGATTCGGGAGACTCTGTTTTCTTCGTGCACTTTCACAAACTGGTGACTGTGGTTGGGTGTCGATGACGTTTCCAAGAATATCATTCCAATCTTGGTGATTGGGTCATAAGAGGCAAGAAAACAAGAATGTGCTTTCCTGATTTTCCTTCTCTTTCTCTTGATAAACCACATTGAAGTGTTCTCGGAGACGCGAAGAGGTACCCATCTCACAAACACTCTCTAATATTGATGTAAAATCGGCCTCCAACAATCTAGTGTACGCCTTAAAACAAACTAGTTGTTTTGAAAATTAAAAATACACATATCCCATTTATAACGTGAGTGCGCATTGACCCAACAAGGCAGAAAAAAAAACAAAACAAAAAAAAAACAAAATTGAAAATTTTAAAATAAAAAATAATTGCATTTTACTCATTGTGAAAATCAACAGTTCGCCAACGAACTGTTCTTTTTTCAGCATATCCCATTTACAGCGTAGGTGCGACATTGAATAAACCTACACAAAATATATTTGAAATTTAAACAAAACAGAAAGAAATAATACAAAGACGTGTGAAAATCAACAGTTTCTTTTTCAGCATGTCCCATTTATAACGTAGATGTGGCTTTAAATAAACCTACACAAAATATTTGTATTTTATTCAAAGAAAACAAGAAAAATGACACACAGACATGAGAAAATCAATTCGATAACGAACCCTTGAGATTTTATAAAATCCCATTAACAACATTAGTGTCGCATGTATAGATATTTATAACCGATAAAATAACACAAAAGACATATTGTGGAACTCACAAGTTCGCCAACAAACTGTTGATTTTTCAATATGTGCCATTTACAACATAAGTTGCATTAACCAACTTACCTATTATAGATGAAAAAAGAGAGGAAAAACATTTGAGGTTTCATTAACTTTAAGAAAAATCAATAGTTTGTTGGCAAGCTTTTGATTTTTCAGTTTATCATAATAAGAACGTGAGCATAAATATCGCACTGACCAATAAACACATTGTTTATTTTTTTTCTTGGGCTTAAATCATTTGATATAGCTTCTGATCAGTAGAAATTTAGGCTTTAAAGTACAAGCCAAAATGAACATGAAGTACAACATCTGAGACAAAACACATTTCATGAAAATGAGCAATTCATTGACAAACTGTTGATTTTCATTCTGCGTAAGGATGATCTTAGTAATGCATTAAATATTGCAAGTATTAACAGAAACAGGTTGTGAAGTATTAAAAGTAGTGAATATATTTGTCTTTGAATATATCATTGTTTTCTTCTTCGAGTGTCATTGATGTTACACAATCTATTATATAATCTATCTCCGCTCACCATAAACGATGCATTTCACAATTGTTTTCATTGCGAATAAAATCAACGGGAATAGGATCATAAGTGTATAATTATTAATAGGTCCACATGAATAGGGTCTTAGTTGGAACACATGTAAAAATACTCAGCTTACGATTTGCTATTAATCATGAGCTTGAACTACCACATTAGTGCCTAAAGGTCCGTGCACACATGGTGCTAAGTCACTGCTAAGTACATCCCCAGCGTGGTAAGTTTATCCCTGCGTTCAGACCAAAAAAGTTAGCTACCACTTTTTCTGACGTGGAATCTGACTTACCACCGGTGACAAAGCTACCACTGCACTTAACACCATTAGTGGTATCTTAACACAATCCACAGAAATCTTTCAGGATTCTCGGTGGCAAGTTATGAGCGCCAAAAATGGACTGATAACTTATCGCGCTCCTACCATCTCCCGCTCTTGCTCACCATCGCTAGTCTGTCTGTGCACGTCTGTGCTTGTCATCGCTAGTATATGCACACACACTCCTCACCTGTGCATGCTCTTCACGCATTTGTGCACACACACTCATCTAGGACTCATTAGTCATCATGTTGTCGCTGCTGGACATAATGGGAATTGCGAACGCTGATGCTGAAAATTAACATAATGACTAGAACAACGAGAACAATGACACTGAAGGCCAAGAAAATAACTATCCGAGTGAGTCATTAACTGCATACAATCTTTTCACAATTGAGTTGTTGTCATTATGCAATATGTTTGTCTCGGTCATTCACAATTGATTTGTTTGTCTTCAGATGCAGAAACGGTCGAAATATCTGATGATACTAGTGGTGGAGTCCAACGGAAGAAGAAGTGCAAAGGGAAGGCGGTTGCACGGTCTGCTTCTGGCTCAGACCCTGTGATAAAAACCAAGAAACCCCGCCAACCCAATTGGGAATACGCAGAGATCTTGGCACTTGTCACTGCGAGAAAAGACGAATATGTAGCCAGCCTAGATACTGTTGACCCAAGAGACAAATTTGAAAGTGCAGTGTGCAAATAACATAAAATTTCAGTTACAATAATGAAAACAAGTCATTGCATGCATCACCGGAATGGGGCAGCATGCAAGGACAAATAGAGCTCCATATTTGGAGACTTCAAACGTATTCACGATTACCAGAATGGTACAGGAACGGGTGAAGAGTATTGGAATCTAGGAGCGAGGGAAAGAATGCAACTCAATCTCCCCTGTCAATTCAATCGCACTATTTATGATATGATCCAAGCGTTTATGGGGCACCGTCCAGTGTTCAGACCTATTCATACACGTTACCTCATGGTCAACAATGACAATGTCTATACACCAATGTTCTGTCTGACCATGAGACTCATCATATTGGTGATCCGTCTGTAGACACAGTGAGTACTCAGGGACGACACTTCCAGGCTTCAGACACTGGTTCCGAAACTCAAGGCTACTCCCCTATTCTGGAGACAGCTCTTCTTGCACCAAGACGTACTGTAAGTGCTATCCAGGCAGCATTCATACCTCCAAGAAAAACTGTACCTATTTTTCCAGGTACTACTCGTGAGCCAACCAATCTTGTCCCGAATCGTGGGACTCCTGAACCTGCGGATTCTTCGTCAGATGCATCATCAAAGAATATAGAAAGCACCGGAGTAAAGCGCAAGTCGTCTTCAAGTCAAAAGCAGCCGATTGATGTGACAGAGAAAGGTAACCAAATGCTGGTTGAATCCATCGACAAGATCCATGAAACGAACCTGCAAATCGAGGAAAAGAGAGCAAAAGCGCAGGAATTCTTGTTACACACTCAACTCGATTATTTTAAGCTTCGAGACAAGGAACTAAATCGGACTCAAAAAGATATGGTCTCAGCTATAACGGGCCTCACCAAGGTAATGGGACAAGCCTTTCTACAGAAACATGACATTCCAGATGCAGATATCGAAAAGGATCGTAGTAGCAACGATGAACGAATGTTGACATAAGCAGCTTGATCAACTACAATTTGAATATTGACACATCTGGAGTTTGATATAATTGCAGAGAGCATGTAGACCGAACAACAGACATTACCTTAACAATTACTGTATTATTTGACATCCCAGATAGTGCGCCAATACATTGCCCAGATTTTGACCCGACGTTTCTCGTCCTTGAATTTCAGCTTGATTTTGCGGCTGCTCATAATTTGCGTCTTGTATTTGCTCTATCTGAATCTCATTTTGCTCATGTCGTGGCAATTCAAGATTTTCTCGTTGAATTATTTTCATGAGTCTTTCGACATCTGCGTAGTTTCTACTACGAATCAGATTGTGTAAAAGACAGCAAGCTGTGAATACGTCTGGCACAATGGCAACGTGTAGTTCAGTTTTGTGGAGCATTTCCCTGAAAGTTTTTTTCATGATTCCAAAACTATTTTCTACAACCAACCTTCATTGTCTATGCTTTCAATTATAGAGCAATTCGAACACTGTAGGTTGTCCATCTCTAAACGGTGTCATGATCCAAGAAATACAAGGATACCCCTTGTCACCCAATAGGTATGGGGTAAATCCTTCTTGACAACCCCTGGCTTGGTCGAAGAGTCCATGATACATTGCTTGGTGGTACGAACTTGAGAGGCGAAGGACTCGGCTGTCGTTCACACTCCCAGGCATGCCAACGTACAAGTCAAGAAACTTTTTCTGGCTATCTACTACTGCCTGGGCAACCATTGAGTAACATGAGGACTTGAAGTAGTAGTAGTCTCTGCTCCTGGACCTGGTGGTTTTGCGATGGCTATATGCGTGCCATCTATGGCACCGTGTATGCTTGGAAGCCACACCACTTTTGGAAGTCCTCCATAACAGTGACCATTTTATTTTCTGTTGGCCATGATATCAAATTGCGGAACACTGTATTAATGGCCCAAACAACATCTCTGATAACCAACGATATTGTGGATTTGTCAATTGCGAAGAACTCGCTGCAAGTCAACAGGTTTGCTCCTTGAGCAAGTTTGTACAGTGTGCAGCACACCCGAACTTCTACATGAATGGCCAGGTGATATCTGGTGTTTTCTTTTCGAACATGACGTTTTATCTTGTTGCAAATGTAGAGCATTGTATCTTTTGACATACAAAAGTTCTGTATCCAACGTTCACTGTCATATTCGGTGACAAGAAAATGGCTGAACCATGTACTTGTGCTGCGTGGTTTTACCCAGTCTCCAAGCTCTATTCCCAATACTGTGGCAAGATTGCATGACATTCTCCGAGTTATAATGAGAGAGGTCGCAAGAACAAGTTGCATGTTTGCAAGCATCGATTCTGTATCGAAATCTGGAAGAGTGAAAGGAGGAAATCCATGCGTAGCCCCCAAAGATTGAACGGACATTTCTAACAAAAGTACAACGAATGTCGTGTATATGATGAACTCCTCCAGCGAAAAATCCATGCTGAAAAAATGAAGAGCAAAGAATTCACTTCGAAGAGCGAAGAGCAAAGAGCGGTGAATGAGAGAGACGACCATGTCTCTCGATGGTACCTGTCTCTCTGCAGGTGTAGACGCGGGCTAATTTGAAAAGGTGGTAAGTAATTTGTCAGTGGTAAGTATCCTTAGGTGTGAACACATGTAGAAAGTAGTAAATCACACCTGTGTTAGTTGGGGGGTAAGAAATCCCAAAAGCTTAAATTAAATATTCCGCTAGTGTTAAGGGACTTACTACATGCGAGCGTACCACTAGGTGTGTACTGACCTTAAGTGATTGTGAGCCGCTCACGCGGTTGCATCGCTGAAAAAACTTGAATACTTATAGAGACTACAGAATTAATTTTATAAGGACAACTCTAAAGTTAGATACTAACCAGACAGAAGTGAGTAACATAGACTATTCCATCAAGCTTGAAAAGTTCTTCATGTGACCCTTGCCCACATTGCTCGTCATCATCTTCATCAAAATCATCTTCATGAGGTATAGGTAAATAAAATTTTTATTAAAAAGAACGGGGGATAATCAATTCCTAACCTAAAAATTCATCTCAATAAACTGGGGTTTCATTCCCTTCATCCAAAAAACAAAAAAAAAACAAAAAAACAAAAAAACGAAAAAACAGTCCTCCAAGAAAAAAAGACAAATGCTTCAACATAATAATAGCACTTTATAATCTTTGAAGTTTCACTCGGGTAAATGTTTTTGAAAAGCTTACATGTGTGACAGACTGTGCCAAGGAGCCCCACTGCATTGTGTCAGTTTTCCCATTTGGATGGCACATAAGGAATTTACAGTGGGCAGAGTGGGTGTCATGTTCTGGGTATTACCAACATGACAAACAACGGATCCGGGTATTCGGTTATTAAGGTTAGGGCTGCCAGATATGGGGGGGGGATATAGAATTTTGTTTTTCATATTTTCCATTCGCCGGTTATGCATCTAACCCTGATCCTAAAAAATGCGGATACATTGATATCCTGCTGTTGATATCCTGATGACTCTATATCAGCCCAACACTAGTATGCTCTTCTCCCCCATTCCCTTGGGCGGTGTCCCACTCCGAGGTTACTATGAAAGAGGTTATTTTCTCCTCTCACTATAATTAAGGGGCCTGATTTGTGAGCTGCCGCTCCCAGGTGTTTTTTTTGTTTTTTTTGTTTTTGTGTTTCCTTTTCTTTAAAAAAAGAAAGAAGAAGAAGAACCACTGTCCCCTGTTCTTCTTTTTTAAAAAAAGGGAAAAAGGAAAAAATGAAGAAGAATATAGGTTATCAGCGAGGACCGATAAATTTAATTGTCGGTTCCAAATTCCAACCGTGCATCCCACCAACACCACTGGTACTCTGGTAATTAAAAAATAATTAGAAAATACTTGTATTGAAGGAGAGAGAGAGAGAGAGAGAGAGAGAGGGGAGGGGGCGGGGGAAGAGATCCAAAAGACAGGGATCGGGAGAGACCGGGAGAAAGAAGGAGGGAGCAGGAGATTGTTCGCGTTCTCCAAGGAAGGAGGAGAAGGGAGATTGTGAGAAGAAGATGTCGGGACCTCTGGCCAGAGCAGGAAGCTATTTTTTCGCCAAGCGTGCACAAAAGGAGTTGGACTCTTGGGGCAATGATGTCAATGTAATTCTCCTCCTTACTCTAACCTTCGCTTTCTGTTGGGTTTTCTGGGATGACGTTGGTGTACTCTTCCAGAAACCCATCTTAGTATTTGTCTGCTGGGTTTTTGGAAAATGCGTACATCTCGTTAAACTTCTCATGCTCTTAATGCAGATCTTGAAAAATGATCTGTCGAAAGCTCGAATTATACACTCAACCTCCGATCTATCAAACGAGATTTTCTCTTGTTACATATAAAGGTCGGTCAGTTGAGGTTGGCTTGACTGAAGTATGAAAGTCGGGATTGCCACTTCTCCAGGTTTCCCTTGCGGTCTTACTGTTTGGGTATGTGAGAGGCTTACATTACTGACAAATCACTTATGGAGACAGTCAAAACATTGGATGCAATCATAGATTAGTTCCACAAGACTCTCGTCTTCCCAGCCATGTCATGTGTTGATACAATCAGACTCCCATAAAAATTTGGAGAACGAAAGGTTGGACCAAAAAGTAGCATGTCCCCCAACGTTCCACGAGTTAATAATACCAATTGCCTGCAAAATCAGGACTAGGGTTTCCCTCTGCCTTCCTGAGCTGTTGCTCATGTTAACCAAGTGCTGCTTTTAAATGAACTAGTTTGCCAAGCCTTCATGTGTAACTTGCATTAATAAACCCAGGTGGAATAATCTGCCAAAAGATCATGGAGTCGATGAGTTCTCACAACCAGCCTTAGTATCGGAAATAGAGGCACTTGAACTTCTTTGGAACTCTTTCATTCTTGGTTTGAGGTCACACAGCCTTCCTGACTGAATTTGTGGTTCATGAAATGTTCCACGGACTTTTTTGTAAATCTGTTTCTTTTCATCTCTTTTCAAGATTAGGAGAAAAGTTTTGTTTTAACGGTGGATTCTTCTTCTATTCTGCAATATTATTGCCACTGCCTACGATGGTTGTTTTATAATTGGGGGTGGCGCGATGGGGGGGCGGGTTGTGTATGGCTGGACGGAGCAGTCGATGTCTAACAGCGTGGAAGAAGGTGCCAAACGCTTCATCAACAGATTAAGAGGTTCTATTTCTCTCTCTTGACATTGTGCTATCACTCAGTGCATGTAAAATCTTTGCTCAACTGTTGTGAGACTTAAATGCTACTGTTATCTGAGCCTAGTCGATGTGGTAAGCTCTGAGTTGCTGGTTTGGGCTATTTTGAGGTTGTTGCAGTGCTTACAGCACCGTTGGCCTGTATATAATAACTATGGCCAGCATTTTCTTTTGGAGCTCAAGTGACATTGTGCTATCACTCAGTGCATGTAAAATCTTTGCTCAACTGTTGTGAGACTTAAATGCTACTGTTATCTGAGCCTAGTCCATGTGGTAGGCTCCGAGTTGCTGGTTTGGGCTATTTTGAGGTTGCTGCAGTGCTTACAGCACCTTTGGCCTGTATATAATAACTATGGCCAGCATTTCTTTTGGAGCTCAAGTGTACCTTAGGGTTTGAGTGGAGATGGCAATTTTTTTTACTTATATACCCTGCAGGAAGAGCAACTTTGGTGGAGGTCGAACCTGAAAGATGTCTCTCTTGGATGGAAGTGGTAGGGGAGGCTTGAAGTAAGGAACATAAGAACCAAAAACTAAGAATGAAAAATAAAGGAAAAAGAAGAATGAAGAAGAAAGATAACAAGGAGCTGGAAGAAAGTGTATTTAGTGAGAGACAGAGAGAGAGACAGATTTGGAGTGGTGCTCAGGCTAAATGAAGGTGGGCGTGGGACAGGAAAAGTGCAAACACCACTGCCAGATCTCCTGCAACGCTATGAGCTTCCAAGAGGAACATTTCCTAAAAATGTACTCAATTATGAATTTGATGAAGCCACTGGAAAGATAGTAGTGCTCCTGCCTTTCATTTGCGAAGTGGGCTACAGAGATTCCTCTGTTGTGCGGTTTGCACAGAGAGTGACTGCAGTTTTGCAGAATGGAAAGCTTACCGACATCGAAGGCTTGAAAACTAAGGTACTTCTCATGTGGGTGAAAGTGACGTCAATTACGTTGGACAGACCAGATGGGAACAAGGTGATTTATCTGGCCAGTATGAACAGAGCTCGTCCAAGAGAAGCCTATAATGTGATCCGCGATGGAATTGAGATTGATATCTTCTAGTCTTGGGAGGATGCTCTTCTTCTCTCTTTTACTGGAAATCTACTTCTGGATGAGACAATCAACTTTCAAATGGGGAAATTATGACACATATGTCCACTGGCACCCTTGATGGGCTGTGCATAGGGCTTTATGCTCTGTAAATTGCTGGACCTTCTACTTCATTTGTTCTTTCGATTTACTACTCTTAACCAAATCAACTACAGTCAGGGAACATTGTTTCCGGTCATGCCAGACCAGATCTGTGCTGACTGATGTAAACTCAAATTGGAAATATCATGATTCATTAGCGTATCGACAGATTCATTAAGACAGGTGAATTGGTTTGCACTCTTTCCTGGCTCATTGAACAACTGGGGATTGAAATTGCTTGTGTTTCTCTATTTGACATACCTGCCTCTCTTCCTTCCTTTCTTGGGCCCTTTGGTTGTATTGCAGATGGATAATTTTTCATTGGATGTGCAAATTTATCTCTTCTCTACCCCTTCATCTTGGAAGTTGGGAGGTCCAACTTTTCCTTTGCTCTCTACCCTGTTGGGCTTCCAACCCTGAAAACTAAGCTCCGTCAGTGCTGAGAGCCAGATGTGGATTGAGTGGGTCATTCAAAGACTGAAGAGAAAAGGTGGGTTTCCATTACTGTGTGGATTGTACGAAACCCCTTGAACAGTGTAGACTGGTGAACTTGTTTGAAGGGGGTAAGGAAGAATAGGTAGAGCGGATGGTCGAATGACAGCAAGAACGAACCCTTCGAACAACTGGATCTGATTTGATGTAAGCCCAACCAACACCCACATTCAGAGTAGCGCTTCCCTTTCAATTACTCTCTGATCACACTCCAGTGTCTCATGTTCTGTTCCCCTCTGAACCTTAGTGTAGCTTGCCACACTGAGGTAACGCTAGCCGAGTCAAATGTGGAGATTTCACTGCAATTGGTTATGGGTAATCTCATTCCCCAGCTGCTAGACAGTGACCTGCAGAGCAGCAGTTTGTGATTAGCAAGCTCATTTCACAGCGCACCTGCACAGCAAAACAAAGCTAATGCAGTTTATGAAGTCTTGAAAGGAACCAGCCAGAGCTAGGGTTTAGGGTCCCAATTGCAGATGAATACAAACAGATGTAGCTCTACACCTACGGATGAATCTTTCTACAAGGGTCACCTTTGAACCCTAAACCTTCTGTGCGTGGTGGAGAGTCTGAAAGAGAACAGCTATCGTTTGGGTTTGATTGACAGACTAGAGGATAATAGGGTAGTTTTCTTGAGAGGGGTTGAGGTACGCTGGAGAGAGAGAGAGAGAGAGAGAGTGTGTGTGTGTGTGTTCTTGGTTGGTTCAAGTTTGGGGGTTTGTATCCGTTTTTCTATTGGCAACTGGCACGAAGTAAGAGCATTATTTGTAATGAGAGAGATTGTGGAGTGGAGTGTTGGTGCATATGGGAAGTGTATATGACAGCATTAGGGAGAGGCTACGGAGAGGGATTGAGATTTAGAGTTCTTTGAACTCCTGTGGGCTGTTCGAGTGGCAGGATGAAATCCATGTTGTATATTTTGACAGCTTGCAGCAATAGAGAAGTCTTCTTACCAAAAGTGTGAGAAGCGCTTGAGAAGAGGGGGCCGAGGAGATGGAGAGCTATTGGAGCTGATGAACCATGCCGCAGCCTAGTCTGCATTTACTCCGGGGAATGCCATTCTCTTCCTCTCCTCATCTCTTTCGGCCCTTCTTATTATTTTCCACCTTCTCTTATTCTTTTAAAATTAGCTCTAATTCCTCTCATAGCTTCGATTCCAAATTTCGGTATGAGCAATGCTCGAGTATCTCATCTCTAATCTCTGTGTCTGCGGGTCGCCTCCGCTCTTGGATTCAACATCAATCCCGTTTTGCTGGTTTTCCCCACTACTCGAGGAAATGTGTTCGTCCAAGTCCCCACGAGTTGTGTCAATCAGACTCTCATAACTCGAGGAAATCCGAAGTCATTGACTGGGATCATTTGAAAGAGAACAAGGAGGAAGGAGCAGTAGGAGCACGTGGAAAGCACGAGGAAAGCAAGAGGATCATGGTACGCTCTGCTCGGCGGAATTTCACTACATGGGCAGGAGACTGGGAACAGCGTGATGAAGAGTGTGAAGAGTGTGAAGAGTATGAAGAGTATGAAGAAGACTCCACAGGGACAACTCGGTTGACCAAGGCTCAAGGTGCGCTAGTGCATGCAACTTCAGCCAAGGTGAGTTTTCTCGGCATCTACATTGGAGCTGTAGCTCCGTCTAAAGCACGGCGGCGCCTCTCGAAGGCCTTAGAGACGAGACGTCGTGTCATGCATAGGATAGTTGTTCTGCGCAAGCAGCGAGAGCAGGCCTGGGAGAGTGAAGTCGGGCGTCTGGCATTCCAGGCATGGACCCGCGGTTATCGGAAGGCCCTCCATAGCCTTGGGTCAAACATGAAGGCGAAGAAGGCAGTGTTCGATAAGGCTACAGAGTCTGGCACGAAAGCTGCCGTTGATTTAGAGTATACGATGCCAAGGGAGAACCTCAAGAATCTTCTAACCCAAGAGAAAGATCACTTCTCCCGCCTGGGGTGGGACTATATTCCCGCTCCTGTGAAAAGGGCTTACGAAAATCTTATCCGGACTATGGAGGAGACGTGTGAAGAGCTCAATGGTGGAATTCAAGAGGATTATCCTGGTGGTTTTGTAAAGGACAGTTTTGAGGATCAGGAAGACCCTGCTTTGCCTGCAGAAGATGAAGATGTGGAAGATCACTTTCAGAAAGTGGAACCTAACGCTGATATAAACTATCATAAGGTCATGGATTTGATAGCTGACCCAAATGCACTTGCAGCAGCCTATGATCGCATCAAATCCAGAGGTCCAAGGATGATCTTAGGAGGGGATACTGAATTGGACCCTCGGGGAGAGGAAGTGGTCTTACACTCTCTGGAGGTTATCAACTGGGGATGGTTTGAGCACACTGCAGATCAACTGCGTGCGGGGACATACTCATTCAAACCTGCGAGACAAGTGAGCCTCTTGAAGCCAGGAAAGCTGAGGGAAAAGAGACAGCTTATGTTGATCGGTCTTGGGGACCTAATAGTACAGGAAGCTGTCAGAGAGGAATTAGAGAGGATTTATGAACCCACATTCTCGGAGGATGCACATGGGTTCCGACCTGGGAAGTCTTGTCACACAGCACTGAAAAGACTGAGGTCTGGATGGAAAGGAACGGCCTGGTTTATCCAGTTGGACTTTCAAAAGTGTGATGATACCTTGATGCAGGAAAGGCTCAAATCCATTCTTTCGGAGAAAATACAGGATCAACAGTTTATGGATATGTTGACACGTATGTTCAAGGTGGGTATTGTGAGTGTTGGAAGACATACATGTGAGGGTGGAAGCGAACTATCACCTCTGTTGTGTAATATATACTTTCAGCAACTGGACAAAGAAGTAGATCAGATTAAGAAAGAGTGGAATACAGGAACTAAGAAACGGAGCGTTGATCCAGAATTACGGAAGCTAGTTTATGTCCGGGTCAGGTACATCAGATATGCGGATGATTTTCTGATTGGTGTCGCCGGGAGCAAGGCGACTGCGCTTGAAGTCCTGAAACGGGTGAAACATTTCTTACACTCAAACCTAAAGCTGAATCTCACCTAAAGCTGCTTCCTACCTGCTTCACTTCTTTTGGGCCACTTGTAAATGACTAGACTTACTTTGCTTCCTGTGCTATTATTAGGAGGTGATTAGTTGATGCTGGCTCTGGTGAGGTCTTCTCTCTGTCTGTCTGTCTGGTGCTCTCTATTATGTTCAGAGCTGGGTGGTGATGGCTTTGAGAGATGCAGGAGGTTACGGTCAATCAGCTTTATGGGGTTGTATTTATGGGTCTTGCAGAGAGTGTGACCTTTGTAGTGTGTGTGCATGCACTGTCTACAAAGTCGCCATGTTGTGATTGCCAACATGATGTGAAGCCAGGAGCCACTCACACACATTTACCTCCAATCACTCCACCTTGCTTTTTTTGTTCAACTCTGCATTTTGGGTTTTGTTAATACCAATATCTGCAGCAGTTTGTGTTTATCAAATTTTCTGGCAATTTATCTGGCCTCAATTTTACTGCAGACCTGAGTAGCAAAGAGTGAGGCTGCTAAGACCATCTACCAGTATAATAACTTTCGGAAGGAAGTAGAATTTCAATATTTCTTTGTCTGATTCTCAGATATGCATGCACCTCTTGGAGTGAAAAAGCTTGCTGCTAGTGGAAGTTGAGTGCTACTCCAAATATCATACCAAAGTTTTAGATTATTGAAATCAGGAGTTTCCTGTTCTTGGTGGCTGCAAAACATATCGCTACTACCTTGGGTAGTGCAGTCACTTTTTCAATTATTCCAAATAAAACTGTGGATTGGCCACCCATTGTCTTTGAACACTATACTGTGTGAATTTTGTCTCAGGTCAGGCCTACTCATACTTCAGTGAGTAGAAATGTCAGAGATTTAATTTCTGCAACCAGAGCTAGAGTGACAAACTAGAAAGCAACCCTTCTGGCGGTTGTGACATGGAAAGTCTTTGATAGAATGGAATCAATTCATTCTCATCAAATATCATACTAGTTAAGGGCTTCCCACACAGCCCAGTAAGATTTTACAGCTATGGACAATCTGTTCTCTGTGGAACTCCATTAAACTGGGATTGACACAATCATATCCGTAGCTAGTGTCAAAACTGGGCTCCTTCATAAGACTGACCAAAACTCCAACCCGCAGAAGTAACATCCATGGACGCTAATGACCTGCCATCAGAAGTGGTCACAAGAAATGATACAGCTTGTCCCACGAACTTGGTGCTGCACTGCCAGTTCTGGCCCCAGTTTCTTGACATTGGAACCCAATTGGTGTTGGATCCTTTCATCGAAATTGAGCTCACATCACCGGTACCACCCACATTGGTGACAAGCACCAGATTGAAGAAGGGGTTTCCATTGATTGTGAAGCGTATTCCTCCCGACTTCACACAGGCAGTTCTGTAAGGAAACATACCAGAAATGTTAATAGCAATCGTTAACATGCAAACAATTTCCTGGGAGCCAGAATGCAACGAGTGTTTCTGGGATACAGTAGGGCAGACCATCTGAAGGGATTTCCAGGATTTACCACTGCTTATGAGTATACAAGAGCAACAAAGGTTGACCTTGACAATGACAACAACATTTTCAATTGAAAAGTACATAACACCGAAACTACTAGTGTGTGGATACCTTCGAAAGAGAACTGGGACAATGCCGGCACTGTACTGTGCAATTCGTTGAAAAGCAGGTTGGGCCATGTCAAAATGCTGCAAAGGAGGATTACACCATCCACCGTTTGAGTTTGACAATCCAAAATTGGGGGGGCAGAAGTTGGTCGCTGTAACCATCACAGAACCAGGTAGGCACCATGCCACCCCATCACACTTTACTTCATAGCAAGCTCCGCAAGTGAGGCCATTGTTGAAGAGGGAGGTGCTCAGGGCTGCTGTGTTCACGCCATACCCTTCACTGTAAAGATCCCCATATCCACACGCTCCAGCTGTACAGGACGTGTGTACATCAGAAGCTACAGTGCAGACCTATTATCTTTATGCTGCTCTATCCCAGGTTATTACAGTCCATTGTCGACATGACGTATCTGAGAAGGAAACAAAAGTAAATAGATAGTACAGAAACTTGAGGTAAGCAGAATGTAGCTAACTAAACGAATATGGGGAACAACATCCCACAAGATTGCAGCTTAGGGGTCCAGGATAGAATATAGAGGGGCCTCAGGAGCTGCCTTCCCCTGTTAAGTATCTTTTAACAATGCTTGAAGGTTAAAAGCTTCTAACTTTCCAATAGCTATATGAATGAATGAGCCTAATGCGGAGGTTGCTGAGGCTGCACAAGCAGGCTGTACAGTACAAAGTGATGTTGTTCAGAGTTTCATATCACATACCCATGGTGCCTTCGGCATCAGCTCCGCCATAGAAAGTAGCGTGACCACCAGTCCATCCCCATTCTCCTCCTCCAGAGTAGAGCGAGCTCTGTGGTTTCTCAAACGGTCCCTGATTGATATTTTGAAAGCCCCTGAATCTATTCCCAACAAGATGGGACCCCTCGTCACTGCGGACATTGCCTACCGCAAATGAGTCAGCACTTTGTCTTCCATACTGTCTGTTAGCTAGAAATGAATTGCCTGCCATATCAGCTTCGTCGTACTGAGCGTTAGAGGGATGGTTGCTATCCCGAAGACCGGAATGGCCGGTTTGAAAGGTGCCCAAGTCAAACTGAGATTGATGCGTAGAGTCATCAAAGCTGTGAGAGTACTTCTCAGAAGAACCATACTGAGATTGGAGCCTGGTGTCACCAATGAACCTGCTAAAATCCGACCCTGAATCTCGGTAAGTTCGGAGCCTGGGATCTCTAACATCGTCATCAAACATAAAATCTTCAGGAGACGTTCTCCCACTCACTGGATGAGCCAGTGCTAACAGAGCCAACACCGCCCCAACTACTGCACCCATGGCCCTGCACATGATAGAGGCTCTTCTTAGTCCTTTCCTATTCCCGTGCCAGTATTTTCGCAGCACCCTTAGTTCACACTATGACCGACAAATGGCCGGATGCAACAGAGAGAGAAATCAGACTGCCTGATCTCATTTCTGCAACCACGGTATGACATTTCTCTTTGCGACTTCAATGTGGAAGTGACCATCCTCGAACGGGTCATATCAAGCACATAGCCGTGAGTCCTCACGCCAATGCTAGTCAGTACAGTGGGGGATAGCCAAAAGTGTCACTAACTAGCACCCGGCAGCTCCACTCTGATTGCCGGCCCTTGACCCCTTGAGCAAACCACAGCTCATACAAAACATGTGCCAAACACGTGGAGGTGCACAAGACTGCACCTTCAATGTTCAATAGACGACTAGTCACGATCTACTACAGCTACAGCCTCAGACTGGCCAACAAGGAGCTCGCACTATGTACAGTTCATCACGACAAACCTCGACACTACACCAGCTTAAAGCTCATTGACCACTAGCAAGATGTCAGCTCGATCATACTCAGGGCGTCTGTCAGCATTGCATTCTCTACATTCAACATTCAGCATCACAAACAACAACCATGCGGTTTGAGAATGAACCTGTCCGTCACAAGAGTACAGCTAAACAGGACTCGGGATGCAACAAAACCACTTCACACTGAAGCTACAAAAATGTGCTCACAGCGAGCAAAGCAAGGGCCAACTTATAAAACCTGAGACTGTGACTGAAGCTCAACACCCACACAACAACCATGCAGAAAGAGCAAACAGCCAAGCAAGAAAGGGACACCACAGACACCAGGGACACCAGGGAAACCACTCACATTGTGCTCGGGGACGGCGACAGCAGTTCCAGGACGGAACAGCAACAGTACCACACTACATGCAGAAGACTTCACTGCACAGAAAGAATGAAACGATCACTAGGGCTCCACAAGGGCTCCACAACTCAGCACACCGCAAGCTCTGCTCAGCCCGACTCGCGCCCTCGCAGCTCTGTGCCTCCACATCTATGGCTTCTCATCCTGGGAAGGTATTTTGTGTAATGTGGGATCGCAGCACACATCTCTACAGACGCGCAACAAACAATTGCTCTTGAGTCTTCCCCCCTCTGCAATCTCCCCGGCAATCTCTGCGCAGCAGCATGCCAGTGAGAATATCAACGAGCGGAGGCTGGCCTGCCAGGCCGCCATCAACACCGCCCACGTCGGAGCACTTACTAACCCGTCTTACTTTACTGCGCCCGCGCGGGAACCGCGCCCCCCTTTTTTTACTGCTTTTATCCGTTCTTTTATCTCCTTTCCCCACTTCCCAATTGGCCCAGACAGATTATTATCTATTTAATAATAATAATAAGTGACTAAAAAACAATAAATGCAGACATTCCTGCAGTGGCAACAAGTTACTTGTGGACTCAAGTTACCCCATTTTTTATTACTATTCTGGTATTTTTGAAATTCCCACAAAGCAGGCGGCTCTCACTCCTGCATTCATTCCAGTAATTAATGGTGACCTGGGAACACTACAAACAGCATGGGAACACAGGTTCCCCAGTTCTGAATTATCCCATAATTCACCTATTAGTCAATGGTCCATTTTCATTTCCCACCCACCTGCCCCCTTTGGTCAACACTCTTCATTATACCCTTGCTGTTGCCTTGCCTCCTCTTCACTGTCCCTGACACTCTCCCACATGCCTCCCTGCCATTCCCACACCCCCCCCTCCCTAACAATTCATCCATGGATGTTCCCCCACATCCATTTGCAGCAATAAAAACCTTTTCTATCCATCCAAGAGAGGGAGTCCCGGGACTCATTCATGCATGTTTGTCCCTCCCAAATACCCACATGCAGATTCATCCATAGTGCTGTGCTGACTCAGGAATGAAGGAAGAGGACAAGGCACACAAGGCCTACAGGGCAAGGCGAGCTCTCAGTAGACAGACAGGTTGATCAAGCTGAGCTTAAGCTTACAACTCCTCTTAACTCTTAACCTCCAACGGCTAAGCGTTTCAGTGACATGTGTCGGTGTGAATCTAACTAGGCTATGGGGATGAAGGATGATGACTGTTTAGGGACTGTTTTCAATAGCAGCCGGTTCACAGCATCCTCTTACAGATGCTGCGGCACCCAGCTGTCCAGTGTAGCAGACCAAAAGGTCAGTGAAATGAAGCCTGGAGGCAGTGCAGAGCAGCATGACAAGTTTTATATTGACAAGTGTGATGATTCCTTTGAGTCAGGTCGGATTCGGGAAAGGCTCATGACTCATAATCCAGAAAATACAGGATCAACAGTTTATGGATATGTTGACACGGATGTTCAAGCGCGTGTTCAAGGTGGGTGTTGTGGGTGTCGGAAGGCATGCATGTGAGGGATGTTAATGTCTACTTTAGGCAACTGGACAAAGAAGTAGAGCAGATTAAGAAAGAGTGGAATACACGAACAAGGAAACGGCACGTCGATCTAGAATTACGGAAGCTAGTTTGGATCCGGGTCAAGTACATCAGACACGCGGATGATTTTCTGATAGGTGTCGCCTTGGAGCGAAGAGACTGCGCTTAAAATCAAAGGTAAAACAGTTCTTGACCCCAAGCTGCGTCTTATCTAAAGCCGCTTCCTACCTGCTTCAAGCGCTTCTTTGAGGCCACTTGTAAATGGCTTGACATGGTTTGCTACAAGTAGATAGATCAATACTGAGAATTGTACAGCACTTCTCCACCCAACTTCCATAGAAGCACATATAGCAAGAACAATTGATCTTTAGCCGGGCTTCGTCCGGAGCTTCTTATATAGGTTAGCTAGGCTGAAACCAATATCTAAAAACTGCCATTTCAAACCTACTTTTATTATATGTGAATCAAAGCCTAAGCACATCAAACTGAAATGTTCGCTTGAACTTGGTGAGATCATTTCTGCAAATACAGAGTTTATTTTTAGTGTCTCTAACTTCCACTACAGGCTAGTCATGTTCTATACTTGCTAAATATGAAACTATTTTCTAACACCCTTCTTCGTGAGATAATCGCGTATTCTCAACCTCCCAATGTCTATGGAGAAATACACCAAGTTCAAGTGAACACTTGACGTGCTCAAGCTTTGGTAAGCTTTTTAATATTTACTATCCCAAAAAGCTTGGCCAACTATAACATCTAATCTTACATGTGACCCATCAGGTCTTTGTCTAGAAAATCTCATCTTCCAAGATTGATAATGGTTCCATTGCACCCATCTAATTCTACTCTAACATCCAACAAGTTTCCATTAGTAGGATTTGCTACTATGTCTCTCTCTTCGCATTATCCTAAACTTGACAGTTACGTTACCGAACTCATAGATTTTATTGCCCATCGGCCGTGCATCAAATTGCTTTGACTGGAACGTTGTTCAACTCTCTTTTGTTTGTCTCATGTTGCTAACTTAGTAAGTGTACGTATTTAACGAAAAAAAACAAAAAAACAAAAAAAAACGTGATGACAAATCTGTAGAAACAATTTGTGAATCAGCAATCAGACATCTCACAACTCATTTTCAGTAAGATTACTTTATGTTGGCCGTTAGACTAGTGACTTCCAAATACTAGTGACTAGTGCCTTTATCCTTTCTTGGTAGATAGACTTCTTGGTTTGTGAACTAATTTTTACACCGTGCCTATTATGACTTAGTGATATACTTGTGGGTGTCCTCTCTCTCACCAACTTTACGATTGTAGGCAGATCCATCTCGTTTTCATAGTGCCATGTCTAACATTTCTTCTTGGTTTGCATTATGAGTTATTCCCTTATAGTTGCAGTAATATACACACTATTTGATTGTACTCATCATAATTTTTATCATATTATGGGCCCGCATCTATGCTAGATATACACACTGAGCTAGATTAAGCACGGTAGTTGGACACACATAGATCAATGAGAACTAGGGCAGATGTAAAAGATTTTACACACATTACGTGCTTCCATGGGGGAATTTTTCAGATGTGGAAGCTTCAGATGCATATAGTTTTAGGAGCTAATGAACCTCTATGGATAGTTGATGGGTCAAACACTCGGGTAGTAGCGATAGCTGAGAGAACTGAACAAGCCTGAGACACCAAGAACAATGCTGCAATGATGTCTATTTGTGCTGCAGTAGGTAAGAAGCATCTGCAAAGGCTGATCAATTGCAAGACTGCCCACGACATGTGGGGTCGACTTATTATTATCCATGAGCAATCAGCATCGGAAAACAAACATGTGTTGCAGCAGCGTTTCTTTGAGTTTAAGATACAACCTGACGATGGCATAGCTAGCCACATCAGCAAGATTGAGGACATGACACGGCAGCTAAATGATATGGATGAAACAACCATTGATTCAGCCATTGTTACAAAGATAACTTGTAGCCTACCTTCAAGCTATCGCCATGTAAATGCTGCTCGGGATAACGAGGGGATATTAACCTTCCAAATGTTCAGCAGACCATTGAGAGGTTGACCGCTAGATTGCTGAAAGAAGAGACTCTGAGTAAGGTAATGGATGCATCGAGGGAACACGATGATGAGGCTTTTTTGGTGAAGGCCATTGACAGAAACCGCCAAGATAGGAACAACAGAAGAGAGGATTTTGAGTACATAAAGGAGCTCAAGAGGAAGACCACATGTAATAAGTGTGGAAAGAAGGGTCATTGGGAAAGAGAATGTAAAGCAGAAGAGAATATAAAAGAGAAAAGCCAAGCAAACATCATTGCTAGTGGGAGTATTGCGTTTGCTGCCACATCAAGTAAGCAATCGGACAAAGAAGCTTGGTATGTGGATGGAGGTGCATCTGAGCATATGACAGATAGACGAGACTGGTTCAAAAACCTAACGCCTGTAGGGATCGGAGCGGTACTTGGCCTGTTCATGTTGTAGATGATCATAAGCTGTGGGTTGCCGGTGTTGGTGACATTGAAATAAGTTGTAAGGTTGGAAACAAGATCGTGGCAGGAGAGATCAAGAAGGCACTCTACGTTCATGAATTGAAGAAAAAACTTTTCAGCATTGGACGGGGCGCAGCAGACAAATGGAACAAAACTATACATATGAAGGAAGGATGTAGTTTGATCGATGGTCAGGGAACAAAGGTCATGACAGGTGCAAAGAGAGCACGAATTGTATAAGCTTCATATTCGCGTGATTGTACTAGACCAAGCTGTGTCAACGACAGAAACAGAAGGGAGTGATAAAGCAGGAGCTGTTGATCAGGCCCCAAATGGTGGGGAGTTGAAATTATGGCATGCATGAGCAACTTGGGCACTTGAATGTTGCAGCAGTACGAAAGATGCAAAAGGAGGAGATGACTGAAGGTTTGACAGTGATTATAGAAGAAGGCCTAGCAGATGTCTTCTGTGAGGGATGTGCACTTGGGAACGAACATTGACTTCCTTTCACCACCAACCAAAAGAGGAAACGGGCTGAGAGACCTGGAGAGTTCTTCCACACTGACGTGTGTGGACCAATGAGCATGACCTCAGTTGGAGGTAGCAAATATTTTGCGTTGTTTAAGGATGACATAAGTGGCTTTAGAATTGTCTACTTCATGAAGAAGAAATCAGATGTGTTTGCATGCTTTCAAAAACTTCTGAAGCATGTAGAAACCATCTTGGCACGAAGATCAAGAAAATAAGATCAGTTTGAGGCGCGGAATATATGGGCAAAGACTTTGTACGTTATCTTGAGAATGCAGGCATCGTGCATGAAACCACCGCTCCTTACACTACTTAACAGAATGGGGTCACTGAAAGAGACAACAAGACCATAGTTGACAGTACCATAAGTATTCTTATTTCCACTAAGCTACATACTGAGCTTTGGGCAGAAGCTAAAGGAGCGGCAATACACCCAAAAAAAAAAGTATAACGCCTCCCGAAGGAAGCGTAACTTATGGAGTCACTTTACCCCCAAGGGCTACTGCCGAGCAAATCTCAAATATTGGGACAGTTTGCCTAATCAGATTGAGGTTGGTAGCACCTCACATGTCCTGAATTACATAAGCTATGAACCTACAGAGATTTGACTACTCTACAACCAAAAATGAGACAACCACTTTCAGTAACCATTTTCAAGTGCTCAGCAAATACTCAGCCACCTTCACGACTTTTTCATGAGTGCTCAACGTAGACTTGATACCCTTGAATCTCTCTCATTCTTGCTTCTTATTTTCAGCACGCATGAAATTCGTCAACCTCCCATACATGGAGTCGACGTCATGTGTTCCAAACCCTTGCATTACTACCCGCTCCATGTCCTTGAAGGGTAATGTATTCTCTTTATTGCAACCCCTGTCCTCAGCCTACAGTAAAGGTTCCTTTGCAATTCAGAACCACACAGGAGAATGTTATACCATATATATGTACACTCGTGACACATTCAAACTCGCATAAATGAAACACACCTGGACTCTCTTCAGATTATGAGCTTTTCGCACAGATTCTCTTTGGCTCTGAAAATAAAAATAAATCCCACTACTGGCCAGAAAGTGTCTTTCCCCCTTTTGGTCTACAGCTGAACCTTAGCCTCTGCAGGATAAATAGCCATCAACTACCTGAATGTATCAACTGTCTAGTTAATAGTTTCACTTCTTACGTGGTCATTGCAACCCTTGTCCCGAGGTCGAGTATGTCCTATACTCAAGGCCGGACCGTCCATTACCATGACAGCCATCGAAGCTGAAGAAGGTGGCTCCCCTCCACCACCATCACCACCACCACCATGGGTGCTCACTACAACAACTGTCTTCGCCCGAGGAGCCTACAGTAGAAGTTCAAAACCACACAGCATAATGCTATACCATATAGGTACACTCGAGACACATTCAAACTCACATAAATGAAACACACCTGGACTCTCTTCCCAGCATGAGCTTCTCGCACAGATTCTCCTTGGCTTTGAAAAAAAAAAGTAAGTCCCACTACTGGTCAAAAAGTGTCTTTCCCCATTTTGGTCTACCCAAACTGGGCCACAAGGTAAAGACAAACAACATCTTAGCAGTAGAATCTTACCACGTTGCAACCCCTGTCCAAAGCTGGAGAAGGTGGCTTCCCTCCACCACCACCACCACCGTGGGTACTCATTGCAGCAACTGTCTTTGCCCGAGGAGCCTACAGTAGAAGTTGCTTTCCAATGCAGTATGCTATACCATATAGGTACACTCAAGACACATTCAAACTCGCATAAACAAGTCTAAATGAAACAAATCGAAAAAGATAAATGAGGACCTTCTTCCCCGTGTCCTTCTTTCGGGCGTAATGCAACATCTCCTTTGCGGCAAAGTAGATATCCTCCGGATGCCACCTGTATGTGATGGAGCCAAAACTAAGGGTTGCCGGGGTGTCGTGCTTCATAGAAATTATGTTTTTAATCTCTAGGCGAGCATCCACGTCATCTCTAAGGTTGGGGGCCTCGGAGTAGTGGCCGGCATCTATGAGCCTTCACGAGTCTACAATTGTGAAGCATTGTGAGATACGGGGAATGCCAGGTCCTTCTTTGCCATATGGGGTGTTGGGCTCACGGAAGGGAGTGGCAGGAGGCCGGAAAATCTACGCCTCATACGTTGGCACCTTGGTGTTCAATGGTGCACGTTGTCCCTGCAAAATAAACAATACAAGTAATCAATACAGAGCCTTTGAGTTCAAAGATTCTAGCAAAAGGAACATACCTGTATTTTTTGAGTAAACCCTGTGACTGATTGAGCCCTTGTAACTCTTTTCAAACCACAATAGGAGCAGACTTTCGCATCTTCAGAACCTGGCATCCTGTAACCCTCACAAAATAAACGCATCGCCACTTTCTACACCTAATCATCTTCTATGTCATTTGTTATTGTTGCAGTATTCTCATCCACGGGGATTGTCTATGTCTTTGGTTTCTTCAATGGCTGTCGCAGGGGCGGTAGGTTGAGCTCTTGCAACTTTGCATTGTTCCTTTCGATGTTTTCAAGCCGTAGCTTTTCATAGTTCGTAAGTACTTCAACATCTCGCTTCATCTGCAAACAAATTTGCAATCATCCAGCATATATGTAGTCATTCTTTCTTCTTGTATTAAATACACATGCAAATGGCAAGAGAGGAGGGAGGAAAAAAAGACATACAGAGATAAAGCAAGAGAGATTTTTAAGGGGAATTTTCAGACCATTTATGACAATAACACCATCAAGGCTAGTTGGACAGTGCCCATGATAATGGTTCAAAGACAGCTAGGTTGGGCAATGCTTGGAGAACCCCATGCACACCTTGGTGACCTGCTCTGGTAACCTAAACTAGAGCCAACCTCGTCTGCATCACATAAGACCTCAAAAGTGGAAACCCCCAGCTAAGCAAAATCCAGTCAGTACTTTATGGCCACTTACCAGCACCTGATTCCGACTGAACTATATAATGTGTTCATAAGACGTTGTTTTGTCCGTTGCCTGTGTGGAAGTTCCAGCCTTGTGGCCATTGAAACCGACGAACTATATAAATTCAAGCTTATAGAGGACTGACATGCTGTAAGCCAAAGAACTTCATAAGAGTCTGCATAGCCTAGAGAGGTTGCAGTGAGTAATATCTAGACATCAAATCAAACCAAGTCCAGAAAATTGCAAGGGTTTTTAGAAGAATGCGTACAATTGAAGGGTCATTGAAGTCATAGAGGTCAACTCTTTTGATCTGATAACCAATAGTCCACAAAAGGCCCAGCAAGAACAAGGGTGGTTGTTTTAACATGAGCTTTATTATCAAATTGTGTCGGGCAGAAATTCCTGAAATAAACAAAGACAGTAGACCAGCATCAGTTCTTCACATAATTGAAAGCAATGGGAATTAAAACCCACTTAGCATTCTCATTTCTTTAGTGAAGCTGGTCAGTGTGGAACTTACTGACAATCAACACCTGAAAGAGGATAGGTGTTACAAGATTGCCTTGAAACATGGATTTTCTCTTAATGCAACTCCTACCAAAGATCCAAAACTACAGAGTGTTCCAGTCACCTTCAAATACTCAGTCTAGGAGTATTAGTATCTCTATACATTTACTAAGTGTTCTTAAGAACTGTAGTACAAAATAAAACTTGTAGTGTACATACCAAAATGCTGCAATGTTGATTTCTGCTTATTCTTATATCAGCAAAAGAGAGGATTTCGTGGACGTTTGATCATTTTGAGCGTGAGATGCTACTTTGGCCTTCAAGAGTTGAAATGATCCCTTCTTGTATGATTTTTCCCCTAGATATCAGATATTCGTGGTTGGCTGTGGCAAAGCTATAGCTGAAGCCTATTCTCCGAAGGAGCCATCAAAACACAATCCGTAAGCCTCACTTCTCCACAGTCAACTTCCTGCACTTGTTCCCAAATATATCACATGTCCTTATCTTATCTCCCGCCATATTGCAAGGAAACCCCATAAAAGAGGCAACAAATCAGGACCACCTGGCCAAATGCATTCACCAGCTCATTTGCAAGCATGATGAAAGTCTTCAAGGAGAACTTCCGACTACAGAAGTTGAAAATGTCGTCAATTAGACTTGGCCCCAACAAATCCAAAACCAACACATTGTAGTCTCCTTCTATACCAAACCATCGGATATTTGGTATCCCAGTTGCAGAGGACACAAACATCATCAACTTGTCCATCAGTCTAACAGATGGAAACATTAAAAAAAAAAACTGAAGTAAAAGAAGAAATACTCTGCAATAATCTCAACTCCTTACTTTCTCGATCCCTGAAAGATCCGGTATAGCTTGGACTCATAGAACAACTGTGGATGCTTTGTCTTGATACTCTCCTGGACATACAAAGGTGGAATAAGACGAGTGATTTGAAGTCCGACATAGCACTCTGCCTCACTGTAGTAACCTCAAAAGCCGTACTAAGATAATCCCTCATCTCATTGACTATTGCTCTATCAACACCGCATACAAGTCCAGCATCTACAAAAATGGTTGTGAAGATCTTAGATCCCCTTGAGCTGTAATAAACACAAGGATTTGCAGAGCTAGGTTGGAGCTCATATCTCACCAAGAACTCATGAAACATGGAATTCCACGCCTTTGATGTTTGCTTCAGCCCATAAAGACTATTTTGAGATACCAAACTATATTTTCTCGTCTTTTCTCCACATAACCTGGCGGCCTGCCCATGTAAATCTCCTCGTGAAGATCTCCATTAAGGAAGACAGTCTTTACATCAAACTGAATGTCTCCATGTCTTCCTCTGCAGTTTTAGCTAGGATGACTCGAATGGAATCAAACTTGACAACGGGTGAGAATTTCTCATCGGACTCGATTCCAGCAATTTGTGAACACCATTTTGCTATAAAACGTGCTTTATATCATGTCACTGTACCATCAGCCTTCACTTTTGTATTGTATACCCATTTTGGTTTGTGGTTTTTCTATCATGGGGCAGGTGTATTACCTCCCATGTCTTGTTCTTTAGGAGCGATGATAATTCTTCGTCCATGGCCCTGATCCCATGGGCTGATTGAGCTGCCTCATGAAACGATGCAGGTTCTTCCATGGTCCCCATGTCTGCTTCCACAACTATCCAAGCTTGTGAATCTTTTCTTCCAGTTGCTTGCCACCACTCTCCATAATGGTTTGGTGGCTGCCTCCTATTCCTCACTGGTCTTGTTCTTACTTCATCACCATCTCTCCTTCCTTTTACAAATAGGTTCCCAGATGCGGTATTTCCCACTAACACGACAAATTCTCCCTCGGTCTCTGATGGAGCTGGTTCTGATATCTCTTCCATTGATCCCAACTCGGGATTAATGCAGTCTTTCTCATCTTGCGGTGCCTCAGCTCCGATCATGGCTTCATTCATGGTAATTTCGCCTCCATGGCTTCTTTTTTCAAGTGCAGGTTTTGTTGGCTGAAACCCTATGTTAGCCAAAACCTTCTCTTCAAGATTTTGTTGACAAAAGCCCTTAGTGGTTTGATCACCAGCCAAAACCCTAACTACAAGATTTCCACGACGAAGAACCTCATGGAAAATTACATCCCTGCTCACCTTTATTTGTCTTTTGATTGGATCCAAAAGCCTATATGCTTTGCTGCCACTGCAATATCTTACCATCTTTAGCTTCAAACCCTTTGGATCAAACTTTTTCCTCAATTGCTTGGGAACATGCATAAATGCATCGCAACCAAAAACTCTTAAATGCCCAACTTTCTCCCATTCCATGCCTCAAATGGTGTTCGACTTGTCAATGTTCGAGTGGCCATATGGTTCCATATGTGTATTGCCGCTGGACAACCAGCATGTAATGGGCACATACCACGTTGGATGTGGTTGTGGGTTCAAACCACGATCTGGTGTGTCATGAAGGTGAAGGTCTGATTTTACATACTCCTAAAACTCTAAAAGAACTTTGGGCCTCATTCAGTACTGCAACATTGGATCTTGAGCTAAATCGCTCTTGCCAGTAAATTGGCTATTCCCCTTCAAAAGTATCAGTTCTTTTCAGCTACATGGAAAGTGTACTATAATACCCTCTGGAATATCAAAGAAGTACCACCTGGACAGTGGATTATATTCCAGCTGGAATATCAAAGAAATACCACCTGGGAAGTGGATTATATTCCAGCTGGAATATCAAAGCGCCCCTAGGGCGCATTATGGCTGTCGCTCCCAGGTGTTTCCCTTTTTTTTTTTAAAACAAAAATCCCTGTTGTCTTCTCAGGGAATGGTTGAAATGCGAAATTCCCTACTTAGTTGTGGGATAGACAGGCCTATGACCGTTCATCTAACGTTGGCGGAAGGTTCCTGGCAAATTTTCATTATTTTCCACATGGAAATTTGACAAAACCTCCTTGTGCTTGTGGACGTGGTTCTTTGGTTGGGTGATCAATACTATAGGTCACACCATATTTTTCTACATATACGTAGCACTAGTTGAGATTGTCGAGTCAAGGAGTCAAATCATGCTAATGGATCATCTGCCAGCTTCCTCAGCTGCAAGGTGTAAGTCAATCTTTAAATGTAGGTATCACAATGGCAACGACCTGCAGGACATGGCAAGCTACAATCATTCTTGAAAGCAGATCACTTTCAAGAGTAATGAGAAACCTACGCATTCGCAAATGGATTTTCTTAGTCCTGAGAATCCATGTAGCATAACGGACAAATTCGGGTCGATCCTTCTCCTAATTATATGAAAAATGTCCACGGTGAAGTGCAACATCTAGAAAGACAGAATCTAAGTTAGCAACTTTTCTGTATGGGCGGAAAGCCAACACACCGTAGCTACTTCAGTTTAAATTCCATGTTTAATTCTGCACTTCAGAAGCGGGCGGCTCCCTGACGAACTTCACCTCAGCTACCATTTGAATAGTGTCCCAACTTCTCCATCTAAGTATATCAAGTTCATACAATCATATGGGAAGTATATATATGATTCGGTAGAAGAATGTGAGCCGATCCTGGCCCATGAAAAATCCTGATGATCACACACTGGAACGAGAGTGGAATCTGGGGTTTTCACAAATCGTGTGGATCAGAATTGGTTTCCTTCGTAGGTTTGACCAAACTGCCAGTCAGGTGGAGCTACATTCATGGACGTCAGCGAGCTTCCATCGCTCAGGGTAACTACGAATGAGAGCGCTTGTCCCGTCAACACTGTGCCACACTGCCAATTCTGGCCCCAGTTTCTGGACATTGGAATCCAGTTTGTGTTGGATCCCATAATAGAAATGGAACTCACATCACCGCATCCACCCACGTTGGTTATGAGAACGAGATTGAAGTAAGGGTTTCCGTTGACGGTGAACCGGACTCCTCCGGCCTTTGTGCATGGAATTCTGCCAGCAGAAACATTTAACATGTGAGCAATGGAAGAGTGTTTAGAGCACGGTAGTGGAAAATGACAGTTTATGTTGCCCCACAAACATATATAATTGAATGGTTTGGTGATGTTACCTTCGGTACAAGACAGGGACGATTCCAGCTTGGTACAGAGCAATCTGTAGGAAGGCAGGTTCGGCCATATCGAAATGCTCCAGTGGTGGATTACACCAGCCACCATTGTTGTTGGCCAACGCATAGTTGGGAGGGCAGAAGTTAGTCCCTGTCACCATGATTGAAGGGTTGCCGGGCAGGCACCATTTAACTTGATCACACTTGATTTCAAAGCAAGCTCCACAGGAAAGACCATTATTGAAGAGGGCAGTACTCATCGCGGCCGTGTTCACACCGTAGCCTTGACTGTACAGATCTCCATATCCACAAGCTCCAGCTGCGCAGAAGAAAGGTATAAAGGTCAATGATCATTCGCGAATTCATATCCGTTCCAACTAAGAAACGATTTACCTGTCTGTGAGAGAGAGAGAGAGAGAGAGAGAGGCGAGGGGAAAACAGTTACTGGTAAGGAGATCGAGAAAAATACTCCCGGCCTGAACCAGTCCGAGAGAACGGGTAAAAGCCCAACTATTAAACAACACAGCTTACAACGAGCACTGCCCTTTGCAAGAATTGCAGCAAATTTAGTGTAGATACTTGGCTGGACATAGGTAGCTCGACAGAGGTAACTTCAGATACGTACCCATAGTGCCATCGGCGTTAGCTCCACCATAAAATGTTGCATGAGCACTAGTCCAGGGTCCCGTGCCAAACCCTCCTATACTCCAAGCAGCAGCTGTTTTGGAGGAGTAACCCCTGGAAGCGTAGTTTTCCGTATGGGGCTGGGCCATATTGTCTTGGTGGCGAGAGGAATCTCTGTTTTCTCCACGTGGTCGGGTTCGCAAAGCAAATTCATCATCTCCTCCATGCCGGGCGTCGTAGGAAATGTCGTACTGAGATGCTTCGTATCTGTTATCCCGAGTACGTTTGAGATCCGGTTCGTCGCCAGGATTGAAGGCGTCAAGGCTGAATAAAGCACCATGCCGCTCCTGGGGATCGCTAGGGTAGTTGGGATAATAAGAGTCGTGGGCATATGCACTGAGACTATGCACATAATCAGGCTCCTGGGTCGTCCTGCCGTAATATTTCGACTGGGAATCTCCACTGAATCCGTACGCATCCCTGGGCTTCTGGGTGGTCGCGGCGTAGGAAGATTGCCAGGTCTCTCGGGGATCATAAGAGAATTGTAGCTCAGCATCTCTGCTACCCGCTTCCTCTGGAGTGGATCGACCATACACTGGTGGCACCAGAGCGAGCATAGCTAACAAGGCTACACCCATAGCCCGGCTAGACCTGCAGCACACAACAGTAGTCGGCAATCAGAGCTCTTGTTATCTGTCGCAATTCTTATAGATCTATCAACGCGCAGAGTGCAGTACGGATCGACATTGCAAAAACGAACTTCTTACTCTCGCCAGAACTCGGAAGCTGTTGGACCACCTGCTCCGGCCAAGTTTGAAATTGAGAATTTCACCTGTAGGTAGATTGTGCAGGACTCTCCATGTGCATTGTTCAAGTAGCACACGGAACTCGCGCAGCAAACTGTTTTGGACAGTTCCTCAACTACTACGATTGATGCCCGTTATAGAGTCTCCATGCATGAGTGTGTGTTTGACAGTGGGAGAGACATAGAGCGGGAGAGGTGCTTCCAGCAAGATAAGCAGTCTGAGATTGAGGGGTCGCTTCACAACAAACACGATGGTATGCATCCGGACAGTACAAGTTCACGGTATGCCTGCGTCGCTTCAAGCCCCGAGAGAGCCTTCAAGTATAGATCAGAAGTTCAAACAGACTTGCGGAAGGTATGGCGCAATTGTGTGGGGAAATAGAAGAGGTGAGTGGATAGTGCGGAATGTCCGCTGCAGCGTCTTGCACGGGCCCAATAATAAAAAGGGAAGGCTTGTATGCATGTTGCACACTCTTAATGGCCCACGTCCGAGCACTTTGCTCCTCACGATCCTTTCGCGCCATGCATTCATTCTTACCTCACATTTCAGCAGATCACGCTCTGTACTCTAGTTCATATCGCGCTTTCACAGTAGATCGATCGTCGATTCCTGTGAGCACGAAACATTGTTTCACGACGATCAATGCACCACTTTGTCAGCTACCAGACCCAACGACCTGATCAAAACAGCACTGATTTTTCGGAGATTCTTCTTTGTTTTGTCACCTTCATTTCCCCATCACTCGCATACCATCGCTTCAACTTCTCCTATGTACGTCAGATTCCAGAAAAGCCAGGGAAACAAGATGCCTGCAGTAGATTTCAACATCCAGCACTTCAATTCAATGGCATCTAGCAATGTGAAAAAGGGGAATGGAATTGTTTGAACACGATTAACGGTCGTGTATCCGAGAGATGAGGAAGATGAAATTGATGAGCGTAACGGATTTGCGCCCAGCAACATGGCACAGCCAGCGCCATCTTTAAATGCTGAGAGAGACGAGACTGGATATGGAAAAGGTGGTGGCTAAATTAGTAAAGCTTTTGACTGTTGGGTCATGGCTGCTGCTTATTAGGGTATCTGTTTGATTTTATTATTTTATTTTTGAATTGTTTGAGAGAGAGAGATGGGCGGTTGTGGGTGGACCTTGGGTTTTTTAAATAGTAAAATATCATTTATAGTATTAATTAAACTCATATTTCTCTATTAGTACTTTGTTAGGTTGTTGCAATATTAGGTGATGGTTGAAATAAATGCCCATAGCCTATAAATGCATTGGAGGGGAGAATGTGACCCAACTAACTACCTTATCCAACATTTAAATCATTTCGTGACGGATTAATAACTCCGGCCTTACGACCGGCCCAGAGTAACATAACTATGAATATACAAGTTCCTTCTTGGTTTTAGCTTCTCCGGCGCTATGTTCCTTCTTCATTAGTGTGAGATATGTAGGTGATGAGTTTCTGATGTTCTTGCAAAAATAAGAGCCTCCTTTTGAGCTATGGAGAGGAGCGAAAGTTAATTGACACAAGGGAGAACATATACATGACGCTGACCGGAGCTAGCATAAATAATTGATCAATCCTCATTGAATGTGGACCCATTCAATGAGCTGATTCCCTTAGCCCGTCGCAATCTTGTATTCCGATTCCATCTCAGTCAATACCACGGCATCAGTAATGTGTGTTCTGTCGGCATAGCTTAAATCACCCCAAAATGCCCGGCGTTCAATGATGACCTATTCCTCACGTTAAAAAATGTAAAAGCCTTTCTATTCATTATCCAACAAATGTTGTATGAGGACGGATGTGGTCCGACTTAGCCGAAAAGGAGCAGTAGAAGATTTATAGCAGTATGATATTTGTTTTACATTTTTTAAAGAAAGGGATGGAACATGGAACTTCCCCTCCAAAAGTTTTTGTTTGGGATTATTGGAGGGATAAAATTAAAACCCTCAATCAGCCATAAGGCATACACTTTGTAAATGGAGAGGGGGCAGTTCCAATGAGGGCCACTTTACACTAGGGACCAAGACCAAGACCAAGCGAAAATTGAGCATTCTTATTGGTCGAGGGCCAAAAATTGGTCTCAAGGGCTTTACACTAGGGACCAAGCCCAAAAGACCAAAGCCGGCCAATATGCTTACATGGCATCTACTTTTGGCGCGAACTTCTTGGTCCAGACCAAAGAAAAGGAACCCTCATGAGGCCCACCTCTTTGCCTCCGGACCAAGACACAGCCCAAGAGTGACACTTCTCGGTCGCACGATTTCTTGGTCTTGGTCCCTAGTGTAAAGTGGCCCTGAATGTCATGCCCAGCGGGCAAATGAGCCGCACAAAGCATAACCGAGGGCAAACTGGCCTTAACCCTTAAGTGGTATATCGACCCATTTTGGGTTGGTCAGGTTTACTAAACTGGCCATTACTCCCTCTGGTTAAGCCTGATTAGCCCTCACAAGGGTTCATTTGAAAGATAAAAACTTTTTCCTTCAAATGGCATTGGCCAATTGGCCAATGCCTCAAAGGGTTGCCAGGTGGAGCCCGCCAAGTGGGGCACACGCAGCTTTTTGGAGGGCCCCTAACCTGCCCAGGTTGCAGACGTGGCAACCACGGTCAGGTTAGGGTGAACATAGCATACCCCATGAAGCTGGGGGCGGCCCATTTCCCCAAACCCCTTGAATGCTGGGCGGGTGAAATGATGGCCCTACAGGTCTGGGCATTCCTAGGCCTGGGCCCTAGCCAATCGACGGCGATGGCAGCTCTGGCCAACACCATGCAGGCCGGGCTGGAGGGAGTGCAGCCGCGCAGAGCTGGCGGCTCGAGGAAAACTCCCATGAGGGGTGGGTCAAACCTAGGGAGGGTGGAGTGGCCCCCAATGAAAGCAGGGCCGGGTAGCCATAGGAGCTCCCAAACCCCGTGGCCTTCTGGGCTATGGCTCCAAATATCCTAGGCCTCCAGGCTATAACCTAGGTGTGCCATTTGAAGTCTTGGGCAGGGAACCTAAAGATGCGATGACGTTGACTGATTGGATGCAAAGTTTTTTGGGACCTCGTATGGATGCTCATGACACTTCAACAGGAGGGATTAGGAATTGAACGGCTGAATTTGGTTGTATAATTATAGGAAGAGATATTTCGGCCTGCCCAAAGAAAATGGCATATTTTGACCCCCCAATTTGTCACTACAAAGGAGCCCACTTGAGAAAATTTCAGAAAAAACCGAAAATTTCTGAGGATGCGTGTTATCAAGTATGGTACAACATTCTTGAGACTCTAAAATAAAGAGAAACTAAAACTGCCCAAATACGAGCAATAAACTGTTTTTTTGGCACCTATTCCTAGCGAAGAGTTTTTTTTGTCTCCACTCTACACTTTAATATCTTCTGATCTGGCGGTTGGAATTTGATGAAACTTTTTGTGGCAGGAGGTGGGGTAGGTGGGAAGTAATTCCAACGGTCAGTTTAACAGGGACACAAAGATTCTCCAAATAAAAATGTTTTTGTGGGCCAGGGTCATGTTTTTCCACGAGAGGGTGAAAATGAGTCTGGGCACTTAAGGGTTAACAACAAACAACTTGGAAGCCAAGAAATGTGTGGGAAGGCATAGCATTTTAAAAATCAAATCAAGGAGTTTCCAATGTCCGGGTAACAAAAAAGGCGTAAACATGACAACATTTATCCCAACTTAACCCTTAAGTTCCCAAGCCCTTTTTTGACTTTTTACCAATTTTGGGTACCCAGCTGCAGTAAATTGCCCCTAGAAACCTACCGAAAATCATCGAGAGATACCAGCCTTATAGCAATGGGCCCAGCTTATTTATGCATGACATACCAAAAAAGGAGCCAAGTCCACCGTGGAAATTGTGAGATTATAGCGTTGGCCCGGACCTCAAATATCAGGTCCCAAAGAAAAAGTGAGAAAGAAATTGGTTTGACCAAATCAAAACCTAGCTTTATCCAGTTTTGCTTGCCCCAAGACCCACCATTTCCAAATCAATAGTGGAGTGGCTATGACCCCACTAAATTGCAAGTCCAACTGATTTTTTCACCTATGGTTGCTTTGCATGCAATTACATGGCGGTTGAAATCTCAAAATTGACAAGAGAAAATGTGCCTCCAAATGAAGTACTTTTTTTTCTACAAAATTTTTAAAAGCCAATGGTGGATGTGTGTATGTAATGCTCACACACCACAAGGTGAAGTGCTTTTTCCAAAATTGCTAATTTTCTGCCAAAAATGGCCTTTGGAGTGTAATCTGTTTTGGGCTTGTTTACTTGCCACGTCAGTGGTCAACAAGCCCTTTTCAGGCCCCAAAACGTAAATGAGAGATCTAAGATATTTTTTGTAGGTTGAAGCTTTTTTTTTTTTAATTTTGTTTTTTGCATCATACTCGAGACAAATCCCTTGTCATTAAAGCTTCAGGAGCGGGCCCCATCAGATTAGATCTGCAAAAATTAGGTCGAACTGCAAATTCAAAGTGACCCGATTCAGGTCGCTTGGGAACTTAAGGGTTAACTCTGTGTATTTTAGGACTTTTGTCCATCAGAGAAAAGAAAAATTGTAGTAGGATTACAACTCAGCATCACAAGATGGTGGGAAAAATATATATATATGGTATAATCTTTTCTTTGATAAAAATTTCTAATTACTTACAAATAAAAAATTACCAATATGGAATTATGTTTGGTCTTTTTCCCGTTACAATCGGTCCAATTCTAGGCTATGTGGCAAACAAACATGGGTCTTTGTTTCTTCCACCCAATACCATCTTTCCGTGTGGGATGATTTTGAGCTATAGGTCTGTAGTTTGGAGTTTTGATTCTGAGTCCTCATGTCTGCATGAACCATAGACCTAAGGGTCAAAAAACAAGACCGCAGGATTTGAGCCTCAATTCACCTAGGTGGTGCTCGGTACATTATCCAACTGAGCTACAGGAGGGGGGTTGGTAGAACGTGAGCATATATGTGCACAACTCACATGAGCATAGGAAAATGGAGTCATGAGCACAAAATACGGCAAAGGTACCCATGTTTGCACGAAAATAGAATACGAAGGACAGAAATAGGGTTCCTACACGCGAATATGAACCCCTAGTGTATATCTATAAGCTCCAAGTTCCAAATATTTATAGCTTTGGTATCTGTCATGGTTTTAGTCATGGTTATCTAGAATTACCTACTTCTAGTTAACTAGGACATTTTAGATATTTATATTTATATTTTGTGTGTTGGGACTTCATTGGGTCTCACATGCCAAGTGAGGTGTCGAGCCTCACTTGGGACATGGGGATAGGTTTTCCCCTTGTGAGGATGGAGGAGGCTCATCTTCTTGTAGTTGAGCCTCCATGAGCATCTCTCACCTCCATAGCTCTAGGTATTGAAAGGGAGTGTGGTGAGGGCTTTGTAGGGTGGATTCCCTTAGCAAGGGTGCCCTTGGCTTGACTTAGTTTATGTGATTGAGTGGATTCATGAGTGGAGGGTTTCCATTGTGTTAACTTTTCATTATCACTAGAAGATCACCTTATGCTTGTGAGTGCGGAGTGTAAGGATTAGTTTTGCACTTATATGTTAAAAAGGTTGAGAGCTAGGAGAATTTAGCTCTTGTATCACAAGGCTTGCAAGGGGTTGCAAGGAAAGGTGCTCGAGTGTTGCATGCACCAAGGAGTTGGAGAGCTTGAGAAGAAAGCTCTTGAGTCACAAGATTTTGCAAGGATTGCAAGGAGGAAGTCTTGTGTGTGTGGAAGCATGGATTCTATTGTTTGAGAATCATTTGTATGCATTATGGAGTCAATGGTGTGCGCCATGGCTTGTGGATAGTGACTAAAGGCTTGTTAGAGCTCATTTCACTATTAAGCTAGGGTTAAGCAAGTTCAAAGTGTGGATGTTGTGGAGAAGAAGCCAAGGAGCTACATAGGCTTGGGCTTGAAGACAACAAGGGCAAGTACTTGGAGAGCACTAAGAAGCTCAAGAGGTTTTGAAGTGAGCATATGAAGAAATCTTCCAATCATGGTGGTGTGGAGCCAAGCTTAGGGTGCCATTGGAAGGACTTGGAGAACATATGGTGGGAAATCCTTGAAGGGAAATCATCATTCAATGTATGCATAGCTTCACCCTAACTATGTAATGTGACAAGAGGGAGAGGCAATACTTGGCTATTCATGCTCTTGGTAGTGCGAGCTTTGTGGTGGATAGTTGACCAAGCAAGTGGTGCATATGTAGAGCATGCTCTCTTGAGTTTGTAAGTTCAAGTTTGAGAAGGGGAGCTCTTGAACTAGCAAGAGGTGAAGGCCTTGAGATCCATTTGTGTGTGAAGTAGAGAGGTGTTGATTCATGTTATGATGAAGGAGAGCAACACATAGGCCAAGAGGTCATGGAACATGCATTCAAATGACCAAGGGGAGCACATGGATGATGGATTGGTGCAAAGACCCCAAATGAGGCATATGGCGTGAGAGTGGGATCCAAGGCGGATTGCTTGGGAGCAGTATTGTAAGTGACAAGCATTGCTCCTATACATTGAGATAATTTGTGTTGATTTGGAGCAATTGTCAAGTGATGAGGAGACAAATGCATGATTGCTCGGCAATGGAGATATGGTAGTTTCAATCAAATCCCAAGGACTAGAAGGGGGATTGATTTGGTGGACAGTGACTTGCAAGTTGAGTTGGACCACTCTTGGTTGCACATTGGGGTGGAAAAGAGCAAGAAAATGCCTCTTATGACCACCTAGAAACCATTTTTTGCTTGAGTAGAAGCATCAAGGACTTGCATTCTAGCTCTTCATTACAAACCCTAGTAGTGTATGCTCAGACTATACCTCTATTAGTATACCAAACATGAGCTTGTCCCTTTGACTATACCTCTGTTGAGGTATCACCATATGTGAACCCTAATGTGAGACTATACCTCTGTTAGTATACCATTACAGGAGCTTGTCCATTTTACTATACCTCTATTGAGGTATCACCATATGTGAACCCTAATCAGCTCAGACTATACCTCTGTTAGTATACCAAACAGGAGCTTGTCCCTTTTACTATACCTCTGTTGAGGTATCACCATATGTGGACCCTAATCAGGTCAGACTATACCTCTGTTAGTATACCAAACAGAACCCTCATTTTCAGACTATACCTTTGTAAAGGTATCATCAACATAAGGGACCCTAGCAACCTCAGACTACACCTCTGTTAAGGTATCAACATTGAAAGGACTTAGTGAAATTTAAGGACCTTTGGAGGATTGTTTGGAAGATATTTGAGGGCCCTTGGAGGAGTGTTTGGAGGATCTTTGGGGTCCTTGGAGGAGTATTGGAGGACCCTTCGAGGAGCTTTAGTGGACAATGTTGAAGTGCTCTTAAATGATTGATTGAGGGATATTTGAAGGATACTTGCCACGGCCATACAAGCGAGTGGAGAGAGACAGGAGGGAGAGAGGTGGGATGAGAGAATTTTGGGGTTAGGAATTGCTTTAGTTTCTCTTCCCCATAGTCTTTCACCATCTTTGTAGGACAAAACCTTTCCGTAGGTGGAGGCAAGAGTCAGTCCGGGTTTGGGCTGGGGTGTCCTTGCAAGAGCGACACTATGGAGTGTTTTTGGTGTGGGGGAGTTGCTGTCTTGATTTTCTTGTGTTTGGATCCTCTCCACACCTGCATGCTTGACTGTGCGCCATGTTAGCTTTGTGTGGGCGCTTGTTTTCATAGGAGGTTGGTCCGGATCTGATCACCGGCCAATCCTAGAGTATGTTGTCGGTGGTGAGGCTAGAGTGATGACCAGCAAGACCACCAGTGTTTCTTCTATGGCGAGGCTGGGTTGATGACCAGCAGACCATATGAATGCTTGCGGTGGATGCAGGTGCAGGTACAGGTCTACGTTAGAAACCTATTATTCCTGCTTGAACCAGTAGCCGCAATAGGTTCTCTACCCGGTTACCTTGCGGAAAGTGGGGATTAGAGACAGGTTGACAACCGGTTGGGTTGTGAGTTTTCATCACGGAGGTGCCACCAGCTGCTGAGGGGAGTGCCAGTATGAGCACCAGCGATACTAGTGGGTACACAAGACGAGGTGTGCAGTTTAGGCCACCTTCACCTTCAGTGTCTTCTAAGGAAGGTTCAGACTCGGAGTCATGAGGATTCTCGCCGAGGGTGCAAGTCATTTCCGTGCCATTGTTGTGGGACACGATGGAGGAGATGTATGGAGCTACCAATGGGCCACGTAGGTACTCTGGAGCTATGGGCACCATCGAGCTTAATGACTTCATACAAGAGTTTGACAGTTGGTGTGATTTGCAGCAAATGCGCAATCCACAACTGTTTACGCCCTTTATAGCATGGAAGGGACTATTCCAGCACCTTGAGGGGCCGCCCATAGATGATTACCATGAATTTAGGTGGGGACATGCGATGGAGATTGAGGAGTGACGAGAATATTGGTCACCTAACTATGTCTCCATCACTAGAGGCACAAGGGCAGTGGCGACACCAGCAGCTACACAAACATCTCCAACTACAAGCACTAGTAGTGGGACAAGTGGTATAGGAGCTGGGAAATCCATTCAAGCTCCTGCTGCACAACCAGCACCCGTGCCTGCCTTTAACCCAGTTGTGGAGTTCTTCGAGGAGTTGAGGAGAAACTACCAAGGGATAAGGACAGAGAAGTTGCGAAGCTTGCAAGAGTTCCAACGAAGGTCTACTGAGAGTTTAAGGGAGCGAGTGGTTATGGTGGGGTTTGGCAAGGAGACACAATGAAGTGGGGCTCCTAGCCAACAACAACCACTATCCCAACGTGTTCAAGGCAACAAGGGGGCTCAGGTGAAGCTGAGGGAAGGACAGAGAGGATCTCAGATGCAGAGGTCTCTTCCTTCATCTCAGGCCAACAGCAATCGGGTGTGACTTGTTGGGATTGTAGAGGACCCCATGTCAAGAAGGATTGCCCGGAGAGAGGCAAAGGGCCGGCACAGGCACCTACACAACTACAGTGAGGGCATTGTGGAAAGTATGGGCATAAGGAGGCCCATTGTTATGGCTTGCATCCTGAGCTACGGCTAGGCCAGTTCCAAGGGAAAAATGGTGGCCGAGGACGAGACAATGTAGTCCAGAGATGTAGAGGAGGCAGAGGTCGGGGTGGAGGTCGTAACCAAAACCAATGAGCACAGGGTCAAGGTCAAGGTCATGACCAAGGCATGGTGGATAGACTTGCCCAGCTAGAGCAACGTCTTGCTGCCATGGCCACTAATCGTGTTGCGCCAGCTCCAAGGCTTGAGGTTCAAGCCCTACCTGCACAACCTCTTATGCCTAGGGAAGATCAGATTGGTATGGGCTTCATGTGTGGAGCCGCACTTGCAGGGCCATTGCATGTATTGGACTCTGCTGCTGCTGTCACTCGAGCAGCAACGCGTGCTCCTGAGCCAAGAGGAGCGGATGTGGATTTTGATCCACAAAGGGGGGAAACAAGTTGTCAGACAAGGCTGCCACAGTCCTTTACATTGGCTAAGACAATGCCACCTACGCCATCAATGGCACCCGCTCACCCAAGTGTGTCAGAGGTAGAGCCACGAGTGTCATTGGGGAGAGCTGGTGTGGCTCGGGAAATGTCAGTGGGTGGTACTGCAAAGCAAGGTGCAGCCAGTACATTGTTGGGGGCGGCTACGGCGGTTTGTCACGCTCCATTATTTTCTGCAATGACCATTGCAATGCCGGGGATTCGGCTAGCTGCTGTGTTCAGACTAGCAGCTAGACTCTATGATAGTGGTGATGTATCGGCACTATCTACGGAGATAGCAGATAAGGTGCAGTCTATGGATGCTTTGGATTCGAGGGTGAAGTCAGCCACAGCTGCGCCATGGCAAGCGGCAGCTGCAAGGTTACAGGAGTTGTCAGCTAGGCTAGCCATTGAGCGCAGCATAGTAACTCATGGGGTAGTCCTGGTGGACAATGAGGATGGAGTGTTTCAATTGGTTGAGGTATAGGTCACTGCGGGTCTTGTTGGACTCGGGAGCACAACATTGATGTTAGGGAGAGCAGCAATTGCAGGCTTGGGCCTTACAGAGGCGGATTTGGAACCTTGCCCTTTCTAAATTCAAACATCTTTGGGCGGTTCAGAGAAGGCACGAGGGATTACACGCCATGAGCTCTTCATTCGATTGTAGCCAGATCATCCTATAGATGGCTCTGTCATGAGAGCTAAAGTCATTGTTACGGACGCGATGTCTTACGATTGCTTGTTGGTGGGGCTGTGTTATACCCGATGGGCTTTACTTTGGACTTTTGGGAGGAAACGACATCTTATAGGTCGGAATGGCAGTTAGGGGATGGTCGACGTGCACTGCTTCTAGTGCGGTTTATTGGGAATGTAGCGGTGGATCATAGGAACATGATGCCCACATTGGCTGCATTGTCAGGGGTGGTGGCTTGGGGTGGTGAGCTCTTGGAGGGCAATAGCCATGTAGATGATAGGCCACCACCTGATGAGGACAAACAATTTGCATACAAGGCTGATTTGCTTTCTCATATGCCTATTCATATTCCACTGTGGGGTACAGTTGGGAATTTGCATCGAGTAGCAGGCGAGTGTTTGCACCAAGCATGGCAGGAGGCCTTCCATTGGTGAGTGAGGGGAGTTCAGTGACATTACCCGGACCTCCTCAGTTAGCTCCTTTGGACACAATGCCCATTATCTGGCAACCACCCGACTCAGGGATTTGTTTGCTAGACATGTTTGGAGACATAAGCATTGGGCTTGTAGGAGTGTTGCAAGCAGGGATTAAAGTACGCAAGTGCTTGTATGTGGAGAAGGATGAGATAGCTCGACGTATTTCTATGCGTCACATCGCCTTGCTCATACACCGGTATCATGAGTTGTTGTCTCTCTCAGCAATTCAAGGGTATCAAAAGGCCTTGCCAGTAGACATTACCTTGCTGGGGGCGGATGATTTGGACCGGCATGGTGCCATTGATTTGGTGATAGCTAGATGGCCTTGCCAAGGACACTCTCCCGCAGGTCATGGGAATGGCTTGCATGATGCATGATTGCATTTGTTTTGGGAGATGTTGAGAGTGTTGCATGACTTGCATACGAGGCAAGTGCAACCTCTAGCCTATATCTTGGAGAATGTTCCTCTTATGGGGGACTCTCGGGCCAAGGTTATGGCCAGTATGCATCAGGTGCGGTCTAGGATTGGATCGGCGGTGCTATTGGATGCAGCAACGGTGGGATCACGAGCGCATCGACCTCGATTGTGGTGGACCAATCTTGCACCACCAGAGCTGCTCAAGAGAGCATACGATTCCATTCAACGGCCACCCAATCTCATAGTTGAGGGCATTTTGGACCAAAGGAGGCAACCACAGAGGGTGCGACATGATGACTGTCCACCTCTAGCAATGGTAAATCAAGTGGGGCAACCACTTGCAGCCTTGCCTACGCTCATGAGCTTTCCCTTGTCTCATGCTTTTCGAGACAATGGTCCTGGGTTGATTTGGGACAGTGTGCTACAACAATTGGTGGAGCCCAATGCGGATGAGTGAGAGCGGGCAATGGGATTTGTCACGGGCACTATAGCTGTGCCAGCTGTTCAGAGGCATCACGACGCCAGGTGTTGGGTTAGGCAATGGATCTCAATTGCTTGACATAGGTCATTGGCTTGTGTATGGCTAAGCAACGAAGATTGCAAACATTGGTGGCTACTTTTGCACTTCCATGAGATATTACACCATCTCTGCCAACCGGGACGGTGGAGGCAGTGAGTGGGGGCGAGCACAAGATCATGGGGTGCAAACACCCATGGCAGATGTGGGATGAGATGCGCAAAGAGAGAGTCATTGGATCTCTCAAGCAGCAGTATGAGGAGTGGGGGGAGCCATACACTGAGGATCAGTTGGAGGCCAAGGTGGCCAATGTTTTTGAAGAGGTTGAGAATGTTTCTTCCCCAGAGGATGTTCTCAAGGTGTTTCCCATATTTGTCCAACAACTCAATATTTCATTTAAATTTATATGGTATAAGGTTTCTAACTACAATAGGTATGTGTACCAATTGTTAAATTGCAAAAACAATCATGAACTTTTAAAGTTGATTATTGTGGAGTGCAGATGTTACACATAAAATCTTATGAACTGAAAAAACATCATGTACACTTATACACTGGCACAAAGGAAAACACACTAGGGGTGCCATTTTTAAATCCAATCCAAATCCACTTTTATATGGACTAGTTATCTTAGGAATTGAGAGCTATGGACTATTTTGCACATAAAAACATGTTGATTTGCTCTAGTCCATAGCATCTTATGTTTTGGGTTTTTGAGGTGTCGTCTATTATTAAAAAAGGCATACAAACCTATAATCTAGAGATGCCATGTGGTATATGGACAAGTGGTTAATAACTCTAGATTTTGACGTCTAAATGGTTTTTCAAATTAAAGATTAAAATATCTAGTAAAGAATGTTTTCAATATTTGAGGAGGGACTCTTTACTAAAAATGTTATGTATATTATTATCTATCTTTAAAAAATAAACTAAAAGCAATAGACTCAACAAAAAAAAATAAAAAATCATGGACTTCCAGTGGACTCAACATGTGCCGCTTTTGATCCACCCAATCCTGCAACTGCCCAAGTGACACGCCAATTTTTCGAAGGCCCTACAGGTATAGTGATATGGAGAGGTCTTTGATCTAGTCATAGACTATGAAGTTGTTCGAAGCTGGATTGGTGGAGTTGTCAGGCGGGGAGTATGCCTCGGCAACGGTGATGCCAGCTAAGAAGGATATCTATGGCAATTGGACAAAAAGAAAGATGTGTGGGGACTATCGTCCTGTGAACCGTCAGACTAAGTCCGATAGATATGTCATGCCAACTCCAGAGGAAATCTTTGATGTCATTGGGCATGCGAAGGTGTTTAGCACATTGGACTTACAATCGGGTTATCACCAGTTGCCAATCAAAGAGACTGACAAGCAAAAAACGACATTCTGGGGGATTGACCAGCATAGGAAGGATTGTTTGTACCAATGGCGCTTCCTACCATTTGGGTTGAAGACACGTATAGTGGCGTACCTCAATATGTCTCGGTGTTGGGCAATAGTAAGGTTCTCAAAAGCCAAAGACATGACTCTCTTGAACAACTCTGCCCGTTGGGCACATGCTTGTGTCCACCCATTCGGATCATCAAGGTTGAGGACTACTGCAGTCTCCCTGCGAATAGATGCAGGCAAATCTGGCTCTCGGCCAAAGAGAAAGAAATAAGGCGAGAATGAGGCAAGTGACGCTTGCTTGCTAAACCTGTAACCCATGGCCAACCAAGGTAGCTGAAAGTCTCAATCTCCCAAGTGTCCATTTTGCAAGCCATACTTGCGCAAGCCTCGCTTAACTGTTTGCACAACCCTCTCGGCCAAGCCATCAGCCTCGGGATGATCCCGAGAAGTAGTGTGGTGATCTATCAAGGCTTGCTCACACAAAGCCTGAAACTCCCCCAAGAACTCTCTTCCCTAATCCGTGAGTACCTCGGTTGGAGTACCAAATTGGCTAAGCACTCGATCTAAGAATGCATACGCAGCCCCCTCACTTGCCTTGCAGGCAATGCCACCAATTCAATCCATTTGGAAAAATGTTCTACCATCGCCAGCACATACTTGTTATAGCAAACCATTAGTGGCAATAGGCCTGCGAAGTCAAGACTCCAACGATAGCTCAAACCCATAATGGATAAATAATGCAATTGTGGAGTAGGTACATTGAAAGAAGCCCGCACTCTATCACACACCATGCACCTTGCCACTAACTGTTGCACATCAATGTGCATGCCCCGCCACCAATACTGTCCTCGCAGCAAACTATGAGTGCGCCGCACCCCAAAATGTCTCAACTCCTCATGGGCATGGCATACCAATCGCGTTCGTTGTGTTGGATGAGGCACAATCCTCGCTTGTCCATCCTCCCATACTCGGAGTAGGTGAGTCCCTTCCCACTTGAACTTCTTGGCTCGTTGTAGAATCCGATCTCTCTCCTTAGTAATCACACTGGCTGCTGTCTCTCTAGTACGATACCCCTATTGGGATATAGAATGTGTATGTACCCCAAGGGTGCAGCATTTTTATTTCTGATCAACTTTCGTCTGCCATGCTGTTGTAATTTCTTGTTTCAACAACCTCCTCTTCTTCACTTGTGTCCATCACTGCATACATCCAACACATATAGGAACTGAGTTATACCTATTTTTCACTTATCCCATGAACTGAAGTCACGTCTCTTGATAAGAGAGTCCTCCCCTAGTCTGGTTCTGGTGCGGTTAGAGGCAGTACTGCCAATGTTGACAACATCTCATGAAGCTCCAGAGTTGTTTGAAGAGTAACTGCATGACTGATCAGAGTAGGATGAGTTAGACAGTGCACGTCCTGGAGATACACCACGGCCTGAAGGGGATCAACGACCATATCCTCCTCTACCTCTTGATTGTATACCTCTGCCTCTGGTTCCTGCAAACTTGTTAGGAGGAGGTGTTATCCCACAACCTTCAAACTTCTACTTTTTGGCAAGAGGTTTGAGTAGTAGCTCTGTAAATGAACCAGTTTTGATTATTTTTTCAATGCACTTAGCAGCCCCAACATTACCCAGTTTCTTGAGTAGTTTGGCTAGTGGATTTGCAGTAAATTCCAGAGCAGCCTCCATCATGTAACCCCTCGTAAGCTGGAAAGTAATTTGCGCCATGACAGCCTTTCTCATTGTTTTGATAAGCCATACCATAAAGCTATGGAGTTTGCTGCTAGTAGAAGGGTGAGATGCATCCAAGAAAAAAACTCCCAAATTATTGAACATGTACCAGACGGTGGTCAAACCAAGCCATGCTGCCTGTGCAGCCACTAGTTGTAGTAGGGCTGCGGTTGCATCTCAGATACGGGCAATGCCAATTAAACAGCTGGCTTTTATGATTCTTGGATCTGCTCAAGCCCGTTGGCATGTCATTTTTGGTCCTTATAATGATGTCATCACTCTTTTCAGACAGCTTGTAGTGAAAGGATCTCAAGGGCCATGCAATAGCCACATTTGTTTTTTTTTACTATCTGTACACCATCCACGACATCCTATTTGCAGGTCTTGATTTATGAAGGGGTGAGATTACACATCTTCACCCACATAGGAACTGAAATTGGTGCCATTAGGTCGATGTTGGACAAGGGATGCCACATCATCTAATTCCACAGCCCTCGGTGGTTTAAACATGTTTTGTTGTTGTTTTGGAGAATCGATCCCAAATCGGTTTTGTTACTCACCCAAAGCATTAAGAAAGGTTGTTGCAAATAATATCCACGTTTTTCCCACTTTCCACAACATGTGATCTTGTGATTTCATATCCCTTCAGATCAATCAAGTTACATACCGTTTATGATAGTTTTATATCCACTAATGTTAAGATTGTAGGTTTAGAAGTCCCAATGTGCATATGAGCTTTGAAGCTTCAAATTTGTGCTCTTCAAACTTTTTAAAGATATGTTGACTGAGGGCACAACCAGCTTAGATGCTGAAAACTTGCTAGTGATACGTAATTTAGAGATATTAAATATCTTACAGATGCAAATAGATGCAAAACCAAACACAACTCATTTTGTTTTGCCCACGAAACCATTGGAAGCAACGATACCTTGAAATTTCGCTGATGAAACCTGATACCTTGATTTATTTCGCTGGCGGCGAAACCCGTTGTTTGCCTCAATGTATTAAATTGTTCACTTATTGTTTGGTATTTGTGTGTTTTGGGTGGTGTTGGTTATTGTGACTTTGTTTCTCCATAATGTGTTATTTTTTTGTAGGATATGTCGTGCACCTAAGCATCGTGCCACAACAAACATCGCTGTCCACCACACAATCTAAGCACACAATCCTATAAAGCTATACCACATCCTGCAGAGTTTCAGAGGGTCATGGATAGGATTCTTGCAGGGCTAGACTTCGCGCCGGTGCTACATTGATGACATCATCATCTTTAGTGCCACGGTTGAGAAGCATGAGAGACACCTTCAGATGGTGTTTGAGCGCTTGAGGGCACATGGATTGAAACTGCACCCTGGAAAGTGCAAATTCTTCCACGACCAGATTGAGTATCTGGGCCACATGATATACCCTGGAGGATTGGGTGTTCAACAGACAAAGGTGGAGGCCATTGCACGCATTCCACGCCCCATAGATGTAAGCAGAGTTCATGCTTTCATGGGGTTGGCAAACTACTATCGTCGGTTTGTCAAGGGATTTAGCAGCATTGCGAAAGCTCTTACCAAGTTGACCAAGGTGGGTCAGGAGTGGCAGTGGGAGGAGGAGCCATATGAAGCCTTTAAGGAACTCAAGGCTCGATTGACTTCTGCGCCTATTCGGGGGCGGTCTTTCCAGCTACATACGGATTGGAGTATGCTAGGGATTGGAGCAGTGCTCACACAGGTGGATGATGAGAGAAGAGAGTTCATAGTGGCATATGCTAGCCGCTCGAACAATGATGCCGAGGCGAAGTATAGTTCCTATGAACGGGAGTGTCTAGCTGCAGTATGGGCAATGACACATTTTAGATGCTACCTCTATGACAATCTCTTCACCATTGTCACGGATCGCCAACCATTGAAGTGGTTGATGGAGTCAGACAAGCTTACAGGGAAGCTTGCACGGTGGGCACTTATGCTTCAAGCATACGACTTCCAGGTGGTGCATCGAGCCGGAATAGTCAACCGAGATGTGGATGGATCGAGTCACAATCCATGCACAAGTGAGCTTGATGATACATGAGCTCGTTGGCATGGTGAGACGGATGAGGAGATGGTGCTAGGATGACACGCATCTGTCTTTTTATGCATTCTAGCAATGGGAGCTCAAGCTGGTCCATCCCATGTGATTGGTCATAGAGATAGTGTGCTTGACGATCCAGAGATCAGTGAGGAGTTTGGTGGTGCTAAGGATGTACATGAAGATGCAGCAGTGTTGGCCTACCTGGATCAATGCTAAAAATTTGATTAAGGAAGCCTTAGTAGCTTGTAACCAAGAAGAGCTATCTTCCTTAGTAGATGAGATCATTTTTGGATGGACTTATCACAGGCACAGTGGAGCTAAATACTATCAGCCTGCTAGGGTTTTCAGGGATTTCTCTTTCCAAGCTGACATACTAAATGTAAATACATGTGGCTGTGAGAAATTCAAGAGATTGGCAAATTCCTGTGATGAGGACACAATAAATGAGTTCCACTTACCAGGGCATCAGACTAGTAAGCATGTCAAAACGATGGATCTGGAAGAAATACGACACCCTAAACTCAGAAGACTTTTATGTCTGGGCATCAACCATATTCCCCTAAGACGCATAGTCTTATGTGAAGTGGTGGAGGCTGTAGTATCGACTTTTATAAAAACTTGTGTGATACTCAAAAGTGAATGAAAATGCTTCGTGGAAAAAAGAATGTATGGAATGGATCAAGAAAACGTGTTGGTACAACCTGCAGCAGAAAGCCAGTAGATGTAAGTCTACCTTTAAGATCCATGATGAGAACCCATTGCTTCTTAAAGAAGAACAAAATGAACTAAGTTGGCTACTTGATCACCTGTACATGTCTGGTCTGGACAAGGCTAACAACAATGTCTGTTTCATGTGCATAAGGCATATCAGACTACAGGCTTTCCATCATCTAATGGGGAAAGATTTCAAACCCTGCATGAAGAATGAGGTATGGTTGAACCCTGATGTTGTACTAAAGTTTGTCTTTGATGAGTTACAGCAACTGATACCTGAAATTCAGATATATGACTTGAAGCTTCCATATTTCATGGGCATCTATAAGCTACACAAAAAGAAATACATGTGGATTATTAATGCCCACAGTAGTGTGTTCTCTCTAGTTGCACAAATACTAACTGTCGCTACTATGGCCTTATTGACCTTGATCAAGGAATGGATCAGTGATATGCTACTCTGTTACAAGAATTTCGGTAAGGTCTCTACTTCCATGTATTGGATTGTAGACTTTGTCACAGAGTTTAGCCTGAATTTATCAGAGAAGATCTATAATGTTTTCGTTGCTGACATTACGCAGTGTTATGAGAACATTCCCTTTTCAGGTAACAAAAACCTGGGAAATGCTATCTCGGACATTGTAAATACTGCTTTTAAGCAGTATCACCGCAAGTACCAACGGGCAAAACATAGCCTTTGGGTGCAGTTTCAATCAACAAAGCAAGTTTTGGAAAAACAAGGTGGGGTCCTTCAGCACCCAAATCTGGTCTGTGGGTGGGATTCTCTACAGAAAAACTTGTGAATCTCCATGTCTGGCTAATGACCCACTGCTTTGTGACTCTGGGGGATTGGGTCTGGCAACAAGTCTCTGGAATCCCTATGGGGTTTTCTTGTTCACCCATGTGGCGCAACATCTACGTTGTATACTATGAATGCAAATTCAACAAGAGGCTGGCTGCTTTGGGCAAATATGATTTGATGTCCAGATTCCTACATGCTTTCCGATACATTGACGACATTTGTTGGGTCAATGTTGGAGAAGCCATGCAGTTCCCGGATCCTGAGTAAAAAAAAAACGGAAGATAACCCATGGTGGATTTATCCATTAGATATTGTGGAGATCAAGCCTGAGATCATGAAGGTCATTCCTAACACTCTGGTTGGCTCTGAAGCTAGTTTTCTGAATCTGCAACTAACTTGCTCAATCCAGAAACATGAGCTTACGAATTCAAGAAATATGACAAGAGGAGGGCTCTCCCTTTTCATTATACACAATACATTCACTTTCTTGCCAATCAACCTGCACATGAAACAATCTTTCAATGTGGTAATTTCTCAAGCTGTTCCTATTTTATACCTTTCCAGCTGTGCTTTTCTGGCTAAGAGCGAACTCTCGATTCTTATCCAAACCCTAACCAGAAATGGATTTCACTCGGGGAAACTCTTTAACATTCTGACTCGACTGTTGGAAGAAGGAGTCTTCCCTGGAATCAGATTCCAAATGAATGAGTTACTAGGATTGATGAAAGGTATGACATCTTATGACTCAATGTTTCAATACTTGGATAAAGATGTTCCTTTGTTTTTCTGCTTCAGAGAGAGTGTAGACCAACAGATGTTTGATTGATAATCAATCTCGACTACACAATAGAGTATGAGAGGTGTTTATGTAAAAACATTTAAGAGTAAGGGTCTGGTACTCAAGGGAGTGCATACCACACTCACTCTTCTTGAGACTGCAAAACCAGGGGCTATGGTGGAGGGTCCTCTCTCCCTCTCTCTCCCTCTCTCTGCAATCCTTGGTAGATTGATTTTTTATTGATCCTTTACCACTCTGTAAACTTTTTTGTTCAGGGTTATAAGGAGACATGCCTATTGTTTAATGATCCCTATTCAGGGTTAATCAAGGTCCCCTGATATGATGACAAGCCTATTGTTGGGTCCCTAATCAGGGTAAACATTTGATAGTCTATGGCTCTGTAGTAGGCCCGTAGGTGTCTACATGTCACAACAGGCACGTATCTATCAATATTCAGTGGCAGTGTTTTTATTACATCCCTTTAACACCTGGAAAAATCAGTATGGTGCAAGCTCAAAAAAAAACTTTTATGGACCTAATGTCCATGGTTTTGATATCCCTAATCAGGGTTAATTGAACTACAAGGGGTCAGATGACGTAACCGCCTGATGTGGCAACTTCGTAAATACTGGTACAAGGAGTGTCGCGCAAATATGTGGACACATTCATAAGCGTCACCGAGATGCAATCATGGCAGAGACGGGAATTGCCACCTTCTCCCTGCATACCCAGCTTTCATGAAGATAAGGGCAGCCTTCACTGACTTTACCTTGATGATGAGGCGATGTGGAGAAACCACTTCCTCCTTCTATGAGTACTTTAAGTGACAGGGCTGGCCGTTTTCAAGATTCTGGCAGAGGCTCATCCTAATGCAGCCTGATTTATTCTGGAAGTAACTTCCTTATTGTGCATGGAGCAGAGCCAGGAAGTCATCCAATACACAGGGTGCCATTCTGTTTGGCTGCGGCTGGGGCAAAGGTGAAGCGAATATGTTACCCAATTATGAGTGCTTTCTTGTTACATTTTAAGTATGGTTCTATCATGAGGAAAGGGCAGCCTTGGTCTGTTCTGGGTAATACCAACGTTAATGGCTTTACCTTGACAATGAAGGGATGCGGAGAAACCACTTCCTCCCTCTGTAAATACTCCAAGTGACAGGAATGAAGGATTTTACGAATCTGGCTGAGGCTCATCCAAATGCAGCCCTGAAAGACTTACGAGCTGCAATTTGGGCCAAGAGATCGATTGGGAAAGGTTCAAGTTGGCTTCACAAGGGAAGTAGTCTCTTCCCTTGCTTCCTTGAAGTGTCAATTATCTTGATTTCCTTCTTAGGATAAAGGCAACCATGAGCTATTCATGGTAAAAACTCTAGTACTGGATTTACCAGGATGAGGAGATGTGGAGCTCGACCACATTCTACCTCACTAAGTACACATAACGACAGGACTGGCTGATTGCACGACCTTGGAAACTAAGGCTAATGCTAAGTTCAGGTGCAGCCCTAATCCTGTATGCATTTTCTCGAATAGCTCGTCTTGAGTTCAGTGGGTGGACGAGAGCCAAAACTGGCTTGTGTTGGCTTGTGAGGGAAAGAGGAAGTCACCTGTAGTGGCTCTTCATCCTGCGTGTTCGTCAGCTTATTGTAAGATAAGCCAGGTGTTCTTTCAAATACAAGGAAGCAATGTCACAGGCCCAGCTTTCTCAGACCTGCAAGGTGATAAAGAAGGTTCCACCTACGACATACCCTGATGCATTTCGAGTTGTCATGGTACTCAAAAATGTATTCCTTTGCAAAGGCTTTGGGTTAACCACTACCCTGATGATTCTACATTATGTAAAGTGGTTCAGGTAGTACATGCTTTACCTTGTATACTACCTAAGGTGGTCTAGGAACATATGGAGTTCTTTCATAATCAAGAAAGACCGAAGCCATAGGCAGTACAACTGCCACAGATCTGAAAGTCATATTCCTATGCAATGGCTATAAACCGCTACAGTAGGGTTTCTGAGCTGTTTAAAACTCTGACCTGTTTTGGGGTGTTACTATGGCATGGAAGACATGGCTGGTTTGGATTATTACTATGGCATGGTAGATATCACTACCCTGGAATTTCCGCATAGTGCTTAAAGATTCAGGGAGATGGTGCTTAAAGATTTCAGACCATAGATAGGGCTACTTCCGTAAACCTAAAAATTTTAACTCATGGCAATGGCTTTGAACAAACCATTACCTAGGAGTTTGTGACTGAGCTGATTCCATTGCAGGCTTGGTTTGGTAATGCACTTTTTGGTGATAAATGTTCGAGGAGGTCTATCTTCACCCTGCCTGCAGCTACTACCTAATATGGTTTAAAGTATGTGGAAGGGAGGTCTTTCAAAAAGCTGGGAAGATATGTCAAGCTGGGAAGAACAGCTCCCATAGACCTGCAATGTATAAAAGAAGGTGAACTTGGGAGTGTTTGAAGGTAACAGTGTACCCTGGAGTTTCTGCAGTGTGTGAAGTTACCTGTTTTGAGATAACATCTCCCCCAGTAGGGCACTGAATTGCAGTGGCTTGGTAAACCATTACCCTGGAGGCCCTACCATGTTTAAAGATACTCAGGGAGTACCTTCTTTCCGGTATGATTCAGGGAGTATTATCTTCACCTTGTTTTACAGTAGGTTGGTAAACCACTACCCTGGAGTTCCTGCAGTGTTTGAAGATACCTAGGCCTGCAAGTTCTGGAGTTACTGCAATGTTTGAAGATACCTGTTTTGAGATAACATCTCCCCCAGAGGGGCATTATATTGCAGTGGTTTGGTAAACCATTACCATGGAGTTCCTGGAGTTCCTGCTATGTTTTAAGATACTCAGGGAGTACCTTTTTTCCGGTATGATTCAGGGAGGAATATCTTCACTTTGTATGCAGCTTGGCTTGAATCTGGATACCTAGTAGGTCTGGAAACATTTCCTAGACTGTAAAGATTGACGTCACAGGCATGGCTACTGCTTGCATGGCCATTAACTTACAGGGTGCTGCAATATGACCGGTAATGTGATCTGGCTATGATTCTTTACATGGGCTGGATTGCTATCTGGTTTGGATTCTAACCTGGTGTGTTCTTAATTATTCAGAATGTCTCTTGCAAGGGCGATTGTCGCAGGCAGTACTACTGCCATAGACCTGCAGTTTGTTGGGGACGTTACAGAACCAATGAAGTAAGTTCTTGTGTAATGGACTCTGTCACGTCTCACAAGGAAGCGATGGAGGCTAAGCTGCGCGTGGAGGCTCTTTTGGCGCATGGACATTCCTTGGGAGCTCACAAGGCTTCTAGGGAAGTTGGTGATGTCAAGAGATAATCCAGTAAGAACGCAGGAGCTAAGCTGTTCTTACAGGCTCTCTTGCCGGGTTCCAATTCCTCAGGAGCTCACAAGGCCTCCGGGGAATTCGGAGAAATGAAGATAAAGTCGAAGAAGACCCTTATTGTTTTGTTTTTTTTGTTTGCAAAGCCCTTACGGGGTCACTGGAGCATGAGGTGGCGACTTCAAGTGCCCGACCTGCCCCGTAGATGTTCTCTTGACTTCTCTAAATTCCACCGAGGCCTTGTGAGCTCCGGAGGAAGTAGAACCCGCCAAAAGAGACTTTAAGAACAGTTTAGCTGCGTATTTCTTCGACTTTTCAATTGAAGCTACAGTGGTCTGGGACTCTGTCTACTATGTATGAATTGCAGAGTGTGGATATGAATATGAGCAGACACATGCATTTCAACCTGTTTTATCCCTCTCCATGCGGATTCTGGCCAATACTGGTATGCTACTTGTCTCCAACTGGTTAATAGGTGTGCCTACATTCCTACATTGGACTTTCCTTGAACAGGTCAGACGAGGGTTTAAGGGATTGAATATGGACTGGTATCTCAACCCTCTGAAGGAACAAGGATATTATAGAATGATTGTTGGGCCGCAGAGTGCACAAAATGCAGTGCATTCCATTGGAATAATGATAAGTCCTTCACCCATAAGCCAACCTCTGGTTAGGAGATATCCACTTCGAAGGTCATTTACATTGTGGCCAAGGAAATTTTGAGGCCCAAGTTTGTGGTGTGGTCTGTAAGTGCCCAGTTTCACATGTCATTTACACTATTTTAACAGGTCTCATCAAACAATATGACACACCTGTAGGTGGAGCTATAAGCACCCCTCTCAGCATTGGTTTTCAGGTACTGGTCCAGCGAAATCTAAAGTGCGCATGATTGCCAGTGTTGAACAGATTGGTTCCATTGGTAGGCTACAGAGCGACACTTGCTATCTCAGGATACCTCATCACCAACTTGAGTTTTGTCTTGGCTGCGTTCTATCTTCATAAGCTGGCGTTGTACGTCCTGGAGGATGAACATCAAGCATGGTGGGCTACAGTTCTCTTCTGCTTCAACCCGGCCTCTGTCTTCTACTCTATAATGTATCCTTTTGCGTTGTGCTTTTTGACCCCCCCTATCATCAAGCAAGGTGAAAAAATATCAGATAGATAGAAAGGTCGTGTTCCTCCTCTCTCCTAGTCTGTAACCCTTCCACTTCCCACCCCACTTGCATGTTGTAGCCAGGTGCCTTTCATTTCCAAGGGCCATGCCACTCTTGTACTAGGACCAACCATACAACTGAGTAGGGAAACTGGGTGACTAGCCCCAAATCCAGACTTATGCAGGAATCTAGATATCCTGACGTAAGATAATTTTCTAATTTACAACGGAGCTCCTATGATATTGAGCAGTAAGATGGATCCTAGTAGAGATGAAGCAATTCCTGACGGGCCAACGGATACTGAGAGAGCCTCTTCTTGTTATTATCGTTTGCTGGCCTTTGGCTGTTTGTGGTGGGGGCAAAGTGGAAGGCTGTAATTTTATTTGGGCTGTCAAGTGGGGTGCGCTCAAATGGCGTGCTGCACTCCAGCTTCTTCCTTGTCCAGACGATGCACCTCTCTTTCCAAGCAGTATCTCGCCAAGGCAGGCCACTGGTAACCATCTCCAACCCAACATGTATCTTCTTTCCCCCCATCATATATCTCATCTATCCTATGGTATTTGAAATATTGTAAACAGGACTGGGCAGGGGAAGGAGCAAACTTATTTACCCAGTTGCAGATTTCTTGCTCAAACTCATGCAATTGTTGAATATAAGATCTATCAATACCAAATATAGGCTTCTGTTTGTTTGGCTCTTTATTGGCTGTAAAAGTTGCAGTTTGTCAATAAGCATCACAAAACAGGTGATATCATTGGGTGGAAAAATGAGCCTCATGCTCACCTTCTCTGTCATAACAGGAGTGTCCGAACCACTCTAGTACTTTACTGTAAGCAGAGCCCTTTGTGAATATAAACCTCAAATGAACTTGAAGAAGAACTTACAGTGCCACCATGGTATGAAAACATCTGTCTTAATAATGGTAGTGGGATGTAAATCTGTTGATCTAGACATGACTATGTTACTCATGCCAATTGGCAAGAACTTAAGAATTCCTTGCACAGGTGGCTGTGCTTGCAGTGGTCATGGCAATCGTGCAATGTCTGGGAGTGGTTGCGCCGTTCGTTGCATTCCAAAGTTATGGCTACTCGCAGCTGCTGCTGAAGGCGAGGCGACTGTCCGCCGGTGGTGCCATGCAAGAGTGCCTTACCTTTACGGATTTGTTCAAAGCCACTACTGGTGTGTTTGTCCTAGCAAACTTGGTATCGTATTTTCAGTGTCTGTTGATGTGCTCACATTTGCCTGTTGGGGGGGAGGGAAAGAATGCACTCATAAGACGCTTTTGCATACACACCTGCTTTAAGAAGATAATGATCTGTCCAGGTGGCACCTTGCCATATTGTTGGAGACAGATGGGTACAATTTGCGAGATGTATTTTAACGGTGACTGGATCTTGTCTTCCTCCTGTGGTAGGAATGTAGGCCTCCTTCGTTACTTTGAAGCAAAGCAGATTCCCAATTTCATACTGGCATCCCCCATGCTAGTTGTTGCAGTCTGTGCAATCACATCATACGCGCAGAGACAGAACCAACTGCTCTTCTCCCTAGGGTTCAAGTCCACTCCAGCACAGTGGCAGAAACTCACATTGTTGCCACCCTTGGACCGGAAGTTTGTGAAGAATCTCGACGGCCTTGCATGGTAATATCATCCAGACATTCACCCAATGACATGTACTGTTGTGGGTTGGCTGTGGCCACATGGTCACTTCTGTGTCAAAATACATCACATCACCTTGTTGAAGGACCTGTAAATAATTAAATACCACATTCCTGATTATTCCTACAGTCTTTTGGTTTTGTCCCTACTTGCAGCAAAAACGCTTCCTTGAGCTTTCCACTTGATATCGAGGTCTTTCAGTCAGCAGTGAAAAGGACTTTTACCATCTCATTTGTTCCAACCGGATGGAATTAAAATTCATGTCCCCAAAGTAAACTTAGATGGACTCCTTTGACTTATACATAGATAGTACCAGTGTGGGTTCTGCAGAGCTTCGACAAAGGGGAGGCAGGAAATTGGGATCTGATGTGTCCGAAGAACAAAATGGACTTCGGCAACAGCCTAGGGGGGTTCTTCGCACCAGCAACCATTGCTTTTGGATTCAGCTGGCGGTTATGGCATCAGTTGCGAGTGTCGCCATGCACGTGCAGGTGGGTTAGTGTTGTAAAATAAATGTGTGAATGAGAGAGGGTTGGGGGGCAATTTGTGTAGGTTTATGTTGATCATTTTTGCATGTATTCACCTGATGGTTGTTATGTAATTGCAGGTAGCGACAAGGTTTTTGTCTGTGAGCCCTGTCATATACTGGTATGCAGCACATTTGATGGAGGTATTCATGTGTGGGCAGCAGGTTGGTTGCCTCATTTGGACAGTGTTCTTCAGCTACATAGGCCTTGGCTTCCCTGTTGTTCATCAATTTCTACCCTTTCACATGATTTAATTATTGGTAGAAAGGCGTCTCTCTTGAGCAATAGTACCCAATACCCCCCTCTGGGACAGGTATATGCTCTCCTCTCTCTCGTGGTAGTTCTCCTATATTGTATAGTGATACATCTTTGCAACTGTGGGTATGCTCCAAAGACCTTGGTACCTTCTTGATAAGCTTGTGGACCTGTTGCACTCCACCATTTTCTCCTCCCAATGTGGCAAACTGCTATGGAGGACTGCTGTAAATTTTCTTGGAGAGAGATTATAAAGCTTGTGAGCATGCACATCCCCTGCAATGCATTCAAGAAGAAAAGGATTGAGCCCTTGACTTGAAATTCCTAGTTATTACAATATTTAGAAGTGAGGCGCATATCCCTGAAGTTGATCACAATGCTAATACCTTCAACAATATCCATGGGAAGTTCAGAGACTTCAAGGAAGGTGAGAAGTTGACAGCTGCAACCATGGACTTGAAATGTCCAAAAGTCTCCTCCTGTGCTGGATAACCAATACCTTACAATGAAGATAGACATAACTTATACACATAGATGCACCTTGGGTCTCCGGAGCCATTGAAGCAATGCCTCCTTTCCGGAGTGTGAAGAGATAGCCTTCAACAGAGGTCCTATCAGCCTTCTGACTGGGTTCTCACCCATCCAAAGGACATAAGATCAGGAGCAAGTAAGGCTGGAATTGGCATTGCGATGACTGATTATGATTATGATTACGTTCTTAAATGGCAATTTAAACAACGTGTATTAACACTACAAACCATGTTCCCCTGCTCTCACACAAGCATAAAAAGAGAGGTGAGAATCATACAAGCATGCTGGAGGTGAGACCTGGGTCATCAGCTTCTTACAAATAGTTGCAGTACTGTTCTTGTTGACAGACAAAAACAAACAAAGACGTTGCCAATAGTCAATTAATCTGGTAGTTCCAGCAATAGTTGATAACCACTGTGCTGAGATATTTCACAATCACTCCCTCCATATATTCCCCATCTTCAGGTGGGACTTGGTGTTCTTCTAATCCTTGCTGCAATCTCTTACCCAAGAAGGCTAATGGTGGACGAAATCAAACTGCTAAGACTTTCTCATACAAATACAAGGGCCACATACAGCCTGCTAATAAATTATTTACAACCCAATCCTAAAGAATAAGATTAGTAGCTGCTTATGCCGGGGTCTTGAGGCATGTACAGATTAAGAAGTTGGAATTAAAAGCACAGGCCTTCGTCACCAAGAGATTGAAGTGGCACACTGTTCAACAATGTGCCGGTTCCAGCCAACTGGCTGCCAAACCGATCAGTTTGATTGTGCTTGTTCCCTGCATTGGAATTTCATTGACCAGAAATTCTCAGGATGCCTGTCCTGCACATACACCAGATAGCTCTTATTGTTTTCCATGAATGTATTGAGTAATCCAATCATTCTCCCAAGAAAGCCCAATTTGCTATTTTTTCACGAATTTCCAGCAACCAAAAGTAATTCAAATTCGAATGAGAAAACCAATTTGTTGTTTTCCATGATTTTATTGAGTAGTAATACATCAAATCATTAATGATATATCTCCCGCCAAGGCTCCAACCATTGTCCCAGGAGAGCCCACTGTGTATTTTTCCCGAATTTCCAGCGACCCAAAGTACATGAAATTCCACATCTCCCACACCGCAAGTCCAAAAATCATGAGACCAAATCGGTGCACCCCTCCACATCGAGGGCTTTCCAAAAGTACCAAGCGCAGTTTGGGACATCTCAACGCTACAAAACAAAACGAACCAAAACAAACGTCTCGATTCATATATTGATGCGCAACCCGCGCGAAGTTGTCTTGAAAAAACCTAGATTAAGCCTTTCTAAGCATCGACTTCATGGTAGGGTTTCTCGTCGGGAGCGGGAACTATCTGCTTCCAAAACCAATGATTTTGCCACATCTGCATCATCTCCTCAATTGGTACCCCGTTTGTCTCCGGAAGAAAGAAATAAACGAAAATTACTGATAGTAAGACGCATACAGAAAAGAGGAGAAAAATCCCATACCGGAGGTGACATAGCATAGTTAGAAATGCTTGGGCGACAACAAATGTGAACAGAAGGTTCACTGACACTGTTATACTCTGGCCTGCTGACCGGGTCTCTAAAGGAAAAACCTCACTAGGAATAGTCCATCCTAATGGCCCCCATGACCATGCAAAGGCCGCCACATACAAGCACACCAGTACCAACACTGCTGTAGCATATGACTTTGGCAGCTTATTGTCGCCTCCGAATTTCAATGCTAGGATGATTGCGATACATAACTGCATCCACCACCACGTTACATATCACATGAGTAAGCTTAACAACCAACCTTTGGTTATTTTAAGAAAGTGCAAATCTTTACAGTACATCTCTTACCTCAAACATCCCAACCAATTCAAACTGAGAGAATTGCAAAGGATTAGATCCAGCTTTGTTGAGTACCTGACAAGCAAACATCTGAAGTCCACCCTGCAGTAAGAGCTTTCTTCGACCCCATCGATCCACCGTTGTTAGTGAAACAAAAGTGAATCCGGCTAACACAGCACCCGTGATAACCGAAGAATAAAGAGACGCATTGCTCCCAAACCCCATGGTTTGAAATAATACTGGAGCATAGAACAATATGCCGTTGATACCGGTGAAAATTTGGAAAAAGGGACAAAGTATAGCCATGACCAACTGTGGTCGATTTCGTCTTTTCAAAATGTTTAAAAATGGGTGTTTGATCTGCAATTCAGCCAGTATTGTTTTCACATCAAAAATTAAAGAACAGAAAGAAGAATCAAGAGAATAAATTTCATAATTTGCCGATCCATTTCACCAGCTATGAACAAAGATTGTGATCAACAAGCATCCCTATAGAGATTAGGAAATGAACATATATGTGTATATTACAGTAGATTGATAACTAACCTGTTGGGCAATTCTGCTTGCCTCCTGCATGTCCTCAAATTCTGCACCTACATTCTTGGTGCCACGAATTCTCTCCAGTGTGGCACGCCCTTTCTCTAAATGTCCTCGCTCAATCAGACTGTTGGGAGTTTCAGGGCAAAGGAAACCACCCATGGTGAGTATCAGGGCAGGGACTGCCGCTAACCCAAGAGAGAGACGCCAACCCCATGGTGTGAGCTTTTGGGTTTTATAGTTAATCAAATTTGCAGTCAGAATGCCAATGGTGGTCGCAAGCTGGAAGAGGATGTTCAGACCTCCTCTCATATTTGCGGGTGCCATCTCTGACAAGTAGAGTGGCACAGCCTGTCCAACACAACAGAGTAACATAAACCCACCGCATACAAAGGTCAAGAGACGGTGCTCCACCCTCGATCATCCCCATGTGAATCCTTGAGTCTCAAAGGCCTTTCTTTACCCCCTGCCTCATTGAACACTCCCACCCATAGATTATGCATCTGCGAAATTGAATCCCCATCCCTCGAACACAATGACCCAGCTTGATAAGGATGACAACAATATATATATCCAACCAAGGCGTGGGGAAAACAGACAATGATGATACAAAATATAAAGAACTTTGAAATACAAATCAGAGTAATTGTACAGTCACAAGTATGTCAAGGTAGTTGGGGGAGTGCCAGACCTGATTGCCAAAGCCGACTCCGATTCCCAACATGATGCGACCAATTATGAGCATGACCAAGTTCTGAGCTGCCGCATTCAGAATTGCACCCACCAAAAAGCTGAGACCCCCGTATACCATGGTGAGCCTGCGGCCCTGCAATCGGGTGGTGTAGGATGCCCCCAGTGTGGCGAACATGCCTGCAATGTAGAGAGATGATGTAAAGGCCTGAAGCCATTGGTTGTCGTACTTGCAGTAATTACTTTCATGGGCCTCGTGTTTATGGACATACACCTTTGGAAAAAACTTGATCAAAAAATCGTCCATTGATGTTACCCCTCCTGTCATAATCCGCCACATAAATCACACCAGTGTCAGAGGAATTGAGGAAGCTCTCACAACACTGAGATCTGAATGGATGGGGGAGACGTAGGGACGAGACTCACCAGAAATGCCAATGTCGTAACCAAAGAGGAGCCCGCCGGTGGCTGCCACCATGCACGCCACCACCACGTACACAGTGGTACGTCCTTCGTACTGCTTCCATGGCCCCGGTGCAGCGGGCAAACCACCCCCCGCCATCTCCCCGTCACCAGCCCAGTCCCTTCCCTTTCAGCGCTTCTCTCTCTAACCCAAATTTACTACCAGCCTCCCTAGTCCCATCTCTCTCTCTTCAATCCACCACCCACAAGTCTCTTCTCTTCCCTCTCCCACAAAGCTGCCATCTTTCTCCCTCTTCCTACAACTCGCTGTCTCTCACTATATTATGACCACGAACTAATATACCTCGGACAGGAACCAGCGAAGCTATGATCCACTCTTCACTCCCTCACACAGAGCCCATCCTCTCAATCCCTCATATTTATATGTCCTCTTCACAAATATTTCACACCCAATTGCATTTCTCAAACCCAATTGTCTCTGTCTCTCCCCTCTCTAAACTCAACCCCAACAGAGGCTCTACCCAAAAACCCAACCTCCCTCTCCCCTCTCTCCCTCTCCCTCTCTCAGATGTTTTGTCCCTGTCAGAAGCACACACTGGGCCCCTCGCGTGCTAATGAAACAAGAGTGTTATTAGTGACTTAACCCTTAAACGCCCGCCGGCCAGAGTTGACTTTTTACCAGAAAGAGACCCCTGCGTGGAAATCCACCGGTAACTTGAAGGAAAAAAGTAATTTTACCGGACATTTTGTGGTTACTTACCTGACAAGGTTACTGGCCAAATTTCAGGCCATCAACGTTGATCTGGCGAGATGCCACCGTTGCGAATTTGGGCAAATTGATATTTTGTTTTTTCTATTTTTTTTTCAATATTTTCCAATTCCAGGGAAGTTTTTTGGTTTTTTTAATATGGGGACGTCCATTCGGCCTGAGGTTTTCCATGTTTCATCCTACAAATCGCAATCTATTTGCGAGAGCTCCATGTAACTTCGAAAGGCCCTTGCATGGACTCCACAATGTCATTATATTAGGGTTTCAAAGGAAATGAAAGGTAGCTGGAGCCTGGAAGGGCCTATGGGCATTGGGTGTCTATTTTGTAATTTTATTCTTAGAAAAATAAATGTTTTCTCTTCTCATGTGCCTAATTCTAAGGAATTATAGCACGAAGATGCCTACTGTGAGAAAAGGTTTTCAAAGTTGCTGATTGATTGAATTCATTATTAGGCGCAAAAATGCCTAAACGGTTGTCCAAGGACAGTATGGCATATGCTAAGTTCCTCATGGGGGCTATCATTGGATTCTACTTAGTTTAGCCTATTTTACTGGAGGTAGTAAGAGTAAAAACAGATAGTAGGTAGAGTCAAAGTTGAATATTTGGCTGACTCAGCCTTGGACCTTATTATTGCGATGTGGACAGATGTCAGAAACAGCCCACGTGTAGCCAAACCCACATTTCTTCATCCTTTATCATTGTCACCCGAGGATGTCAAATTGGAATATTTCATCCATATCTAAGCAAAGATATCAGCGATTTGCCGGGGAGCTTTAGGTGCTGCGATTGGTCGTCCTCTTCACAGGCCATTGGCATTTCCCTACGCATCTGAAGAAACCGTGATCATAGCAGCAAGTGCGGATAGAAGCAGGCAATGAAACAGAACTCATGCAACCACATCATGATTCAAATCATCTTAGGAGTCCTTCAGCTCTATGATGTGTAAATGAGAATTATGTCAAAGGTTGCAAGTGAATTTTTTAATTTGAGCTCATGCCCTATTTGCAATAATCTCAAGGACTAGTTAAAGCTTTGTGGAATGTTCTTGAAATGTGGGTGCCCTGTGGGTGCAAGATTAGTAAGATTCTAGAAAGTAGTGCTCAAGAATACACATGCCACCCACGCTGCAAACCAAGTCTAGTTGATCCTTGTTAGGTGCCTTGAACAAAGATCGAGACCTGTTAACCAGTTTGGCGGAGCAAATGACTGCTAGAATATCGCCGAACTGACAGTTGAGATAGCGATTCAAGGGAGATTTGACATTTTCCCCTAGCCCTGTTGTCTTTGTGTTGTTGTCGTTCAAACATTGGGGCATTTTTTGTGGATTCATCAATGTCTGCTTATGTTTTTTAGCATGGTTATGTACTTGCCACCGCCTCTTGAAGCCAATAGACTCTTACCGGGCTGTTCTCTGGCATAGAATGTTAGGTTTGAACACCATACTCACGAAGTATTGTCTAGTCTTGTGCTCCACATTTGTAGCTTATCTAGAGAACAATAGATCAGACTTGACCTAATCTCATAGATGACAATGTTCAGGAGGGTGGTCAGGGTAGTGCTGAAGACAATGGCCCTTGACCCAAATGCCTACTATGTCAATGCAAATTACCTACAGGTATAGATTTCACTCTATATGAACATTCAAGGGACAAAGTATTCTGAATCTTTTGTTTTGTGTGCTAGAAATGACAAATCGAACTTTGGACGCGGATGAGAGTAGATCATTTTTATTTTCAAATGTCATTGAATGCACAATGATAGAATTCACTACATGCGACCTTGAATGTAAGTCGAATTGTACAGATACACACTAAAGTCAAGCTGAGAAAGTCCAGAAGTCAAGCTGGTGTCCAGAAAAGAATGGTCTATTCTCGGAATGGTCGAATAGATCATTAGAATTGATATTGGAAGTGTGGTTGACGAAGTTGAAGATCTTGAACCATTCAGATCTTGAACTAGTCCGATCTTGAACCATTTCGATTTTGAACCATTCTGACAAATGTTTGCTTTCTCTTTGAGGACCAGAGTCCTCAACACTAAAAATAATCGAAGCCCATAAACCCAATCAGAAACGACCACTTAATTAAGAAACTAAAAAAAAGAATAGTACATACCTAAAAAAAGTGAATGTTACCATTCAATATTTATGTAACTTTGACATGAATGACGAAGTATACCAAGGTAATCAGGCTGACTTGTCCAGGGATGGAAAACAGAAGGATCCAAATATCACCCATACCAAGACCATAGTGGGTGATCCCGATCTATCGCTGCACGAGATGTTTTTGCAAAGTTCTCACTCACATACTCAACAACGCTGGATACTCCTATCATGTTTGAGATGAATGGCCACACTACATCATTTATATTAGACAGCTTATTTTTTGACCCATTAAAAGTAAGAAGGAAATATCCAGTATTTGCAGGGTTTCTGAGTGATTTTGATGGTTCATCATCCACAAGAAGGATTTGTCCTTCCTTCGCAAACATTTTTCCAGGAAAACTAGCAAGAACGGTTTGAATATCCTTAATGAGATATCTCATCTCAGGCTTAATATAGTCGGCTGTCGCATTGCAATGCTCATTGGACCAAACAAAACAGAAGAGCTTCATCGTATCAATGGGCACAAAAGATTGTAGTATTTTAAGAACAATGTCTCTTTCAGAGCAAAACAAAATTGCGACATGAAAATTTTCAAAAAGACGCCTCAGGAACTCCACCACTCCAGGCTGAGGAATGACAAAAGGAATATCTGGGACCTTAATGGTCACATTTCTCCCTGAAAATTTGTTTTTTAACATCTCTCTTCCGGTCGGAGGTGGTCAATAGCAAATGAGACCATTAACACTCAATATTATGAGCTTCATCCGCCTCTTCAGAGTAGAGGAATCCCTGTCCGAAGAAGCATAATTCTCCTAAACCAATGTAATTGAGATTAGTGCAGATAAAACACATATGCAACCTCGACATTTATGTCGAGGTAAATGCATCATTGCGATTCACCGAAAACAATTTGAATATCTCCACGACACAACAACGTCTTTATGAGGATATACCAAATGAATCACAATGCTTCAGACAAACTATATAGTCGAGCATTAGATAAAGATATGCAGCTACTACGATTCTGAATCCCTCTTGATTGAGATTCTGCAGAATAAATTCTATACACTTACACAACGTGGACATAGACTTAATCCATGCCGATGATGGTATCATCTGGTCCTGGGAAGAAAATTCCAACATCTTAAATTCCTTCAATCTTTAATCATCAGCGGACCAAATGAGAGCATCGTCCACATGGTCGATTGAATATGCAGATACGTTGCAAGAATCAATCAGTTACCTTCTGCAACCCTCTCGACTGAAATTTTGTAGAACAAGTGCGGGAGTCGGTTGAGTTTTGAAGGGACAGTAAAACATCTGACGCAATCTTCACGTCTGCGCAAACCATAAGCCTCTTATGAGTGGATCGTGATTTCTTCGAACACTCCGAAGTTTTCAGGCCAGACGCGTGACATAAATCATCCACTCGTTTTTGTTTTTCAAAGATTTGGGCATTGAATGTACGAAGGGATGACATGAGGCCATTAGGAGATACATCCGGACTTGAGATCTTCATATCCTGAATTAAATGTCAAATACTGAGATTACATTGGATTATCATACAGGACAAGACGTCGCTTCACTTCACCCAATCTTACCTAGAGTACAATTTTTTTTTTAAATAAAATAAAAATAAATAAATAAAAACTGAAATTTGAGGAAGACAAAACAAGAAAAGTATAGGTAATAATTCACCTTGTTCATCCTCAAGTGTCAATGTGTCCATCCATGATGTTGTGGGGTAAACGTTGGGATTTTCCTCCGGGGCAAGTCATCGACTTGCTGTACATCGTCAATACTTGAATGAGCTGTAATTGGACTGACATTGTGTTCAATGAATTGATGATATCGCCCATCAGCAAGCTTGTCAACATCTTCAAGACAACGTTCCACCACAGAAAGAGAGATCTCTAATGGCTGACTGTCATTTTATTGAGTGATAACCTTGTTTTCGCTCAAATCCTCCAACTGAGATCTAATAGACTCAAGTATGTGGAAACTCCATTGTGACATTCAATAACACGGTGCTCTTGAACATTTTGTACCGACTTTTTAATAGACAGGACATGATCAAATGAGACTCAACCTTGATACATCCTCGACATTACTGTTGAAGTTAGTGGAAAGTACACGTAGTGAACAACATAGGTTCTATGATGAAGCAACGTCATCAAACGATAAAACACTTAAAAAGTTTTTAGCTACTTACAATCTTAGCATTCATTCAGAACAACAACGATGTAAGCCTGTAAAACATGCTAGATTGAACGTTTACTCAAAATTTGCACAAAGTGAATATGTACATTTATTTTACATGGGGTTTTAAAACCCCAAATTATATATCCAATCATTCACAAATAAGATAATCGTTGTTGGGGCTAGGCACTAAGGTTGTGGAGGTTGCAACTCCCCGGCGTCGCAAAACTGGCCCCTTCCCCCTGCCCGAAAAGGGCTATTTTGCGACACCGCGGCATGGCTGCGACGTCGAAAACCCCCTTTTTTTTCCTATAGTGGGGGTGTTGGTATCGTGTGAGCACGACGTGAGCACAACCCACGCTCATGGGGGTTTTATGTTTTCTAACCTCAGTCATATGAGTTATATGTTTTCAAAATGAAAAACAAACCATAAGCGGGTATAGAGGACTAGTGCGTTTATATGGAACAAATGCACCAATTGGATAAACTACCTCGCCTATCGATACATTTATAAACATTGAATTCACTCCAAAATATCACTTGCAAACCAAAATAATATAGTAAATACTCAAAGAATCATTTTAATGTTAAATTATTTTTATGATTCACCTTCAACGAAAAACAAACGACACCATATATAAACTCTAATTCAACCAGGGTTTCACGAGGCGAAATCTTGAGTAGTATAGCCAGCAACCCTACACCTACAGCAGCGGCGGCAACGAGTTTCGCATCGAGAAACCCTTAGTGATATAGATTAAATCCAAACTTTTTATACAAAAATCCAACACCCAACAATCCCACATCCAAAATTAGGCTTTCATTACCGAATATCTGGGTAGTCTTAGCATAATATATACATGTTTTGATATTTATATTGAGTATCATGAGAGAGAATAGGGTTTAGGAAATATGTTCCGATATATTCTATGGCATATTCAATGGATATCTCTCCGGATATTTGGAGCATAAACCCTATATTTTTTCAGTTTCTCTCCGAGAAATCTCAAATTGTAAAAGTAATTTCAGGGGTCAGAGTTTCGCTTTGCGAAATTATCCGTGGGTCATGAGGACCTCAAATGTGACCTGAAGTCTCACCGCCCACTCTCGTGCCTATTATGAAAAGGGTATGGTATAGTGTGAGCACAACGTGAGGAAAATCAACGCCTATAGGGTAACATGTTTATCATGTATAGGGGTTACTTATTCTTAATATGTTTTAACTAGTACTCATGTGAACCGGTGGAAATAGTTTCGCAAATTTAGAATAATATTCTCTGAATATCGGGGGAATTTGTACAATATGCCCTCGTGCTCAACCTCCACCTAGTGGGTCCGGGTCTGGGTTATAGTTACAAGCAAGCCTAACACAATGCATCCTCCATCTCATGGAGAAATCCATGATGAATGCTTGGCACGACTGCATCTGTTCCACATGATCAATAGGACTCTCATGTTAACCGTGAAACGGCCTACAAAGACACTCCCTTCTAAGTTCTCTATGATCCACTGTAATCCCAAGTGGAAATATACTCCCAGCCTGCGTGTAACCATGTGTGGAGTTTACATTCCATCTCATGTAACCATGTGTAACTTTAAGTGGAGTTACACTCCCTTCAGTTCCATGTTACTCAAAGAGAGGGTGGGGAAGATTTGACATGCCAAAAACTGGCTTATTGTCATGTCAGAGATTGCCCGTGTGCATTTTGGTTGATTTTGTCCCCCTTTCTGTTGATATTTTTTTTTTTAATGACTTGGGGTATATATTATGGTAACTCCTAGCGTATGTGGAATATTTTTTTATGCTCACATGAGGTGTTCACTAGTATTGTACTGGTATTGCGAGTCTTCCCCGGGATCAATAGTAGGTATCAGCAGGTTCTTTGAGAACCTACCAGTCGAGTAGTTGGTAGGTCGAATACCATGGATTACGGTTTGGGGCTCCCATTTTGTATCCGGCTGTTATCATTATTGTGCGGCTATGAAAGCTTAATATTCATACTAGATGCACTAATCGCTCGAGATTTGGTAGTGCATCCTGGGTAGGGTCCCGCATACACTAAAGGCACATAGTGGGGGTGACAGCTGATCCGTAGGATATTTCTTTTGTCGTACTTCAGGGGCACGACACATACCTACTAAGTTTCTCAGTATAAAATAGGATCAGTTTGAGGCCCGCAAAGTGCTAAGTTTCTCCTTCATGTTTCCACGTTTTTTTGTCCGACTTATGTTCTTGAATAGGGTACAACTTGCATTGCCCAAAATTGGGTTCAGTAATGAAATCTGTGTTCAATTTGGTGCATTTTTTATGGTGGTGAAAAGTATTGATACCTGTATTGACATTCCACTGATATTAAAAAGAATGAACCCATACTATTGATACCATATATTGTAGATATTTATGGGAAATACTTATACCAATATACTATTTGTAAATTTGTCATTATGCAATACTTAGAATGATACCAGAGTTCGAAAACAAAGCACCCCTCTAGAACCTACCATGTTGGTATATTAAAATGTTGATACCCGCACAACATTGGTGTTCACATGCTATCCAACCTCACCCTTGTAACCCAGTACATTGGATATCATCTATTATAGCAAACTCAACTATAAAGTATTAAAAATAGGGTCATTACCTATGTGGATATACCTAAAAACTTTCATGTTTATCCGGTGACTTGGGCAATTGGGCAACCGCGTTCCCACGGTTATGACCGGGTGAAGGTAATAATCCTCCGGATTTTTCAATGTGAAAATTGATCGGATTCCAGAATATGTTTTCCTAATGATTGCTAGCTATAAAAAAGGTGAAATGCAACATAATTTCATTCATCATTTTTGTCATACACTTGAAAAGAATTACGTGGTTTGACTTAGAGGTTTTTGTTAACCCTTAAGTTCCCAAGCGACCTGAATTGGGTCACTTTGAATTTGCAGGGTCGACCTAATTTTTGCAGATCTAATCTGATGGGGCCCACTCCTGAACCTTTAATGACAAGGGATTTGTCTCGAGTATGATGCAAAAAACAAAACTAAAAAAAAAAAAAAGCTGCGACTGACAAAAAATATCTTAGATCTTTAATTTACGTTTTGGGGCCTGAAAAGGGCTGTTGACCGCTGACGTGGCAGGTAAACAAGCCCAAAACAGATTGCACTCCAAAGGCCATTTTTGGCAGAAAATTAGCAATTTTGGAAAAAACACTTCACCTTGTGGTGTGTGAGCATTACATACACACATCCACCGTTGGCTTTTAAAAAATTTGTAGAAAAAAAAGTACTTCATTTGGAGGCACATTTTCTGCTGTCAATTTTGAGATTTCAACCCCCATGTAATTGCATGCAAAGTAAGCATAGGTGAAAAAATCAGTTGGACCTGCAATTTAGTGGGGTCATAGCCACTCCACTATTGATTTGGAAATGGTGGGTCTTGGGGCAAGCAAAATTTGAGAAAGCTAGGTTTTGATTTGGTCAAACCAATTTCTTTCTCACTTTTTCTTTGGGACCTGATATTTGAGGTCCGGGCCAACGCTATAATCTCACAATTTCCACGGTGGACTTGGCTCATATTTTGGTATGTCATGCATAAATGAGCTGGGCCCATTGCTATAAGGTTGGAATCTGTGGATGATTTTTGGTAGGTTTCTAGGGGCAATTTACTGCAGCTGGGTACCCAAAATTGGTAAAAAGTCAAAAAAAGGCTTGGGAACTTAAGGGTTAACTCAAGTAAAAGTCATGTGAATTGGGTCTTTTATAGAATTTTACAGAGATTGGGTTTGAGAAAAAGTATAAGGCCAGAAAACAATTTTGTTTTTTATTTTCTTAAAAGTAAGATGGGTTTTTTTTTTTTTTTTCCTTCAAGCAAAGTGTAACTTTGGACGCAAAACCTCCAATTTCAAGTCCTCTGCACGAGCATTGTGGCGTTCATACATGACCAACTCTTGTTGTGCAATGACATTTTTGGTCTAGACTTCCAAACGCACTTCCAATGCCTGATGCTCGGAGTGCCAACGCAATGTGGTCCCGTCCCAGTTGCAGTTTGGTATCCTCCAAACTTCGGTAAGTATCCACAAACTTGTTCAAAGAGTCCGCAATATGACGAGATGGGGTCAAACTATTTCTTCTCTTCCGTTTTTTTGTTCAATCTCTCATCTACAGGAAGGTTGCACACTCTCTCCATTGGTGACTGTGGGTGCAAGTGGATGGGTACATTCTACCTCTTCCAGATCTGCTGCAGACCCTCCATGTCGAGGACTACCAGGATGGAGTCGCAATTGTGCACTTCTCATTCAAATCAAAATGCTCATAATCCTACAAATCCAGAATTCGGCTTGGGTATTTGATTTTCTCACCTCCATCATTGACCCCTGCAATGCCAACTGCCTTGGACGTGCAACCCCACAATTTGTCACATTTGTCATAGAATTGCCACTCAGATGACACTTCTCTAGAAGTCTTCACGACTTCCTCTCATTTTTTCATGTATCGCTTCCTCATGCTGTCATGTTTCGATCTCATTCGCGCCTGTGTAGCATTCTTCCCAATTCGTTCGTTGAAATCTACCACGAAATCAGCCCAGTGGCTCTGTTACAAATTCCTGTTGGTGCCTTGACATCCTTACACAGGTCTTAACACACTAATAGTCTGATGGGATGCAAAAAATAATGGTGTGATACCATTCCACACACCTGAGATATATTCCCATTATAATGCCTATGTTGTAATTCAAAGGCCTCTTGACATTAGAGGCTCTAAGTAATGACCAACTCAGTCAATTTGAGTGAGGTTTGGTGCAATGACATCCTTACACATGCCTTAACACTCTTATAGTGTGATATGATACCAAACAAAATGGTGTGATACAATTCCACACACCTGAGATGTCAGCCCTAAATTAAGCATATGTTGCAATTCAAAGGCCTCTTCACATTAGAGACTCTAACTATTGACCAACACACTAAATTTGAGTGAGGGTTGGTGCAATGGGATCCTTACAGAAGCCTTCACAAACTTATAGTGTTATAGGATGTCAAAAAAATGGTGTGATACCATTTCACACACCTAAGATACCCCATAGTATGCTCAAAGGTAGAAATTGAAAAAATGTAGCTTGAAGTAATAGTTTCACTCACTCAATTTGAGTGAGCCATGGTGCTCATGAATCATCATTGTGGCATAACAATATTTTTCACATGAAGGATCTTGATTCATGTGTATTATAGACTTTCAGGTAGTACTTTCATACAAAGAGTTTCTCATTTTACATCACAATTTGCTTCGTGTGTTTAATCTTTCATCGCATTCCAAAGTTCCATACATTCATCTTAGATTCTTACAAGCACTATGAACAACATCATGTCCCTAAAAAAGCAAGCTAAATCAAACACATCTACCAACAAGGTCGACGCATCCTCTTGCTTCCGTTACGAGTGTTGGCGGTTTTTTTTTTAAATTACTTGGTGACTTTGTAGTACTCTTGCAAAAAGGCGGGAGGGTGGAGCTCCGCTTTCCCACCACCAACCTCAGCTAAATCCCGTAATCATGACTAATATTTAGGGACCTGCCATCTTACCGGTCTTGTAGTCTCATTTTTCTCAATTTTTAGCAATGCCGCTACTCTAACCCTTACTTTCTTCTAGCTACGGCAGCCGCCATGGCGCGAGCTCCAGCTCGTCGCGCAACTGCCTTGCTGCTCTTCTTCCTTCTACCTGCTCAGAAAGATCAACTTCTTTTCAAAGCTACGTTTAAGCTATCTTTCCATAGTTCTCTCTTGTTGTTTTCTTATCCTCTTGTTTTCAATGGCTGTTTACAATCGGCTGTCCACCCGCCTGCATGCTCAAGCCGCTGGAGTCCTCTGTGTGATACGACACCAAACTACTCAGTTGGGATATCTCTCATCCCCCCTCTCTGTATCAAGCTTGGAGCCCCGCTTCGATTGATATTCCTAAGGCGACACATCTTTACCATCGTCTAGTTTAGGCTGCCAACGAGCTCTATAGTGTGTCCTGGAAGACCTCGGGGCGCCTCTCCCTTCAGCACCCAATGACGATCTGTATTCACAACGGTGAGGTTACTACCTTCCCCACGCACAGCATATTCATTATCCCAAGTGGCGATCTTGAAAGTATGAGGGTTCTCTTCCCTTATGGTTCCTCCAAGTGATTGCATGTCGGCAGTTTCACAACCTTTATGTTTCACTGCTATCACTTCGAATGCGGGGTGACTTATTTTCATTACGGACTACCCCACCCCTGCAGCCTCCGCTTCACGACTATCGCAGCCCCCGGAGGCAAGCATACAAACAACACTTCAGGGTTACATTGCACGCCTGCGCAGCTGAGAGCGCGCTCAGCCTTCTTGAACCGAGTGCTACCTACTTTTTGGCTCACGACAGCACCTTGGCGAGCTCGGAGGCTTCACCCCTATCTCTAGCGCCCTTCTGACCTTCAACCGACGAATCTGACTTCAGAGGCTACCTGCGTGAGGAGTTGGAGCTCGATCACCGTAACTTCCCTCACCTCACACCATCTCCAACTAGCTACATGCTGTAATACCAAGGTGACATCCCAACAACAGGTCTTCACTCCTTCTTTGTTATGGGCCCATCACGGATGTTTCAGGTGCTACACCCATGCACTCTCCTTTTGTCTGTTCAAATATTCACTAGATAGTGTTGCCTTGGAACTGCATGAGAAATTGGTGGCTCTGCAAGAGAGAACTGGTATTGCCGAGGCCCAGTATGGGGCTGTAATACATAGATTGGTAAAGTCAAGAGGAGAGTTTGGTGGACTCCAAACAATGACAGCACAACTGGGACATGAAAGAGTACAGGAGCCTGAATCACAAGTGGGGCAAATGGCAAACCTTGTCCAAGAAAATGATGCAACTCAAAAAACTCCCGCCGCATACCCCACGGCACCACACATGCACAGGTTGGGTGCCCAACTCCAATGTTTATTCTATTTTCATGCAATACATGGTGGAGAGTGTCCCCACACTGCACTTCGCAGATCTGGCTTGCACGGGCACACTCTTGCAGCGGAAAGCTCTTGGAGGACTGAGTCTGTGCAGATATGCATGGTGGCATGCAATGCCGGTGCAAAGAACAGCGACATGCATTGCCAATGCATTGCCCTCCAATGATTTCAATCTGGTGACTACCCTTTCTGCCATGATTGTGGTTTCACATGGTTGTGGTTTAGAGGTCCCCACCACATCACCTCATTGGCGGGTTGTGTCTGATTCTCTCACATCGGAAGTGATCGTCCACAACAGGCTGCTGGTTATTACTTTAGAGACTGCCGTACATGGTCAACTGGAAGCAGTGGCAGCCGCACAGTTGATAAAAGAGCACTTTAAAAAAGATCTAAGACTGTCATATTTAGGGTCAGAAAGGCTCTCAAGTCCAACCCCAGTCTGGTTCTTAACAACAGTATGAGACATTTAATGGACTCTCCAGCATCCCATCGAGAAACTTTTGAAGCACCAACAAGTAGCTGTTGTCGGTCTCAATTGTCTTCAAGAATAAGCATGACCCTACAAGATTGAGTAGACATTTTAGAAGAGTATCATCAGTCATAAGCTTATTTTTGTCATCGAACTTTCCTCTCGTCTTCGCCCATAGCCCCGCAAGTAGCTTCTGAAACACATTCGGGGAGTTTTTTAATCTATTATTATAGTTTGGATGGACATTGTTATGACACGAAAGACAATCCTCCTGCGACATAATGAACTCTGGTTGTGGTAACCCCTCCAACATGATATCAAGGACGGGCTTGAGGTTCTTTAGCTCCATGCAGCTCCAAATAGCTAGGTGGAATCGCTAATGTAAATGCTTCCACACCTCTCGATATTTCTCTCGCCTAAAAATCTGTCGTCTCATGGCCACAATAGGAACGCTGAAGTCGTTCTCAAAGTATTTAGGCACAAAATTATTAGATCCTTGAGACTGAATGATTTTGCAGAGAACACCGTTCAGATCAAATATAATCAGACGAGATTTACCACTATCCGTAGATAAATATATAGGTGGTGGTCGAATCTGTGGATGAATAGAAGAACAGAGTAAGGGATTGATTTAGCAAAAAATAAAGTGTCAGTTGAAGATATAAAATTTCACCTCGACACTAATGTCGAGGTAATCTGCCATTAGCGATAAAACCTGGAGTTGCATCCCAGCAGTAAAAAAAATGATATTACTGAAAAATATGTTCATACGAGCGTTCGCAATCCTAGGACTTACTCCCTGTGGCTTACATGGCCATACTTATCATGTTAACCACATATTCCATAATATTTACCTTAACATAATCAGAGCATAAACAGTTGGATCAGCAAGGATTCACCAGTTGCAAATGCTCTTTTGACCACACAATCCTGGCCAGCCATTTTCCAAAGTACTTTGCGAGCTGCTCGTCTGTATCCAAATCCTCAACAAGTTCCTACAGACACAGTTCCATGCTGTAAAGATTTAATTCATTTGATGTCGACATTGATGTCGACGTTCAATTAACTCGACAGTATCCTACTTCATTCTAATAGACGTCCATAGCATATAACGTCGACATGAATGTCAAGGTTCTAAACCAATTTCAAATCTACTTGTTGAAGAGTCAAGAGACATAGATCTGGTTAACGAGTACATTGGCAGCCACGATCGTGTGTTGCCCTCCGATAATGAAAAATTTCGTCGAAGCATCGTCGATCTCCACCGATCTCGTTGGTATCTTCTCACACACATCCTCCTCCTTCTCTGGATCAATTGGAGTGAGGTATACCGGATGTTGGGCATCCAGATGTCGGAACTGCAAGAGTTTGGTTTTAACCTCATCTTTGTGCTTGAGGTTCAAAGGTCGGTAAACCATATATTTAGGAGCAAGATTCATTCGCGATATCGGTATTTTGAAAGTTCTACTAAAACCGAATGGAAACATGTCTCCGTAGTATTCTACTAGATTTTTTGTCAATTCTATTAACTTATCCTTGTCGTAAATGTCGGTTATCTTGGGTCTCTTTACGTCGGGAGCAAGGGCTGGATCAATGGATTTCTTTGGTTTCCGCTTCTTTGACGATGATCCAACACCTTCCTGATCTTGTTTCGTTACTGATGACCCTGCCGTAAACTTACATCTTCGTCTTGCTGGTGTTTCCGTTCTTTGTTCCACGTTTTCATTATCCGCTGCGAACAATACATTCTAAAAACTGCCCCAGGAGCGAATAAATGTTGTGGTATCCTGACCGATGTTGCTGACTTCATTGAACTTGAATCCTTTTTTGATTGATTGTTTCATGAGGTACTTGCGGACAAAATTTTCAGATGCTACGTACCCGAATGTTTTTGGCACCCTTCCATCTTCATCAATAAAGATCACCAGCATTGGAGACTGCATGTTCGTCTAGGTTTCCACTCCCTTCACGTATGCGTACTTGAGCTCTGTAACATTGCTTCCCGCATTGTACTGAAACTGGAGTTTGTGATCTGGAGGTTCCCCAGCGACTTCAATGCCCCATTCTTTTATGTTGCTCTTCAGTTTGTATATAACTATGTGCTCGGTCTTGTATCCCGGGGATCTGACAAATAAGAAATCCCTACAAATGTCTGCAGACATTCCGAGTTGACAGTCTTCGGAGGCTTGAGAACTGCAAAAACCATATGTCCAATATTTTATCAGGAAAACACCTCGACATTAATGTCAACGTTAGAAAATATTTATGATGTGACCATGATATTTAATCACATTATCTTTTCCACATACAATAAAGGACAAACCAAATCCCACAAGGTTTGTAAGCTCAAACACATTGAAAAATCTTTGTAAATATTCATCTTTTATTCACATCAGAGAGCAACTGAGATTTACAACACATTCCTCAACAATGAGACAACATTACTCAAATGTCCAGAGACCAGTGTCTTCATCACAATAGATTCGGCCTAACCAAATAGGTTCCAAAAGAGGACTCCTCTTTTTATCTTGACCTTGAGTTCCCGAGAGCCCAAGAATCTCGGCACAGACGTTGCCTATGGGTAGCTCATATTCTTCGGGATATGACGTGCGTGGAACGTAAGTATCTTGACTATATGTTTCTGGACTGTATGTTTCTGGAACATATGTAGGGTAGAATAGCATGTATTCATAGGGCCGTTGGATATTTCGTTTAGAGAAAGGAATGTATTGTGGTGAGGTTGGCAAGTATTCAGAGGGAGGACGGATAATATCCAGGCGAGTCTACTGCCTCTGAACCAGATGATGAGTAGGCTATTTTAGGTGGTTCAATGAGGTCCGGAAGCTCGTATTCGGGAGTTCCGGGAATTGGGTAGAAGCTCGATGAGTATTCGATTGCTTCATCCTTTCCAGAATAATCACTCCTACACAACCACCTATGAACTGCCTCAGTTCAGTGAAACTCAAATCTTGTTGATCCTACTTTTCCAAAGAATTGTTCTAAATTAACTCGACCTCAACATAAATGTCGACGTCCATTCGCAGAAAACCGTTTTCCTAAATCGCCTTTCCTGAGTAGACAGCCAGTGACAGTTCGTTTCATCCTATCTCACATGACGCTTCATCATCTACTGAAATAACTGCAGTTAGATTTACGCTGCACTTAATATAACTCTATTGTTATAGAGTTACATCATAATCTTAACGTCGACATTAATGTCGAGGTTCTTCATCTATTGTCTATTGATTAACGGTACTTGAGGTAATTGTAATCTTCAGTCCACGTAGAGTTGTGAAGAAAACTAATCTTATTGTATGAGAACGTTGACATTAATGTGGAGGTCCAATTCCCTCGTTGGACAGTCAACTAACGTGTTCATCCAAATTATGTAAAAAAAACGTGAAATCTACAAATGCTATTACAAAAAGCTAATGTCTAGGCTTACCTCCCCCTCCCTGGCACTAATATGAAAGTCCTGAACTTCAACATTAATGTCCAAGAAATTTAAAAGGTTCATCAGCAACCAACTTACGTACACTAGAAAACTAAGAGATGTTCAATTTATACATGATGCCTCTAAACCTTGACATTCATGTCGAGGTTCCTTCTCCTTGTCAGACAGCTATAACAAAAGTGCTCATGTAGATGGTTGACAATATATGACACCCATACAAGGGACCGAAACATCTACACCCAAATTGGGGTCCCGAAATGCCTACATGCATTAATGTACATCGACATCAATGTCAAGATTGTTTACAAAGAGAGTTGTCCTGATGTCCACCTACATTGTACATTATGTTGACATTACAATAGACCTACTTTGCAAAATCGGACAACATTATGTCGAACTACATTGGAGAGATACTCCAAATTTACTCGAGATTTGTGTGTGTGAGTGATTCGCTCTAGGTGTGTGTTTGTGATTTGCTCTAGGTGTGTGCGTGTGTGTCTGCATTTTTAATTAATCCTAAGTGTGTGTGATTGTATGTTCTATTGATTTGCTCTAGGTGTGTTCATTGATTTATACCTGGCCATGAATCTGCTCCAACTCACTCTCTTTAACCTGCAAACAAGGCAGACAACTGTCAATTGGTGGACCAAGGAAATCAAACTAAAAAAATTGAAATCAAACTCAAACTCAAGATAATTCAAAACGAGTCATCTATTATACGTGTTGCAATTTGGAATTGTGTTTGTACCTCTATTTTATCTCTGCCCTGCTGGAATGTATTTGTTGCCTGTGTTGCTTCTATGCAACTCATGTTGCTCCTGTCCCTACTCAGCCTATTGGAGCTTAAATTGCAGGGCTAAGGTTCTGAAACCCTTATTTTAAAAAGCACATGGACAAAGAGATAGAGAAGAAACTTGAAACGTGAAATCAGCATTAAGAAACCATAAAATACTCAAGGCGCCTTTGAACATCAAATAGACCCGAGAGGAACAGAAAATTGCAATTGCCCTTGTGTGTCATGAGTTCTTTCACCTGAGAGAAGCTCTCATCAAATCTGTCAAGGGTGTATTTACATCTTTGTTTACCAACATTCAATGTCAAGACTCCCTCCTTTACTCCCCTCTCCCTCCTTCTCTCTTTCTCTCAGGGCAGAAATCCCACCTTAGAACATCAAAGTTGAGAGGAAATGAATATGCAATTACCTCTGAGCCCGCACGTCGTCCTCCCCTGCGCACATATGTCTCAGGCAGCCCGCCCTCCAGCTCCCTTTCTTCCCCCGCCGCGTTGCTCTCCCCTGTCGCTCTGCCCTCTCCTTCGCAACACTTTACAGTAGCTCCCCTCTCACATATTGTTATCCTGTTGTAGCTCCTCTCCATCCTCTTCTCGTCCCCTTTGTTGTGCGGTATGTACGCTGTTGGATCGTCAAGATTCAACGGCTACAAAAAAATCCACCCACCCCGCGTCCGTTGGATCTTCAAAATCCAACAGCTACAACGCCACGCAGGGCAGCCACCCCACGATTCGTTGGATCTCATCGCAGATCTGGAGATCCAACGGTTTCAACCAACAGCCATAAAAAAAAACACGCACTTAAATTTGGGAGAGTGGCGGCAGTGGCGGCTAAGTTTACGGAGGGGAGAAGTGGTGGCTCCGTTAGGGAAACCTCCCGAGCTCGCTCCACCGAAATCTGAAAAAAGAAAAAAAAAACATCCATGGCGCCTCGCCCCGTGGCCTGGCGCTGCAGAACGCCCGCGCTCGCGCTTGCCCCACCAGCCACATTATACACAAGTGGGTATGCGTCATACGCTGGTGTGGGCCCACGAGGTGAGGCGTGTCAACAGGCGCCGCCACCACCCAAAAAAACAAAAAAAAACCAATGTTTGGCCCTTCGCAACGTAGCGCCTGCCTATCGGCGGAACGTGACAGGCCAAGGCTCGCGCGTGCGGGCTGTACCGCCTGGCCGCATGCCGACGCGCCGAGCGTGCGGCCGTCACCAACCAAAAAAAAAAAAAAAAAAACCAATGTTTGGCGCTTCGCCACATGGCGCCTACCAGTGCGTGCAGAACGTGGTAGGCCAGGGCGCGCACGTGTGGGCTGTACCGCCTGGCCGCGTGGCGACGCGCGAGAGTGCGGCCAAAATACCCCCCCCCCCCCCCAAAACATTTATTAAAAAATAAATAAAAAATGTGTCGCGCCACGTGGCGCCTGCCCGCGCGTGCGGAAACTGGCCACGCGGCTGTAGCGCCTGGCCAAGTGTGCCGAGCTTGCGGCCTGGCGTGGGCCCACGAGGCCTGGCGCCGTCAGCGGGCGCCGCCACGAAAAAAACAAACACAAACAAAAAAACATATTCAAAAACATCGTCAACATGGCACACTTCAACATTTCAATTGCTCCCTATTACCTTGCAATTAATATATATACTATAAGCAATGCATGCAATCTCAGAATCTGATGTGTAGTTCGATGATAAGCTTCACAAATTTTGTGCATGAGGTTACGAGTTCGATCCCTTTGTTTGGTTTCTATAGGAGGAGTCATATAATTATTCTTATGCAAGTAATTTCGCCTTGTTTTGCACTTTCAACTATAGAAAGTAGATAATATGTATAAAAATTAGCAGTACAAATCAAAATTCAGCTGCTGAGGGTTCTGTCGAACCTCAACGCACACGCCGATGTCTCCACTATTGAGCCCGCCACAACAAATAACCCCAGCCGCCGTTGAGGTGCACATTTAGGTAAAATAAATGGTGGATAATAAATAATAGCTAAGTGGAAAATAAGCAAATAGTACATATGGAATTAATAAGAAATCGTGGTCCTCCCATCCGTTGGATCCTTGGCATTCACTGCGATCCAACGGCTCCCCGCTTCCCCAAAAACATATAAAAAAGAAGGATAACAATCGGTTGCGGATGGTCACGTCGAACTTCGGTGCACACGTCGAGGTCTTTGTAATCAAATGACTTTTGCCGGACCCAAAAACAAAAGCCCAAAAAAGAAAATAAACGTGTTTGACGTAACCCGTGGCTGAGAGTTAGGTCAAATGATGCTCCATCACAAAATAAAGGTAGGATTTATGGCAGCGCTTGGGGGGGTAGGTCAAACCTCACCGCCGTTGGATCGCGATAAGCCAGTAGCAGAGATCTTGGCGATCGAACGGACGGTGTGCGGCTTAACTCCGCAATGCGCCGCACGTCCTCCGTTCGATTGTCAAGATCATTTGACGCGTCGCGGGCTCTCTACGTCCATCAGATTTGTGACAGTCATAATCAACGGTTGGAGCATTTGATCAATGTGGTGTATTCTTAATCATTTGCATTGGCGCATTAACAGCACCCTGACCACCGCCAGATCTGTTGGGAGTCCATATTTACGGCGGGAACACTCCATAATTGTGCTCGTTTACGCATCTCTGTGAGTGTACCACGTACACCACACGTTAGGTAGAGGCACATATAATCTGTCATTCTGCAGTTATGCGTTTTTTTTTTTTCTCTCTCTTGCTCTGTCCTCCAGGCTATCCTCCTCAGTCTATCTTGTTTCTTGTACCTTTGCATCTTTTTTGTGTATCTTTGCATCAGCCAATATTCTCATGAGTATTTGTCTTAAGCTTTAGGGTTTATCATAGCATCTGTTCATGTACGACACAGGTTCATCGTGTAGTCACATTATGTTCAAGCACATTAGTGTTTGTTTTAGGTTTTAGAGATTTCAAGGTTTGCTTCAATTCTATTATTTTTCACCGTTACATACCTTAGTCTCCCTACATTTTTACAGTTATTTTTATTTAACTATCATCCATGCTTCATCCACTTGGATGATTTATTCATCCATTTTTTATTCATCCATAGTAACGTCGACATTAGTGTCAAGGTCTGGTGGATTATTGTTTGAATACAAGCTAAAGTCTCATCACTTGACCTTCACTCTGTCCCACATCAAATCAAATACCTGAAAGTACCTACTAGTGCATTTGAATATGATAACATGTCTTCTTCTTCACTTGGTTTATATATATATATAATTATTATTATTATTATTATTTATTAATTAAAAAATTTAATTAAATAAATAAATAAATTTCTGGGTCTTCATTAACATATTCACCTGATTTATTGAATGACTCTATATTAGGATATCCAGTAAAGGCCGTTGAGTTTTATCTATCTATCTATATCTGTCGAGACTAAAGAACGTCGACATTCATATCGACGTTCTATTCTTTATATCATTTCTTATTTTTCTTGGTCCTCATTGACACATTCACATGACATATTCTAATTCTCTTAATATTTATTCCTCGGTCAGATTTTTCTTTCTTTCTTCTCTTAATTAGGATATTCAGCTACAGTCCTTTTACTTTTTCTATTTATCTCTTTCAGTAGAGACTAAGGAACGTTGACATTCATTTCGACGTTCTGTCTTTTCTTGCAATGGATTCCTTATCATCTGGTCTCAAAATCTTCCTCTGTTACAAAACGTTGAGGGTTGTAGTTGCAACTAGCAACTGCTTGAATGTGACTAGTGAAGGTTAGTGTCATAGGTGTCAATTGACCTCACATTAATAATTAGTGTGATAATCACTACATTTGATAATGACTGTGAGACGATGCAACTGCTATATCCTCATATGGATGCAAACACTCTAACTGAGGCTCTTGGGACACATGTCATGTGGGATTTGTGTGGCATCTCTTTCGACTATCCTACCTCTAGTCCAGAATGTCATTTCTCGTCCAAAGATGGAGATGGATCAGAAGAATCCGTGGATGGAGAAAATCCTTAGAGCCCTCTTGGAAGAAGTAATTGGAGAAATCGTATGTGTATCCTCTTAACGGAAGAAGGCGGTGACATCTACGAGGGAAGAATACACGCATGCATTCCGGACGAGGTGGTACTTTGTGACAAACTCGGGGAGGACTATGTTCATTACCAGTGTCGCGCACCTCACTTCGGTAAGCTCCCTCTTCAAGTCATAGTTACTCGCTTTGATGCGCGCGCCTAACTCCCAAACTGGCCGTCAGACCAACTCGGAGCTTTGGCTGCTCACAGGGACATAACGGTCCCTCTTTACTCCTCCACAAGACCATCGCTCAATTTGGGCCTAGTGGAGATTCCCTTTGGTTGTTGGCAATCCGGAACAGCTCCCCACACCTTGGTCGTTTTCCGGCTCGCACGCTTACTCACTAGTTTTTTGTCACCAACGGGCTTGCACCGTTCTCGGGGTTACTACTCCCTATAATACTTTTGTGACTGTCCACGAGGGTTTCACAAACAACACCGTCCCTTTATGGTGAACCACCACGAAGACCTTCCATTCCCGGTGGTGAGTCGCGGTGAGTCTTGGCCCACCCACCACGGCTCCATTGGACCGTGATGAGTCCCAAGACTCCCCGCGACTCCCACCACAAGGTCTCCGCCCCATGGCGAGTCCTATGCGACCCCCACTTAGTCCTACTAAGCTACCACCACCCCTCGTGGAACCACCCCCACCGCAACCCGGTGTGCGGGGTTCCACCTAGTGAGCGCCTCCGCCTCCTTGAGTGCTGCTTCAGCCCCCGTATCTATTGTTGCCACTGCCCCCACCACAGGGGCAGCCCCTCTTGTGTCCCGACCCCTTGCCCTCAAGGTGAATGGCCGCGACTCACCCCTACCAACAGGGAGTCGATGTCCTCATCGACTTGTCCATTTTGTAGAAACGAACATCCAAGTTGTGGCGTCCCACATCAAGGAGTTTGTTTCCGTACCATGGCATCTCATGACAAAGAACCAAACCCCCCACTTGACTCTACTCTCCACTAGCTAGTTTGGCCGACTTCCTCCAAGTCATGGCTCATGATGCCGCTTTTGGCATCACCATGAGCAAGGGTTCACCTTGAACCCTTTTTGACTAGGAAGATAACCTTGAATCAACCGCGCGCCCCAATCACTACAATTGGGTTCGCCTTGGAATGCTGGCCTGAGGTACGGGAACACGCCGAAACCGCACTATGACTTCGTCCTGAGGTTACACGATTATAGTATTTGAACGAAAGCACGTAGCTTCCGCGTTAATCCGCACTACAAGACAACCCCCTTAGTAGCGCAGTTATAGTACGCGTACGCGCCAAGTGCGCACTAGCACGTGAACTCCCAAAGAAGACGCAAGTTTCCTTACTCCTTGGATGAGAGTCATCCGATTTCGGCACTACGCAAACACATGATTAATCCAATTTACCTCTCCCACTTTTGTAAGCTAGCATGCATTCTACACACTAGTCAACCATACCATGCATCACCATTCCAAACAAAATAGGAAGCACAACATCTGGAAACCATTTCATTTATAACAAAATTTGTACAACACAAGTTTTTGCAATCGGATTCCTGAGCTAGCTAAGCCAGGCTAAGCATGCATTTCCTCCCCCACGATCCAAGGTTGATGTCCCCGTCAACGCTTCTTCCGCTTTTGAGGTCGCCCTTCGAAAGCTGCAACGGCCTCGAATGCGTTTCTCATTTGTGAGGCACGCACCCAAGTTGCCTTCACTTGATGATAGCCCTTCCATTTCACGAGATACTCTGTTTCTCGACTCTTGAATCTCCTCGACCTAAGCACTGCCTCCACCTCGTATTCAGGTTCATTTTCATGATCCAGCACAGGTGGCGGACGCAACAGTTGATGCCGATTCGGACGCGCTTCATCTTTGAAGTAAGGCTTCAAAAGGGAGACGTGGAATACCGGATGCACCTTGCTGTTTGCCGGCAACTCCAATTCATACACATCCTCATTCATAACCTTTCGGCTGCGAAAATGCCCCGCAGACGTAGGTACGAACTTCGGACTCGCTTCCGGAGGTAGTCGAAAATTCTTGATGTTCAACCTGACCTCTGTGCCTGCCTCAAACTTAACTTCCTCCGCTTCCGATTCGCCTGTCGTTTATACCGTTTTCTAGCTTTGGCAATGTTGTATTTTGCAAGCTTCAACAAACGCTCGCGTTCTTCCAGCACCGCCGTTGTTGCCAGTTCCTCAACGTCTTGGGCGGCCTAACTTGTCGGCACCAGAGGTGCTTTTCTATAGACCAATACGAAAGGGGATACTCCCGTTGCAGAGTATTTTGTGTTATTATAACAGAACTCTGCCGCATCCCAGTGCTCCACCTAGTCTGATTGGTCTGCTGACACATAATTCCGCAAGATCTGCTTCATCATGGAATTCACTCTTTCCGTTTGGCCGTCCGTCATAGGTCGGAAGGCGGTACTCATCTTGAGCCTCGTCCCCATTTTCTTCCAAAATGCTCTAAAAAATTTACTTGTATTTGGATCGCGGTCCGAGACAATACCCTTCGGGAGTCCATGATGCTTAAAGACGTGGGCGAAGTAAAGTTGCCCAATTTCCTGCGCCGTTGCCGTCTCCTTGGTGGGAATGAAATGGCCCATTTTACTGAACCTATTCACCACCACCATGATTGCATCGAATCCTTTTGACAGTGGCATAGCAGTCATGAAATCCACCGAGACAGTTTCCCAAGATCCCTATGGAATCGGCAGGGGTTGTAACAGCCCCGTTTGCTTCTTGTACTCGCTCCGGTTTTGTTGGCATGTGGTGCATGTCTTGATATACTCCTCGGCCTCCTCCCTCAATTTGGGCTAGAAGTACTCTTTCTTCAAGAGTGCCGCGGTGCGCTTGGCTCCGCCGTGGCCCGCGCAGCGGGCCATCGTGACATTATCTTAAGAGACTATCTCTGATCCCTCCCTTCGACACGTAGAGGCGCTTTTGCTTGTACCGGAGCAGTCCATTGTGTAAGCGAAACTGCGATTTAATCCCCATCCTCAAGTCCCGCAGCACGGACGGGGGTTAAATCCCCTTGTAAGCCTTCCGGATCTTTCTTTGGAGCGTCGTCTCGCCCCTGTACACCAACTTGAGCTATTGCTTTCTACTTAAAGCATCGGCCACCACATTGTCCCATCCCAGTTTGTACTGGATATCCACGTTGAACACTGCCAAAGTGTCTTGCCACTTAAGTTGTTTTTGGAACAACTTAGGCTGCGTGGCAAAATACTTCACCGCACGACATTGTCCGTGAACACCTTCACCGGGTTGGAACCAACATAGTGGTACCAAAGCTCAAGGCAATGCACCACCGCCTTCATTTCTTTCTCGTGCGTAGGCCACCGTTGCTCCACTTCATTCAGTTTCTTACTTTCGTAAGTCACTGGACGTCCATCCTGCATGAGTACACCCCCAATTGCGAAGTCTTACGCATCTGTATGAATCTCAAATGGACGGTCGAACTCCGGGATTTTCAAGACTGGAGCTTCCATCATCCGCTGCTTCAACTCGGCAAAAGCTTAGCCACAAAAGGTGTTCCATACCCATACCTTGGACTTACACAGAAGGTCTGACAGCAGCCCCGCGATCTTGGCGAAATTTCTCACATACTTTCGGTAATAGGAGACGAGTCCTATGAAAGATCGCACTCCCGGGACCGAAGTCGGAGGCTCCCAGTCCAAGATCGCCCTCACCTTTCTGTCATCCATTCTGATCCCATCTTGTGTAATCACATGTCCTAGGAACTCCACTTTTGTGACCCCGAATTCGCACTTTGAAGCTTTGGCATACAGCTTCTCTTCCCGCAATTTTTGGAACACCCTTTTGAGGTGCTCCAAGTGCTCTTCCTTTGTTTTCGAGCACACCAAGATGTCGTCGATGTACACGATCACAAAGTCATCCAACCACTTCTGGAAAAGGTTGTTCATTAGTGTGCTAAAGGTCGCGGGTGCATTGGTGAGCCCAAAAGACATCACCAAGAACTCATATGAACAATATATTGTCCTGCATGCGGTCTTCTCCTCATCTCCTTCTGCCACTCGGATTTGATGGTAGCCGGAACGCAAATCAATCCGGCTGAAATACTTCGCTCCTGCCAACTGATCGATGAGGTCGTCGATCCTTGGCAAAGGGTACCGGTTTTTTATAGTCACCTTATTCAGAGCCCTGTAATCGATACACATCCGCAACGTCCTATCCTTTTTGTCTGCGAATAGCACCGGGGCTCCGTAAGGTGACTTACTTGGCCGGATATACCCCTTTGACATTAGATCCTTGAGCTAAGCCTTCAGCTCGATCAACTCTCTGTGGCTCAACCGGTAGGGCGCCTTGGCAAGCGGCTCCGATTCCGGTATCACCTCAATCTTGTGGTCAACTCCTCTTCGCGGTGGCAAGCCGTTTGGTTATTTCTACTTCAGCAGTTAGTCGAATTAGAAAGAAGATTTTCTCCAACGTCGAAGTCAGAAAAAATGGAGGGACATTTGCAAAATGTACAGAGTGTAAGATGTTAAAGGACCTCATTAAGAAATCTGTGAAAAGAAGTGCAGACCAAATGTGTCATAAAAAAGCTCTCGACAAATATTTGAAGCATCAAGAGTCTTGCCGGAGACTCTACCATAGCTGGAGGAATAAATCGGTTATGATGCCAACATAATTCTTATGCATCATTCATGATAAGATGGATCATCGAAAGACTGCTCTTCCACATTTGCAAACAACGAACAAGATGATTTCAAGCTTGGGGCAGCTTCCAGTGTCTATGGCAAATAATGGAGATGGCGCGTACGCTCAATATTAGATGGATTTTTGGACAACAGATCCCAATTTTGTTATAGGATCTTTGGCTAGAATTTTGCGACAATTGGAGAATCCAACATGTCGTGAATCAAAGGTCATTTTTGACAACCCCCATGCAAACTGATTTATTTGAAGTCATAATGAGAGGAAAATCCAGGTGTTTGGATGTTTTGAAATGACAAGAAATGAGCACTTCCATTTTCGTGGTTCATATAACCTCCTAATTTTTATTTATTTATTTTATTTGGATTGGTTTGGATTTTTTAATGACATTTTTATAGGTCCTAAATGTTACTCTTTCATAATATTCTAATATACTTTAGCTTAGCCTAAGCCCAATACCACAAAAAAATCTTTGTAATGTTTGAAGCTTGATATTCAGAATTAATTTGTTTTCTAACTTTGAGGTTGTATACTAGAGTGGTTGGAATATTTAATTGAAATTTTGTATAGGTCCTAAACACTCTCCCATCACCCCTATCATTTATACTTTTGCCGGAGACTTAACCGTATAGTCATAACCGTATAGCCTAAAACGTAGTTGCTACATTGGAAGCTCAATTAATTGCATTTTCCAGCTTACATGTATGACAGAGTCATTGAGATATTTACTTGGAAATTCTTACTCTTCCATATGTTAGAGTGGGGATGTGGTCGGAACAAATTTTAATGCCAACATATATAAGATTGAATTAGCCCATTAAAACAATTGCTTAGCACTACTTGGTAGCAATTTTCTATGGAACTTCCTTGTAAGCACTTTTCAACCCTTTAATTGTTAGATTGAATAGATTTGTTTTTTTTTTTTTTGGGCTAGTACTAAGCTTTAGGGACTTAGTCTATAGAATTTTCGGATATTTAATTGAGAGATTTTATATGTCTTAATTACTCTTGTAAATTTGTTTTGTCATTAAATAATACCAAATTTGCTTACCCTAAATCCTAGTATGTCACCCTAAAAATCCTTTTTGATTGTTTGAAGCTCATTATTTTTTTTTCCCCTTTAACTCATTTTTAATAAGATAAAGTGGTCTGGATTTTTAATTGATATTTTTGTAGATCCTAAGTTCCAGACTTTCATATTTGTTCTTATATATACTTTAGCTTAATAGCCTAAGTCCAATACCCCAAGAATATCTTTGTAATGTTTGAAGCTCACTCAAAAATTTCTTTTCTAACTTTGGGGTTGTATACTACTAAGAGTTGTTGGAATATTTAATTGAAATTTTGTATTGGTCCTAAACAGTTCCCAGTATTTGTATCATTCACACTTTTGCTTGTTTTAAACCCTAGTATACCCTAAAACGTAGTTTCTACATTCAAAGGTCATTGATTCATTGTATTCTAGCTTATATGTATGATAGAGTCCTCAGGATATTTACTCGGAAATTCTTATATGTTCTACACACTCGTCCAATTTTATTTTGTACTTGATAGTACTTTTACTTCTCCAAACCCATATACCCTTGATTGAACGTTTTTATAGGTCATAAACTTTCCTGCATATTTGTGTGATTCATACTTATAATTTTTCTAAAACTTTATACTCCTAAAACCTTATATCTATGTTGGAAGCTCGTTAAAAAAACACATTATTACTTTGGGGTACAATGTATTCAAGGTTGAGATATTTGATTGAAAGTTCTTATAGGTTCGATGCACTGTTGTTGTTTTTTGTTTTTTGTTTTTTGTTTTTTTTTTTCTCCCCCCCTCCTTCTTCATACTTTTTTCTTATCCTAAACCTTACAATACCTTGAAACCTCATATCCCGAAGTGAATCATTGAAAAAATAAATGTACATAGCTTTGGAGTACATTGATACATTGGTTTGGAGAAATTATTTCGATTAAAAATGTCTAGAAGTTCCATAGGTTCCATACATTTTATTAATGTTGATTCGGATTTCTCATGTGAATAAGACTTTTTTATTTCGGTGTACCGTTTGGATTTGAATATCTTTTATTTCGCTTTCGGGCCTTGTATTCATGTGTTAGTATTCATAAATTTAAATCCGTTGTTACTTTTTTGTAGGAGTCAATTTGGATTCGAGACCGACATTCCTTTTTTTTATAGAACAAAATATTTTGTCTAAGTTCAAGTCTTCATTTTTACAAGCTACCTATCTACGCGGAGACATTTGCAAAAACATATCTTCGTGCAACGCACACCCAGTCTTCTCAATGTCAGCCTTATGTGTAGATATTCTAGTTTCATGGCTAGGGTGTTTGTGGACTATATATAATGCATTTGTATTGGGGATAATAGACTAATTGACAACATGTACTGGGTAACGACGTCTTATGGATACTTGTACTAATTAGTATATATTCTGTGCATTGGCTAAATTTGTATATCGTTCGATTTCGATGTCGACGTTTAATGAATTTGGAGTTATGCGAATTGTGTTATTAATATATATCATTTGCATTGTCTTATGTATGTCATTCGACTTTGATGTCGACGTTTAAGAAATTTGGAGTCATGCACATTCACTTGAAAATTAAATCTTGATTTATTGCTTCATAATATTGTAATTATTTGATTTAATTTAAATGTAAAATTATATTAAGTTTTGTCCGGATTTAAGCCAAAAGTCCAGAATTAGTTAAAATTGAGTTATAGATTAGTTCTGGATTATGGTGCTACAACAAGCCCGGCCGTTGTCATGATGACCCAAATTGTTGATGTAGACCAGATATTTCACCTTCTTATTTTGATATAGGTCCACTTTCAAACCCAAATTAAGCTCATTTTGAAACACATTGTGAAATTTTCAATCATTCACGAAAACAATACAGACAAACATTTTGTAACACGCAAAATGGTAGTGGATGTCATTGGCAGGATAGATGTCCTCCCTACTATCCTGGGAAGCTATAGCAGTCCAAGACATATAGACACATTCGGGTCCCTGCGACTAACGATGCTTTTGCAGTCACTTTTCCCTATCTCTCCTCTGAGATTTGTCGTCTAACTTGTTCCTAGAAACACAAAATTTGTCAAGCTTTTCTTTGACTTTCCATAGAGGGATGCTTGGGCTTCATGCAGTCCTGGCATGGGTATGACAGCCACCTATTTTGGTTGGAGATTTTATGGCAGTCAATATTCATAACACTCTACAGCAATTTAGATTGCAGCATGAGGGCCTAATTCAAACTATAGTAAATTTTTCAACATATGCCAACCCCCCATGGACTTCTGTACAATGTAGCACTTATTGAGAGAGTGACAAAGACATCTTTCAGTACAAGAAGGGTCTTATGCAGAACCACAATGAATGGTTTATACTAGCCCTGCTCTGCACAAAACCACCTCTGTCGCGGACCACAGGAGGGGGAGATGAGAGGAGACGAATGTGCCAGATTCATTGGTGGTGTTTTAGTGTACATAATTGATGCCGATATTAGGATTAGGAGTCTGAAAGACATCTCCAAAGCACCGAAAGGAAGATGAATGTAAACCGCTCACCGTCGATACGATTGGTTAAATGAGACGTATTCCCTAATATTACGGCACCGTGTCATTCAACATTTAAAAGATCTGAATTCAAATGATTTAATATTCAGTACATGGAGTATACAAATAATTTACAAAGTACCAAAATATCAGATGGGGATAACTCAAATAGAGCATCCAATTATGCTATATTTATCTCAGTTAATTTTGCTCAATTAACATAGATTAGTTTCAATTAACTCTGACTCAAGTGAGAGTACTAGAAATAATGGTCAGAGATATTTTAGCATCTAGTTATGCTATAGTTATCTTATCTAATTCAGCTTAGTTTTCTTAAGTTAGCTTCAATTAGGAGTGACTTGTTATATTGGTAGAATAGCAACTGCAAATAACTAAGCATCCAGTTATGCTATAGTTATATCAGCTAATTCTAGTACCTTAGGTTGAAGGTCTTAAATTCTGATTAGGCCCGTGAGGTCTTTCGATCTAACAGAGATTAGAGTAATTACAATTTAGTTTGGGCTGATTAGAGCACTGGAGCACGTGATTACAGTTTAGCTTGGGCTTTGAACCGGATTCTCTCTTACAATACATTTGTGATATATCCAATTTTGTAAAATAAGGTTTGGATAAAGTTGACGCTCTTGTGTAATATATGTCTTGATAATTTTGCAACATGCTTTGATTAATCCAACAGTTTCGTTGTATGCACGGCTCAAAGAATCCACAAGCTCCTCCAATTTTGCAGACCGATGCTTACTAACACTCAAAGACCTCCCCCTCACCATCTTCAGCTTGGCGGAGTCGTTAAGAAAGCCACTGTTGCAATCTAGAGCCATAGTGCCCAATTCCTCTGGGCTGGGGTTTCGATTAACGGTTTGAGGAGGAGGACGGGCTTCTGCAGAATGGTCGAGCTTGATCAGCACGACCAAGAAGCTGCCAAACAAAAGGAACATGAAAGCTTTCCATGGAATTATAGAGTGTTCGATTTGTCACAAAGAATTCACCGCGTCTTCTTCGCAGTGCAGGGTGAAATGCAAACATGCTTTCCACCGTGAATGTGTGATGTCCAATGGAAGATGAGGGGTAACACAACCTGTCCGATGTGCAGAGATTCCCTAGTGTGACATGAAAACTACGAAAAACAAGATCTGTGTTGGAGATCATTGTTGTGAGGTTTGTTTTCAATCTGTTGGAGACAAATGATCGTGTTCATCTCAAGGTGTAGCCTCGAATTTTTCACCACAATCTTTTTGGACTCTAATGCATTGTATATACTGATCTATATTGTACAAACTAGCAGGATGGTATTGAGAACTCTAGTGTTCAATGACCAGTGGCCAAGAAACGGTCAGAGCTTTGACATTATTCGTATGACACAGCTTGAAACATTGTTGTAAGCGACTATAAATGTGTAAATGTGCAGAAATCGTTTTGTAATGCGTTTCCTGCTGTTCACACATACTTTTCATGATTTATGTTTTGTGCACTTAAAATAGTATATATATTTTATGTTATAAAATACTATTTAAATTAAAAATATTTGATAAATCAAGATCTATTTCTAAAATATTATAAAGTATTGTATTATATAATAAAATAATATTAACACTAAATCTTAAAAAAATTAAATAGTGTCATTGTTTAGATATAGTGTTGTTGACACTAAATCACCGTAAAGAACTTTCAGATTTTTTCCTCAAAGGAAAGGAGTGGCTTAAACCTATGAATCCACACTCTCTCGATCACGTGTTTTAGGGGAGGTTGTAATCCACTTGCCAGCCTGGTGCGTGGATTACAAGCATGTTGACATAGTAGTACGTTCTTCACACTCGGTAAGCCTCCTCGTGTCGGGGCTTACCTACATTCGCCCCGCCACTCGACTAACGCCTCGTGATGGGGCTCATTCCTGTAAGCTCCTCCACTCGGAGGCTTACCCTACACATAAAATGATTTTAGTGTAGTGAATATGGGAATCACCCCCTCTGCTTGTCCCAGATGAAAGTAGACAACTTGGGCCCTTGGAGCCTTCACTATGCTACTTATAGAAAATTTTACTCATAGTTGGTTTTATTCACTTCAATTCAATCTGAAGATGTCTTTACATGATTGGACACGCACTCAAATAGGAAGACTACTGTAGTTTTGGTTTTTGTCATCCACCTTCATTTGATTCAAGCTCAGGGGTGTTTCACCAAAAAGAGTGAGCACACAACTAGAGTCTAGACTCTACATATTGCTCCATCTCAGGCTCAATACTACAAATTGCAGTAATCATCTGAACAGTGAACAATGTTATGTTGGTGAAATCATAGTTGCTGAGTAAGGGGTACACAAATACGTACTGGTATTTCAAGTACATAGCATACAGTCTATTGAGCACATGAAATACACATTCGCATTAAAAACTTCATATCAAAATCTCCCTGTAATGGCTAGATCCCCTCTGCTTGCTTTTTCCACATCTGCATGAACGGAAAAGGTAGATGAATGGCCGTTGGGGAAAGTATGGATGAACCCCGCTGGCAGATCTATATATAAACAGGAAGTGTCTTATGCTAACAGCTACTCACAAGTTGTGATGCAAGGAAAGGTTTGGGTCCTTCCATAGATAGATGCACCGATTTCACCGTTGGGAGGTAGGTACTTCTGGGCCACACATGGCCTGGTTTTGGTAATTTTTTGGGGAAAGGTGTAGCCTTGTGCACTCATGGCACCTTTACGCACATATCAAGGAAGAATGTATGGCATTACATGAGGGACCTACTGAGTAGATGTGGGATAATATGTACTTTGACTTTCATAATTCATTTCAATTGATAATTCGATACATCAGTGATTGGAAACTGCTTTACACAAGAGATTGTTGCTTCATTTGCTATTCTGCTCATGTATTTTTTGTGGACACCACACCTTTGGAGCATGGCACACTGCTTAAATGCACACTTCTAGATACCACTACCTTATAACTAAGTGGCCTGATTTGTGAGCTGTCGCTCCCATGTATTTCCCTTTAAAAAAAGAAAAGAAAAGAAAAGAAAAAAGAAAAGAAAATAACAACATGCATTTGTGCCCATGCAGATTCATCCCTAAAGGTGAGCACTGTAGGATGAATGTGGACTTGGATATATGAACAAATTGGATGAATGTTGGATACGTCCATCCACAGTCATGGATTTACAGCTTCATCAAGTTATCCTTGGATATATTAACGAACAGCTTCCATCCAAAGTAGGGGATGGTAGTCATCATACATCATCGCACAACCTCGGATGAATGAAAAGCTGCTCCCTCTTTGTGAGTACCAAGCTCCAATCCGAAAGTAGGATGTACGGCCACATCCATCCGGGAATCATTCCTCCGACGCAGCAAAATTGGGTCATCCTAATTGAACATTCTCATTTATCCCAGAAAGCTGGGGATTCATCCATAGGTATACGCATACATCCAAGGACAGTTCATCCCCGCAACCTAGGATGAATGTGTCGAGTCTCACGAACATTTCAGCTCACATCCATCCATACTTACCCAGGAATTGGGGATAACGGCCATCCAGATCCTGAAATCCATCCAAAGTATTGGCTTCCCTAGCAGCATTTTCTGTTAGCCACCGTTATGAGTTTATTCTCTTCTTCTTCTTCTTGAAGGCGATGGCCAAAGCTGAGAAGAACACCAATTCATGGAGTGATTGAGCGCTTTTGTGCTAAGAGCATTACATTTCATCTTAGTCTTTGTGGAGTAGTGCCGAGGTACTCTCAGCACAGTGGTTATCAACTATTGCTGGAACTACCAGATTAATTGACTATTGGCAAAGTCTTTGTTTGTTTTTGTGTCTGTCAACAAGAACAGTATTGCAACTATTTGTAAGAAGCTGATGACCCAGGTCTCACCTCCAGCATGCTTGTATGATGCTCACCTCTCTTTTTATGCTTGTGTGAGAGCAGGGGGACATGGTTTGTAGTGTTAATACAAGTTGTTTAAATTGCCAAATAAGAGCCTGTCATAATCAGTCATCGCAATGACATTTCCAGCCTTACTTGCTCCAGATCTTATGTCCTTTGGATGGGTGAGAACCCAGTCAGGAGGCTGATAGGACCTCTGTTGAAGGCTCTCTCTTCACATTCCGGAAAGGAGGCGTTGCTTCAATGGCTCCGGACCTTAACAGGTAGACCCAAGGTGCATCTATGTGTATAAGTTATGTCTATCTTCATTGTAAGGTATTGGTTATCCAGCACAGGAGGTGTAGACTTTTGGACATTTCAAGTCCATGGTTGCAGCTGTCAACTTCTCACCTTCCTTGAAGTCTCTGAACTTCCCATGGATATTGTTGAAGGTATTAGAACATTTACCATTGAGAATGGCATCACAGCTGATTTCTCAGAGATGCAAGGGTGGGTTTTAGTCCTGTGATCAACTTCAGGGATATGCGCCTCACTTCTAAATATTGTAATAACTAATTTCAAGTCAAGGGCTCAATCCTTTTCTTCTTGAATGAATTGCAGGGGATGTGCATGCTCACAAGCTTTATAATCTCTCTCCAAGAAAATTTACAGCAGTCCTCCATAGCAGTTTGCCACATTGGGAGGAAAAAATGGTGGAGTGCAACAGGTCCACAAGTTTATCAAGAAGGTACCAAGGTCTTTGGAGCATACCCACAGTTGCAAAGATGTATCACTATACAATATAGGAGAACTACCACGAGAGAGAGGAGAGCATATACCTGTCCCAGAAGGGGGTATTGGGTACTATTGCTCAAGAGAGACGCCTTCCTACCAATAATTAAATCATGTGAAAGGGTAGAAATTGATGAACAACAGGGAAGCCAAGGCCTATGTAGCTGAAGAACACTGTCCAAATGAGGCGGCCAACCTGCTGCCCACACATGAATACCTCCATCAAATGTGCTGCATACCAGTATATGACAGGGCTCACAGACAAAAACCTTGGCGCTACCTGCAATTACATAACAACCATCAGGTGAATACATGCAAAAATGATCAACATAAACCTACACAAATTGCCCCCCAACCCTCTCTCATTCACACATTTATTTTACAACACTAACCCACCTGCACGTGCATGGCGACACTCGCAACTGATGCCATAACTGCCAGCTGAATCCAAAAGCAATGGTTGCTGGTGCAAAGAACATTTCTTGTTCTTTGGACACATCAGATCCCAATTTCCTGCCTCCCCTTTGTCGAAGCTAGAACCCACACCAGTACTATCTATGTATAAGTCAAAGGAGTCCTTCATCTAAGTTTACTTTGGGGACATGAATTTTAATTCCATCCGGTTGGAACAAATGATATGGTAAAACTCCTTTTCACTGCTGACTGAAAGACCTCGATATCAAGTGGGAAGCTCAAGGAAGCGTTTTTGCTGCAAGTAGGGACAAAACCAAAAGACTGTAGGAATAAGCAGGTGATAACCAGCAGCTGCAAAAGCTCCAGTGTTATCTTCTAAAAGCCACAACAAATCAAACATTTCAACTGGAATGTGGTATTTAATTATTTACAGGTCCTTCAACGAGGTGATGTGATGTATTTTGACACAGACGTGACCATGTGGCCACAGCCAACCCACAACAGCACATGTCATTGGGTGAATGTCTGGATGATATTACCATGGAAGTCCGTCGAGATTCATCACAAACTTCCGGTCCAAGGGTGGCAACAATGTGAGTTTCCGCCACTGTGTTGGAGTGGACTTGAACCCTAGGGAGAAGAGCAGTTGGTTCTGTCTCTGCGCATATGATGTACAGACTGCAAGAACTAGCATGGGGGATGCCAGTATGAAATTGGGAATCTGCTTTGCTTCAAAATAACGAAGGAGGCCTACGGTCCTACCACAGGAGGAAGACAAGATCCAGTCACCGTTAAAATACATCTCGCAAATTGTACCCATCTGTCTCCAACAATATGGCAAGGTGCCACCTGGACAGATCATTATCTTCTTAAAGCAGCTGTGTATGCAAAAGCGTCTTTTGAGTGCATTCTTTCCCTTCCCCCCAACACGCAAATGTGAGCACATCAACAGACACTCAAAATATGATACCAAGTTTGCTAGGACAAACACACCAGTAGTGGCTTTGAACAAATCTGTAAAGGTAAAGCACTCTTGCATGGCACCACCGGCGGACAGTCGCCTCCCCTTCAGCAGCTGACCTGAGACACAGCTGCGAGTAGCCATAACTTTGGAATGCAACAAACGGCGCAACCACTCCCAGACATTGCACGATTGCCATGACCACTGCAAGCACAGCCACCTGTGCAAGGAATTCTTAAGTTCTTTCCAATTGGCATGAGTAACATAGTCATGTCTAGATCAACAGATTTACATCCCACTACCATTATTAAGACAGCTGTTTTCATACCATGGTGGCACTGTAAGTTCTTCTTTAAGTTCATTTGAGGTTTATATCCACAAAGGGCTCTGCTTACAGTAAAGTACTAGAGTGGTTCGGACACTCTTGTTATGACAGAGAAGGTGAGCATGAGGCTCATTTTTCCACCCTATGATATCACCTGTTTCGTGATGCTTACTGACAAACTGCAACTTTCACAGCCAATAAAGAGACAAAAAAAACAGAAGCCTATATTTGGTATTGACAGATCTCATATCCAACAATTGCATGAGTTTGAGCAAGAAATCTGCAACTGGGTGAATAAGTTTGCCCCTTCCCCTGCCCAGTCCTGTTTACAATATTTTAAATACCATAGGATAGATGAGATATATGATGGGGGGAAAGAAGATACATGTTGGGTTGGAGATGGTTACCAGTGGCCTGCCTTGGCGAGATACTGCTTGGAAAGAGAGGTGCATCGTCTGGACAAGGAAGAAGCCGGAGTGCAGCACGCCATTTGAGCGCACCCCACTTGACAGCCCAAATAAAATTACAGCCTTCCACTTTGCCCCCACCACAAACAGCCAAAGGCCAGCAAACAATAATAACAAGAAGAGGCTCTCTCAGTATCCGTTGGCCCGTCAGGAATTGCTTCATCTCTACTAGGATCCATCTTACTGCTCAATATCATAGGAGCTCCGTTGTAAATTAGAAAATTATCTTACGTCAGGATATCTAGATTCCTGCATAAGTCTGGATTTGGGGCTAGTCACCCAGTTTCCCTACTCAGTTGTATGGTTGGTCCTAGTACAAGAGTGGCATGGCCCTTGGAAATGAAAGGCACCTGGCTACAACATGCAAGTGGGGTGGGAAGTGGAAGGGTTACAGACTAGGAAAGAGGAGGAACACGACCTTTCTATCTATCTGATATTTTTTCACCTTGCTTGATGATAGGGGGGTCAAAAAGCACAACGCAAAAGGATACATTATAGAGTAGAAGACAGAGGCCGGGTTGAAGCAGAAGAGAACTGTAGCCCACCATGCTTGATGTTCATCCTCCAGGACGTACAATGCCAGCTTATGAAGATAGAACGCAGCCAAGACAAAACTCAAGTTGGTGATGAGGTATCCTGAGATAGCAAGTGTCGCTCTGTAGCCTACCAATGGAACCAATCTGTTCAACACTGGCAATCATGCGCACTTTAGATTTCGCTGGACCAGTACCTGAAAACCAATGCTGAGAGGGGTGCTTATAGCTCCACCTACAGGTGTGTCATATTGTTTGATGAGACCTGTTAAAATAGTGTAAATGACATGTGAAACTGGGCACTTACAGACCACACCACAAACTTGGGCCTCAAAATTTCCTTGGCCACAATGTAAATGACCTTCGAAGTGGATATCTCCTAACCAGAGGTTGGCTTATGGGTGAAGGACTTATCATTATTCCAATGGAATGCACTGCATTTTGTGCACTCTGCGGCCCAACAATCATTCTATAATATCCTTGTTCCTTCAGAGGGTTGAGATACCAGTCCATATTCAATCCCTTAAACCCTCGTCTGACCTGTTCAAGGTAAGTCCAATGTAGGAATGTAGGCACACCTATAAACCAGCTGGAGACAAGTAGCATTGGCCAGAATCCGCATGGAGAGGGGCAAAACAGGTTGAAATGCATGTGTCTGCTCATATTCATATCCACACTCTGTAATTCGTACATAGTAGACAGAGTCCCAGACCACTGTAGCTTCAATTGAAAAGTCGAAGAAAAACGCAGCTAAACTGTTCTTAAAGTCTCTTTTGGCGGGTTCTACTTCCTCCGGAGCTCACAAGGCCTCGGTGGAATTTGGAGAAGTCAAGAGAACATCTACGGGGCAGGTTGGGCACTTGAAGTCAACACCTCATGCTCCAGTGACCCCATAAGGGCTTTGCAAACCAAAAAAAAAAAAACAATAAGGGTCCTTTGGACCCACCCACGCCAGAAGAGACTTTAAGAACAGCTTAGCTGCGTTCTTCTTCGACTTTATCTTGATTTCTCCAAATTCCCTGGAGGCCTTGTGAGCTCCTGAGGAATTGGAACCCGGCAAGAGAGCCTTTAAGAACAGCTTAGCTCCTGCGTCCTTATTGGATTGTCTCTTGACGTCACCAACTACCCTAGAAGCCTTGTGAGCTCCCAAGGAACGTCGACGCGCCAAAAGAGCCTCCACGCGCAGCTTAGCCTCCATCGCTTCCTTGTGAGACATGACAGAGTCCATTACCCGAGAACTTACAGGGGGCATGCCAGCGCAGTTTAGCTTCCATCGCTTCCTTGTGAGACATGAGAGAGGCCATTGCACGAAAGCTTGTGAGAAATTAATGACAAGATGAGTCCCTCAGGTCCATTTATAGTCTTGATGAAGAATCTATTTATAGTCTTGATGGAGAATGTATAGATGCAGTGTTAATGGTATATATGGTATATATGGACTTAATGTCGCGTAATGTACCATAAGCAGATAGACACCCAACATTATAAAGCTGAAACTTGGGAGGTAGACAGTGGGGTCTTCAGAGTCTGACAGTCAAGAAGGCCCCTGTTGGCTGTACATACTTAACATATCTTCTTTAAGCTACTAAACAATTGAAAATAGCATGGAGAGATTGACAAAATGTTGTGCTGTCACTAGAATGGAGTCCCAACTCTTTCAAGAGAATTGCCATGGATTTGCATGACCATGCATACCAGCCATTTCACATGTGAACAAGAATTAGTTTAGGGTAATTCTCCATTCCATACATTACAAATATACAATACCACCAAAGTTTAGGATGTAATACCTGGGTGGCAATGCTGTACTCTTCTACAAGAGGTTCCTTAGTAAGATCAATTTGGAGCGGGTCATCGGTGGAGAGAGACACATTGAGGCCCCTTGCAAAGAACATGGGAAAAGGGTTGCGATGGTAGTCCAAAAAGAGCGAGTTCTGTAGAAATGGCACAAGGTCCATTGGATTGGCACTGGATCAGGAATGCTTGAAATGTACAGATGGCAAGACAGGAGAGAGCAACTAAAATACTAAAATCGACTTCACATAATGACAACACCCAGAAACGAAATGGAAATGGCTTTAAAATAGGGAGGGAGGAAGGTAAGACCTGTGCAAGGTAGTATAGGTACTGGAGTCCAGGAGACTTGCAGAGATTATTTCCATGGGCTATGCTATGTGCCAACAGAAAGGTGGCGGCCAGATGGTTGAGATCTCCCGCCTACTCATCCACGTAAGAGTATTAAAACAGGAACTTGTAGCAGAAATAGCAGAATGAAGATCCCCTGTTTTGGCAAGAAGGGAATCAAGACTGATTAGGTGAAAGCAGTATGACAATTGCTAGTTTCACAAATTGTCTACCTCGCCCGAGTGTGGCCGAAACTTGATGGTGGTCATTCCTTTGGACTCGCCCAGCTGCACAGCGATTACAGTACAACTCAGTGGTAATGTTCACTCAGTCTTGGCTCTCACTGGCAAGTCTACCATTACCTTCCTTGGTGAATACTCCTCTGAAGAATCTGGTAAGGGATGAGAAACAATACAACAAAAACAAAAGGGGAAAGATGAAGAAGACATACACCAATTCAGCACTTCTTGGTAAAAGAACTTGAGATTAAAAATCATTCCAATTATATCAGTGAGCAATGGGTAGTGTTCCTTTGAACATTGGCTGTAACCCTGGAGATCATGGTACTATTGTGATATAACTCCTGGTGCCAGTTGTGAGACTTCAACCCACCAGGGCTGAAACCCGCCCCACATTGCCAAGCACTCACACTCAGTTGACAATGACCCTGTTACAGGAAGTTGAACATTCATTTGAAGACTACAATTGCCGTCCTTCTCAAAGCAAATTCAGGACCACTACAGTAGCCCAAGGACCTAACACAGATGCCCAGTACGTGGAACTTCAATTGAAGTGATATCTGGTGTCAGTTGTTCAAAACGAACCATATAGAAAACAAAATGTACAACGCCCCCATCTTCCAGTGGTTGAGCCCATCTAAATGAACAGAGAAACAAGAACTTCATGTAGCCACGTAGAACACCAAACACTAAGATTCAGATCTGGCCAGCAGTGACAAACCCCCCCCCCCCCCCCCCCCTCCCAAACACAAGAAAGTACCTTGTTAAGGACATAGAGATTGGCATAGACATAATATGCCCAATATGAATATGCCGGGTTGAAGGGGTTGTTCCACTGTTCAGGCGTCTGCATATGCTTCGTTGGCCGTCTTTCAGGCTTACTCTCGTCATCCACCATATCAAACCCCACCACCTGTGAGTCACAGTACACACTGTCGGCAACTGCAATGTGAGCACATATGATGCACAATTTACCTCGAACCCTGGCCCTCACAAAGCCCCTTGAACAGAAACCCCGTTTACTCTTTTCTTAGTCATCCAGCTTCTAGACCTCAAGAGAAATTTTGATCTTAAAAGAGGGGTGAAGGTTCCTAAGCAGATCATCTACCACTTCTATTTGTCACTGCAGCAAGTGCGCCACTGGTTTTATCTCCTAGTCAAGGCCACAGCATCAGAGAATAATCTCTCAGAGAACCAGAATCATAAGTGATAACGTGAAGTCAAAAGGAGAAAGTGTGTAGCTGGCTGGTTGAGTGAGATTGGTCACCTGCTCAAGGAAAACATGGAGCTGAGGGTGAGAGGCTGGATCATCGGTGACCCCAAAGAGAGGGATAAACACGTTGTCCAAAATTGTCTGGAAAGATGTCACAATGCCCATCTCCTTGTACACCTTATACAATCGTGGCAACTGCATCAACAACCTTCTAAGTCCTTCTGATGAAATGCTTCTTGCCAAAGTGCTGGAAACTATTCAAGCTATGTTTCTTAATCACAACTGTCACCATGCTACCAAATCCTTAGTACAGACTTTTGGATGGATTGATCACTTGGGTAGGAGATTTGCTTTTCTCATGTGATGTCAGTACTCACGTAAGGTTTCTAATCTGCATTCACCATATTGAGCAAACCCTGCAATCATCACATTCCATGAAACAACATCTCGTTTAGGCATCCTGTCGAACACTTCACATGCATCCTTCATACTCCCACATTTGGCATACATGTCAACAAGGGTTGTCTCAAGATTTACATCTGAAACAATTCCAGTTTTCTTGATATCAGCATATGGATCTGCTTCCCCTTTTCCAGAGCTCCTACACTCGCGCACGCATTGCAAAATCAAGTGCAGGAATGGTGATGGATATCCATTTGGACGGAACAGCAAAAGGGAGGAGAGGAGAAGCTGATCAGGAGAAGAGCAAAAAATATCTACTCTATACCATCCACTAATGGGACTTGACGTCAGAAAGAAAATTGCCTGACAGCTAAGGACAAGTGACATACCATTGGTCATAATCGATGGACTTGAAAATGCTCTAAGGGATAGCTCCATGCTCTGCCTTCCACCTGGGTGGACCTGCACATTGGAAGAATTTCTGTTACTCTGTTTTCTGCCTCTGGCAGTCCATGCCTCCACGAGCAACCCCATTTTTCCCTCTTATCACTTCAGACTGCAACCATTTATGCCCAACTCTAGAGGACTATGAGATACGACAGTTACTGTGGTGGTTGTTTAAAGTTCTGTCATCTAGAGATATTGGGTGGGCAATCCGCAGTATGCACGTCGGAAAGTAAGGCACTCCAGTTGATCAGGACAAGGTGATGAGGAATTGAAGGCAGAGTAAATGAGAACAAAAATAGAACTAGAACTTGAGTTCGTACTTACTTGCGAGCGGGATAGCAGGCGTGACTTGAGAAGAGCCAAGGTTATGCACCTGCCTGCCATGGCTTCGTCCACCTCCTCCCAACTGCAAGACTCTTTCAAAGTGACCTTAAAGCATGTGGGGTAGCCTACGTGGTAAAATAGTTCAGCCTGATTCCCAAGGCTAAAACCTCTAACATTAAGTGAGAGGGATAATTGATGCCGTAGCCAAGATCCCAGGGACGTCAACACTGCAGATCTCGCTATGTCGGGAATGGTCGATTGGACACGAACTGAGAAACGGATGTACATGCGACAGAGAGTGGAAGCCCGACTAGCAGCTCTTTTGATGGAAAGCAAGGAGTACTCGGAGGCGTAGTCTCTGCTAACTAACGAATCTGGTGCGGGAGGTACGGCGGCTCGACGACAAGCTCCTACTTGACATTGATTGACTGGAATGTAAGTTGCATTTCTCTCTTAGAAACTTGCCGAAGGAAAAAGCAGCCCCTACCAAGTTAGGGTTGTTATCTTACTGCAGAGTGCGAGTTGAGGATTAAGCTTTTAGAGAGATTTGGGGCTTCTTCTGGTGGAGAGGAGAGTGGACAGAGACGCAGGTACTCGCAAGTTATTCAGATATATTTTTTCCGCGTGAAAGCAGATTATCAGAGATCTACAGGATGTGGAGGAGAAAGATGAATTGAATACGGCAGGCCCAGGGGAGGAAACATCATGATTGTATGACAGGATTGACATAAAGGAGCTCTGTTGTAGCGATTCTTACTACAGTCTCATGCATTCACGACTTCCATACTTGATAATGTGTTTGACTTTTGAGACATGGACAGTTCAGACGAAACTAGTGTAGCTGTTTTGTCCCTCTAAATGAAGACAGCAGCAGCATGGTTCAGTAATGGTCTAGTTGGAAGATCCATGCAGATGAGATGGGGATGGCAACTGTTCACTTGCAAGAATTATAGATGCAGACCTAGGGTTTGGGTGTTTGCTACAACAAACCTCGGCTGTCATTGTCAGCTGCTAGCAGCAAGGCAAGTATGCATACATGATTTGTCCAGAGGTTCTTCGCATTAACGACTGATGGAACGTCCTGGTTGTGATATTCAGGGCGCACTGGACTCATCATTGCATGTTAATTTCTCTACACCAACCACTGCCATACCTTGATGAGGTATGTGTCTTTGCATGTATAGAGTCTAACCAGAATGTGATGCAGGAGCCCATGTGCACAGGCCATGTGAGAGGGCTCATATTTACTTGCAAGTGTCTTTCTACAGAGATAAATATGTCAAAGTGAGGGAGAGAGAGAAGAGTTTGTGTGTGTCTAGTTGCAGTACCAGTGGGATGAGGCAGAACCACACACAGAACAAAGCCCGAGACCTGCCTCTATTATAGCTCATGGCCCTTCCTCTGCAAAAAATGAAAATTACACAATTAGAGAGGGTATGTGGATAAGTAGTAGTTGCTGCCCAGGATTCTGCTTCTCCAGTTCCATTCTTGTTCTCAGAAGCTTTCTGTGCTTGGTCACTCATCTCTGGTTAGCAGCAAGGGTGGACCGTGGGATGTGCCGCCCGCCGCTGACCGGCGTCTCCACCTGTTATGATACTTATTGTTGTGTCTAGAAAGTATCCTGGTCAACCTTTTCCATGTTTAAGTCATATCTCTTCATCTCTTATTTACTATAGATAGATTTGGTATCTCAGTATTGGCAGTAGCAGAGAACAGCACCTAATCGATCTGTTTGGGGAGGGCAGACAAAGAGAGGTTAATGAAGGGTCACATTTTGGTTTTCATTTTGACAAATTTGGGGTTTGGGTGGTGATTGGATGGCAGGCAATACGAGCCGTGCGCGATTCTAGTATGCATGCTATTCCCTTCAAAATGAGATATTGGCTACTGTTATATTGGGGACCTTTAGCCATATACTGCTAATGCAAATTTGTGTCTGCTTCATGACTCAATATCGATTGTCTTTTAATATGCCTCACCACAAAAATGTGGGAACTAAAACAATACATATTGCAATCTTGACTGCATAGAACTAAGAAAATATCAAGTTTTTTTGAAGGGAAGGCAGAAATGAAGACGAGAACGGTACTGCTGGAAACAGTACTGGACCCTGTACTGGAAACATGCGTTGGGAATGACTTCATCATGTTAGTTACATTGTGTGGAACATTAGTATCTGGCTTCCGCAATGTTTTCAGCCTGATTTAATCTCGACTGCGTACTTGCGCTTTGGCAAGCTTTTGGCCCGGCGGTGGATACCAATCCTACAAAGCCATGAATTCACCCCAGTATGGATCCAAGGATACTCCCTAGGTGGTGGAGTTGCCTGCCTTCATTTGCCAAACTTGTCAAACACTCAAACGGTAAAGCGAGAGTATGAAACGAGAGTGAAGACAAGCTGGTCTCCGATTTTGAGGTCGTGGTCGAATGCAAACTCCCTCCAGCTGCCAATCGCGAAACAACATTCGCTCATACTACATCTGCAGCTTCTTATGTCGACCTTCCACTGCCGGCCATGTGAGCCTTCCAAGGTGACTGTTTCTGCCACCAGGCCACACACTTGCATATTCATTCTCCTGCTTGTATTTCTTGCTCTTCAAATGGATGCAATGGGATCATGTAAGCTTGATAAGATGAGCTCAACCATGATCGGTGTGTCCTGGTCCTCAAAGACTCGCACTGCTCTCCACTGAATGATTTTTAGGGCCCCTTCACCACCCTACTTCCCGCATCCAAAGGCCATTTTGTGAACTCTTCCATCCTGTAGCTTTACGATTTGTTGTATGCCCTGAGTCAGACTCCATATAATGAAGGGTACTATCTTGCAACTATAACTTTCTCTTACATCATCTGAAATACTATTATTATAGAAATGCTGAGTGGATGCTTCTCTGGTGCAGACCTGGATCACTGCCAACCCGTAGCCAGGGGTAGCTGAAGAATCAGGGATAGAGTGTGGGTCCAAGAGGGCTGGATTTCAATCACAAAATTTGGGCAGATCATTCCCTGTGGATTGATTGCTACAGGAAACCTACATGGGTGGATGGTCAACTGGAAGCAGCAGCATCAACGGCACAGGTGATAGAATCAGGCACCTCAATCATGAGCACAACTTCTGAAACAGGATCAAGAGAGGTAGTCCACTATGCCACTTCTGGCACTTCTGGGCATGTGAGGATGCTATGCGAGGCAGGGCGGCTGAAAAAGGCTCTACAGGCCTTAAATCAAGGAGGCACTTCAGCAGATTCAGATACTTATGTGTGTCTCTTGCATAAGGAGGAAAGGCCTTGAATCCGGGAAGCAGGTGCACGCCATATTATTCAAAGTGGATTCAAGCCAAACAGTTTTTCTACAATACACCCCTGTGCACATGCATGCATGTGAAGTGCGTGAGCATCGTGGATGCACACCAATTTTTCAACAGAATGCCTGAACAAGGTTTGATCACGTGGAATATATAAATGATGGCAGGATTTACCAAGCATGGGTGTGATAGAAATGCTTTGGAGACACAAGAGCAAACCCTGCGGGAAGGGGTGAAGCCTGACCGGGTCACATTCGTTTGTGTGTTTTTGCAATGATTGTGAGTCTAGCAGCCCCGGAAAACGGCAAAGAGACCTCCATGTTGACATCCTCCAAAGCTGGAATTGTACAGATGTCATTCTAAACAGTACCCTTATGGATATGAATGCCAAATGTGGGTGCATTGAGGACGCAAAAGGAGTCGTTGACAATAGGGCTGCACAAGATGTGTTGTTCTGGAATGCGCTGATGTCACGATGTGCCCAGCTCGGTTGTCAGAGGGAGGCCCTGCAACTTCTTGAAGGAATGCAAATGGGAGGCTTGAAGCTGGACAGTACCATATGTATTCTCTCTGCATGCAGCCACGTTGGCCTACTGGATAAAGGAAGACGCTACTTTGATTCCCTGACTCGAGATCAGGGTGTCACAAAGACAGTAGAGCACTTTGTCTACATGGTGGACCTTCTTGGGCGTGCGTGGCGATTGGAGGAGGCAGAGGACCTCATTAGTAAAGTGCCACTGAAACCAGATGTTGTGGTGTAGCTGGCCTTGCTTGGTGCCTGCAGAATCCATGGCAATGTGGAGATGGCTGAACGTGCGTCAATGTCTATTCTCAAGTGGGATGAACAGGATGTTGCGACTTATGTATTGCTTTCAAATGTCTATGCCGTGGCTGGCAGGTGGGACGATAGTGCAAAGTTGAGAAAACTGATGAAGGTCAGAGGGGTTAGCAAGGGGCCAGGTTGTTGCTACATTGAGGTTGGCAATAGGGTGTGCACCTTTGTTGTAAACGACAAATTGCATCCCAAATTGAAGGAAATCCATGCTGAGCTGAGACGATCCTTCTGGGGAGATGAAAGCGGGATGTTATGTACCTGACACAGTTGGCTGCTCCTCCTTTGGCTGTGATACCCTTGAGGGCATTGTCATCACAAGTTCCACTTTGCCCTTTAGTTAGCCATGGTGTGATGTTCAGTATGGACGCAAAGGGCTGGATTCTCTGTGGTATGATGTGCAGCATGCTCGACAATATAATGACTGAACATAATGTGTTGCCTGAGTGCCACGATTGCAGGATATACCAGCTTAGATGGGTGTGGGATGGAGGTTTGCAGACCTACCAGCAATTGATGTGGGAAGGTGTGAAACCCAAACACATCACGTTCCTTTGCATTCGCAATGTGTGTGTGAGCCTGGCGGCCCTGGGAAAAGGTAAAGAGGTAATTGACAATGATTCCAGAGTGAACTGGCAGAGAGATTCTCATGGTTCTCACATGTCACAGGTGCTTCAAGCTCTAGGGGCAGATGTAATGCCAAAGCGCCAGTTGAGGAAATTGATATCAACATAGCTAGGCCCTGATGGGCGTGACCGGTTGCAATCTTTTGATGATGCACCAATGGCAGCAGCCAGCATAGGCCAGGTATTTATGTTACATGTCTTTTCCTTTCAATAGTAAGGGGAAACAACTTTTTTGGGGTTATGAAACTACCCGGCTGTTAAGGTTCTGAGGGGGAATCTGCATGCCTTGAGCAGCCTTTAGGGTTTGAGTCTCCCTGCTGTCTAATGCCCATACAGACATTATTCGTCCTTCATTATTATGTGGGCTTGCTAGGGCTGGATGAAAAGATTCCTCTCCAGAAAGTACACCTTATGGTATAATATTTTATCAGAGAAATTTGAAGAGTTTGGTATAATGCAGATTGTAGATAAAGTTAGAGACATTAAAAGTAACTCTCTATATAGAGAGGCTTTTGTCTTAAAGTTAAAGCTAGTCCATTATGGGACTACTTAACATATATAGCAAAAGTAGGTCTAAAAAGCAAGTCTTAGTGATTGCTTTTAGCCTAGCTAGAACTATATAAGAAGCTGGGGGGTGAAGCCACATATCAGTTGTTCATGCTGTGTGCTTCTATGGTTGGGTGGAGAGCTTCTATACAATCCTCATTTGTTGTTCTATCTACATTTTTCAACAGATTGAAGACTCATTAAAGCAAAATGGCAGATCGCAAGGTTGTGAACAAGTATTATCCACCGGATTTTGATCCAGCAAAGCTTCCACGCCGCAAGAAGCCAAAGAATTCACAAGAACTTGTACGAAACATGCTTCCTTTCACTATCCGTTGCCATGCGTGCAACAATTATATTTATCAAGGCACCAAATTCAACATTCGAAAAGAGGAGGTCCAAGGGGAGGCATATTTAGGAGAAATCAAAGTATTTCGATTTTATTTAAAGTGTAATTGTTGTTCCGCAGAGTTGACAATGAAGACTGACCCGCAAAATGACAGTTACGTGATGGAAAATGGGGCATCATGTGCCTATACAACCACAAATTATGAGGTTGGGAATCCCAGAAAAAAAGTGGAGGGGGAAGCCAAGCCATTGAAGGCACTAGAAAGTCGGGCATTGAACTGCAAGATGGAAGACAAAATTAGAGAAAATATAGAGGAATTACAATCCATGAGGTACAGGCGTGCAACGGTGGAGGCAGATGTTATCAGGTCATGTCTCAGACGCAATGAGAAAGAAAAGGAACTTGAGGAAGACGAAGCTCTTGTAAAATCGGTGACGTTTCAAAATTCAGGCCGGTTTGTGCGGCAAATTGATGATGTTTACAATAAAGACGATAAGAGTATATCAAAGAGAAGAAGAGTTGAAGAACTTGGTGGTGATAGCTGCAATAGCATGAAGAAGCTAGATTCTTTGTCCATGTTTCAAATAAAACCTAAACCAGAACATGTTACAAATATATTAGGTTTAGCTTATGATTCAGATGAGTCCATTTGATTGCTTGTCAACATATTCCTACAATTCTGTTTACAATATAGTATGATGTTAAGTTTAACATATGGAATGATATAAAAGTGTTGATTTTTTATTTTTTATTTTATTTTATTTATTTATTTTGTTTTTGTTTTTTTGAAAAGGGACTGAGGCCCTGCTCGAACTTTATTATTGAATTGTTGAATTATTCTTGGTGGTAAAAATTAAAAAATGTAGAGCATTGCATGAAAATACGTGAAGGAGATTTTGACACTTTGAAAGTTCTTGCAAACCCTAAGTAATCAGTACTACATACCATAGCGCCCAGGCTAGCTCCAGACTCAACCAAGTAGTGATAGTGTTGTATAGATGACGGTCCTGCAGCAAGGCAAGCAAATCATGTGCAAGCCTGGTTAAAACACTCTGGTTGAATTCATACTAGAACACATGTCACCGCAAGCTCGGAACATTGCGGATTCACAACCTGCTTCTAAAAACAAACCTGATCACAACATTTTTCTCCCTTTCTGGTGCTGCAATAATGGACACAGCAGCTTCCAGTGACTTCCTGCAAGGTAATTTGTTCGGGTTGCGATGATGTTTGTGGACTTGTGGTGTAAAACGAGGTCTCAAAAAGATTTAAGGTAATTCGGGCAAGATGGTGAAGGAGGTATGAGGTTCTGAGTTCAAAACTGACAAGTGACATTTTTGGAGTATGCTAGAAGGTCGAGAGCTAGTTTAGTGTAGAGCAGAAATAGGGTGCCATAGTGCCACGTCACGTGTCGTCGCCCACGTTTCGTACGTCGTCAATTTATTTCTATCTGCCCGGATTGCCCGAAAAATCCGAAAATAACTTCTTGAACGGTACTTCGTTCAGACGGACCCTTTTCATCCCTGCTTCTGATTGATGTTCAAAGAAGAGAGAGAGAGAGCGCAATGGCTACATAGGTTGATAAGGCCTGGCATTTAGAACAGGTTTAGATAGGTTTCAATTTCTGCCTTCTGGTAGTACCATGATTTGGTATTATTCCTGATGTTTACAAGGTTCTTGCGAGAGGTAGCTTGGTCTCCGTGTTTCAATCTCTGCCTGCTTAGCTGCACCGTGGTGGTTCTGTGGTTCTCACAGACCGATCCGAAATGCCCGAAGACAACCGCGACACGTCTCTCTTGCAGCGCCGGGAGCCCCCGCATCCTTGGCACGATGGTAGGACAACCGCAATCGCAAGGTGTGGCTTTTCTTAATGTACGATGTAAAGAAGTTTGTCCATAGACCTGCAAATGTGGGCTCTTGAAGATAATAGAGACGAGGAGAAGCTCTGGAATGAGTAAGTTACGTTCAGATTCATACAAGAGGGCCGGATTTCAAGCTCTAGAGAGGTCCATGCTGCCATTGAAAGCTGGAATCGTGCCAACCATCATTCTGGGGAACATGTATGAGAAGCGTGTGAGCATGAAAGATGGCAGTGTTCAACAGTATGGCTTAGCGTTTGCCCAGCATGGATGTGGGATGGAAGCATTGGAGACTGTACGATGTCTTGCAGCGCGGGGAGTCCCCGCATCCTTGAGCGCGGAGGGGCAGAAGCGTGTAAGTTAGCTATGTTGTGAGGGCTCCTTCTTCTTCAACCTATTTCTGCCTGTTTTGCCCTCTCATAGACTCGGCCCTGAGATGCATGTTGAGTTCTGTAAGTTAGCTCGTTGGGTTCTCACAGACCAGGGCTCCTTCTTCTTCAACCTATTTCATTCAGGTATAGGGTGCCATAGACACACCGTCAGGGTTCAGTCCCCTTTGATTATCAACCCATGCAGGAGCTTATTCTGGGGATTATGGGAACTCAGCCAGAAATGTACACAGCCTACAAATCACAAGCTAGTCCAGCTGTGCTGCTCTAGCCCCTCATTGGAGGAAAATTTGGCAGGGGACTGTGATTTCACTCCCTGTCACTCTACTTGACATGTATGCCAAAATTTGGTGCATTGAGGATGCGGAGGGAGTGTTCAACAATATGGCTGAACGAATTAATGTGGTGTCATGGAACGCGATGATTGCCAGGGTATGCACAGCAGGGACACGGGGTGGAGGCTTTGGAGACCTATGAGCAAATGATGGGGGAAGGGGTGAAGCCCATCCACATCACGTTTGTGTGCGTTTGCAATGTGTGTGCAAGCCGTGCAGCTCTGGAAAAGGGCAAAGAGGTCCATGGCGACATCGTCAGAGCTGGAATTGTACCCAGTGTCATTGTCCCACATTGCATCACTTTCGCAGGCCGAGGCTTCTCATCGAGGCCGCAAGGTGTGGCTTTTTCTTAATGCACAATGTGGAGAAGTTTGTCCATCCTGCAAATGTGGGCTCTTGGCTGCTGTTAGGACCATCAATTGGTATTGTTCCTGATGTTTACAAGGCTCTTGGGAGAGTCAGCTTGGTCTTAGTAGGCCGTGCCCACCAAGGTCACGTTCGTATCTGCTCTCAAGGCGTGTGCCAGCATAGGTGCCCTGGAAAAGGGAAAACAGGTCCAAGCTGACATTATGAAAGTTGGAACTGCACCAGATATCATTCTAGTGACTGCCCTTGCTGCCATGTATGCCAAGTGCGGGAGCATGAAGGAGGCATGTCGAGTTTTCTACAATATGGCTGGACAAGATGTGGTTTCATTGTGCGATGAATGCAGGATATGCTCAGCAAGGGTGTGGTCACCTTGGAGACCTATGAGCAAATGATATGGGAAGGGTGGTACCGGACAAAGTCACATTCACTTCCATTCTCGATGCATGTGCCAGCCTAGCAGACCTGGAAAAGGGCAAAAAGATCCATGCTGATATTATCAAAGCCAGAATTGAGCCAAATATCGTCCTGGAAACTGCCCTTGCTAACATGTATGCCAAATGTGGGAACATAATGGATGCGCATCTAGTGTTTGACAATATGGCAGGGCTGTTCACATGAAGCTCGAAGAGCACAAGGGATGGAATTCAGTTGGTGTCAGCAGGTGAGGTGTCCCTCCAGGGGCTCTTTGTAGTTATCACTGCCATAGTTAGTTTACTGTCAGAAACACTAGTAGAAACACAGCCCAACATGTTGTGGTACGGAGGCTTTCAAGATGTATGAGCAGATGATACGGGAAGGCCAAAATCCCAACAAGGCCATGTTCATTTGTATGCCAAATATGGGAGCATTGAGGATGCGGAGGGAGTGTTCAACAATATGGCTGAACGAGATTTGGTGTCCTGGAACGCCATGCTTGCAGGATATGCACAACAGGGGCGCGGGATGGAGCCTTGGAGACCTATGAGCAAATGATGGGGGAAGGGGTGAAGTGCAACCACATCACGTTTGTGTGCGTTGGCAATGCTTGCCCTGGAAAAGGGCAAAGAGGTGCATGCTGACATCATCAAAGCTGGAATTGTACCAAATGTCATTCTTGACACTGCCCTGGTGGACATGTATGCAAAATGTGGGTGCATGGAGGATGCAAAGGGAGTATTTGACAATGTGGCTGAACGAAATGTGGTGTCATGGAATGCGAGGATTGCAGGATATGCCCAGCCTATTTCAGCCTGTTTTTCCCTCTCATCGGACTCGGCCCTGACGTGCATACTGAATTGTCAAGGACAATGTGGTGAGGGCACCTTCTTCTTCGACCTATTTCAGCCTATTTTGCCCTCTCATCAGACTCGGCCTTGAGATGCATATTGAATTCTGTATGTTAGCTCGTTGGGTGGATCTGTGGTGGTTTGGAATGACTTTGACAAGTAATTGCCGATGTGGCAGCAGGAAAGTATCCAAAAACAGATAACAGAGATGAGGATTTACCAAGCATGGGTGTGGTACGAATGCTTTGGAGACCTATGAGCAAATGATGTACGAAGGGTGAAGCCCAACCACATCACGTTTGTTTGTGTTTGCAATGCGTGTGCAAGCCTGGGAGCCCTGGGAAAGGGGAAAGAGGTCCATGATGACATCGTCAAAGCTGGAATTGTACCAGATGTCATTCTGAACACTGCCCTGGTGGACATGTTGTGGGTGCATGAAGGATGCGAAGGGAGTTTTCAATACTCTGGCTGAACGAGATGTGGTGTCGTGGAACATGATGCTTGCAGGGTAGGCATAGCAGGGGCACGGGATGGAGGCTTTGGAGACCTATGAGCAAATGGTGGGAGAAGGGGTGAAGCCCAACAACATCACGGTTGTGTGCATTTGCAGTGCGTGTGCAAGCCTGGCAGCCCTGGAAAAGGGGAAAGAGGTCCATGATGACATCGTCAAAGCTGGAATTGTACCAGATGTCATTCTGACACTACCCTGGTGGACATGTATGCCAAATGTGGGTGTATTAAGGATGCAAAGGCAGTTTTCAACAATATGGCTGAACGAAATGTGGTGTTGTGGAACGCAATGCTTGCAGGGTATGCACAACAGGGGCGCGGGATGGAGGCTTTGGAGACCTATTAGCAAATGATGGGGGAAGGGGTGAAGCCCGACCGCATCACGTTTGTGTGCGTGTGCAAGCCTGTCAGCCCTGAAAAAGGGCAAAGAGGTGCATGATTGCATCGCCAAAGCTGGAATTGTACCATTAATACCCTCATGGACATGTATGCCAAACGTGGGAGCATTGAGGAAGCGGAGGGAGTGTTCAACAATTTGGCTGAACGAGATTTGGTGTTATGGAACGCCATGGGAATCGAAGTAGCATCTTCTTTCATTCAGTAGGCCAGTGTGGCTGCATGAAGAGAGAACACACATAAACGTGATACTGTCCGGCTTCAAGCCGTCCCCTTGCATTTCTTCAAATAGTTGCAGGACCTCCCTATGACAACCATGTTGGGCATATCTTGCGATCATTGCCTTCAATGACACCACATTTCGTTCAGTCACATTGTCAGATATTCCACTTTCATCCTCAATGCACCCACATTTCTCATACATGTCCACCAGGGCAGTGTCCAGAATGACATTTGGTACAATTCCAGCTTTGAGGATGTCACCATGCACCTCTTTGCCCTTTTCCAGGGCTGCCAGGCTTGCACATGCATTGCAAACGCACACAAACGTGATGCGGTTGGGCTTCACCCCTTCCCTCATCATTTGATCATGTCTCCAAGGCCTCCATCCAGCGTCGCTGCTGTGCATATCGATGACGCTGCTGAGGAGGAACATGAGGTGGACCCTCAGGTCTTGGAGCTGGTACCACCTGAGCTGTGGTCATGGCAGCAAACCTTTGCTCTAGTTGCTGAAGCCGGTTGGCCATGCCTTGGTCAACGCCCTGACCTCCACGTCCTTGGCCATACTGTGCTTGCCCTCGTCCTACACCTTGTGCCTGATCACCTCGTCCTCTCTGAGGTGCTCCAACTCGCCCTCGGCCACCATTGTTCCCTTGGAACTGGCCTTGCCGCAACTCAGGGTGCAAGTCATAGCACTGGGCATCTCCATGCCCATACTTGCCACAATGCCCACACTGCAACTGTGCAGGCTGTGCTTGTGCCGGCCTTTTGCCACTCTTTGGGCAATCTTTCTTGACATGGGGTCTTCCACATGTCCAACATATCACCCCTGGTTGTTGTTGGCTTGCAAAAGATGTTACTGGCCTCTGCACCTGAGGTCCCTTGTAAGCTCCATGAAATTTGGGTTGGGGAACCTTGCCCCCCTGACCACGCTGTTGGGCAGTCTCTTGTGTCTATTGACTGGCAGCTGCGCCTTGTGCAGGCATGTCCTTGCCAAATCCCATGGTAACAACTCGCTCCTCCACCATGTTAAGCTCAATCCGCTCAGCCAGCAGAAACACATCTGCTAATGTGGGTTGGGCTGCTTGTAACAGGGTTGCATCCCGCACCCTTCTCCTGAGCTCCTTGTCCAAAATTCCTTTCTAGAACTGGATTGCCTGAGCTTCAGTAACCCCTTGGGTCACACTTATCAAGCGCCTCATACGAGTGTAGGCCTCTCGCAGGCTCTCACTGGATTTGCGCTGGAAGTCTTGCAAACTTCGCAGTTTCTCTGTCCGTACATTTTGGTAGTTCCTCCGCAATTCCTGAAAGAACTCCACCACCGGGCTGAATCTAGGCACATGTGTTGTAGTCATGGAAGGAGGAGTAGTAACACCTTCTGCAAAAGTACCGACATTACTTGTTCCACTATTAGTGCTGGCCGTGGGAGGTATTGGTGCTGATGCCGCTACTGGTCGCGTTGTTCCTCGAGTAATGGAGACATAGTCAGGTGACCAATACATCCTCCACTTCTCAATCTCTGCTTCATGTCCTCGCCTGAACTCGTGGTAATCGTCCATAGGCGGGCCTTCCAAATGCTGGAACAATCCCTTCCACACCATGAATGGAGTGAACAGCTGTGGATTGCGCATCTGCTGCAAATCACACCAGCTGTCGAACTGCTGGATAAAGTCATCCAGCTCGATTGTGCCCACAGCTCCAGAGTACCTACGAGGCCCCTTAGTAGCTCCATACATCTCCTCCATGTCGTCTCACAATAATGGCGAAGAAAACTGCACACCTGTTGATGAAGCCTCAGGGTCTATGTCAAACTCTACAGTAGTTGAGGGTGGAGGTGAAGGTGGTCTGAACCGAATACCTTGTCGTGTGAACCCACTCTCATTGCTACTGCCTGTAGCCGTACTCCCCTCAAAACCCTTGGGTAACTCCGTGATGACACTCACAACGTGCACCTCCCCTACGTGACACTATAAGGCTCTAGTACTAATTCTAATAGTGACACGGGTGGGCACCTGTTGCAATTTAAGGGTCATATCCCAGTGACTCAGGGCACCTGCACTTGCATCCACCGCAAGAACTCCTATGGTTGGCTGGTCATCAACCCAGTCTCACCATAGAAGAAACACCGGTGGTCTTGCTGGTCATCACTCCAGCCTCACCACCGACAACATACTCTAGGATTGATCGGTGATCAAATCCGACCTAATCCCTATGAAAGCAAGCGCCCACACAAAACCAACATGGCGCACAGTCAAGCATGCAGGTGTTGGGGGGGATCCAAATACAAGAAATCAAAACATCAACACCTCCACACCAAAATCCATCTGCAGTGTTGATCCTACAGAATATCCCAGCCCAAAATCCCGGACTGACTGGCCTCCACCAAGAGAGGTTTTGGCAACTACAAGTACAAAGTAATGAAAAAAGTAAAAAGAGGGAGGAGAAGAATAGAGGCCCGACCAAGCAAGATCTAATCCTGATCTATACTATCAACTGTCAGACTCTCTCAAAGTGGCCTCGCTCGCATGATGGTAAGGTGTAGGAGGTATATCTATGTCCAGAACCCTGCCACTAACCTTGTCCCAAGCTACACTAGCTCGCTCTAACCAACCCTGCTCCTTTGCTCCAGTACACCACGGCCTTGTGGCTGAACACCTTGGTCCCCGGGGCTGTCTTTGGCTGTGTTCCAAGCCTAGCTTCCACCCACTCTGATATTTCACCTACAGCTGCAGAACTGCTCGCTCCAACAGAGTTATGACTGTCCAAAGCAATATTGAGGCCCGCAATGCCAACTACAACAGTTTGTTGTCTATTGCTAATGCCTGACTCCCAGTATGCAATCAACTCGTCCAACTGCCCCCACTCAAATCAGTCTGAGTTCCTTGAGAAACATAAATCTTGTCCCTTTGTGTGCACAGGCTAAGAGGAGAAACCTGCCCTTCAATTACGTCCTCATTTCCCCCAGCCATACAAGGAGGACATCCCCAGATTTGTCTCTCATGTAGACCACAACAGGTTCTAGAAACAGAATTGTGGATCTTTCATAGCACACTCACACTCAAAAAATTCCATAGATTTTTAGCCGAGGATAGATATGTAGAATTCCCCTTTCTGCAGCTATCCCCCCAAAAACTGAGTCAAACGGAGTCCATTTGACAGAGATATGACCAATTAGGCTCTAAATCATTGAAATTAGATCAAAAGGGTTTTTTTTTTTTTTAATACCAAAACGTTCTCGCCATTAAAAGCTGTTCCCAAGTTATCTACGGGTTCCAAGCATATTCATGTAGTTCTCACATACTCCCTGGCAGCGTGGCCTATAATTCCCAGGATTCATTTGTGGTTACAGGCGCACCACCACAAGCTTGCTCTCTTAGTGAGCTGCTTTGCTCCAACCAAGATCCGTGCTCTGCTCCAACCACGACTCTCGAGCTCGGGTGTATGGCTGTGGCGACGGCGATGGCCTGTGCAGCGTCAGGCATCTCGGCAATGCCTGCATTGGTCGTCTCGCGCTCCTCCCTAGCTTCCTCGCCATCCAGTGGGCTCGAAAAGGGATTCTCAGCTCGTCTCGGAGTGTTGCGTGATAACTCGGGGCGACGGCTTGTTGTTTCAACTTCACAGGAGGAGAATGTAGCACCTGATTTCTCTGTGTCAAGAAGGCAGGCTGTGTCCTTGTCAGCTCTCTCTCTCTCCTTCTGTTCAATGCAGGTCGTGCGCAGGCACGGGATATTCCACTTTTTGGGCTGAAAAAAGTGCAGAAAGTGGCGGAAGAGGTTGTGGCAACGGGGAAAGAGCTGGTGAAGGAGGGAGAGGCAGAAGTTCAAGCAGTATTCGGAGCTGTCTCCGGTGTTGTTAAAGGTGCGGTTGCAGAGTTCTCTGGTACGCCAAAGCCAAGTTCTGAAGGCAGGATTCCCCTGTTGCCCTCTGGGCGCAAGCTGGCATTTACGGAAACCCCTTCGAGAGCAGATGAGGCTCTCGGCCATGCCCGGCAGGTTTTGCTTGTAAATCAATCTTGTTAGTCATCGATTGCAGGGCCTGCACCTGAAGCTCCAGGAACAATCAATAATCAGCGATCCCCTCCAGCAAAATGGGAGTGTCCATACAGGTTGTCTTCCGGCCAGAGAATTTAGCTCCCACCTTCAACTTCTTAGCTTGCATATCTTACTTTTCGTCAGTCTCTTGCCTGTTGCCCCAGTGGGGGATTAGAGTTCTGCGCCACTGGGGCTTAGTGCCTTGATGCGTTGGCCCTGCATTGCTATGTGCGCATGCTCATCAGGGCCATCCAACCAACGATTCATTGTCCGGCACGATCCAAATATGGACAGTGACCCCGGCTTCGATGCACTGGTTCCCCCTTTCCTTTCACTGAGCGAACGAAATTACTATACTGCTGTTAACGGCTGCATCTAGTCCACGGCGTGCCTATCCAAGTCGTGACCAAAGACTCAGGCTCTAATGGACACAAACGCACTCGAGAGCATGTCTGAGGCAGGAAACTTCGACAAAGCACCAATAAGGACTCACTTCTGAGACTCCGGAAAGAGCCTCCTCCTGGAGAGATGCTTCTCTGCCTGCAAATAAGTAGTTCCCCTACACCCAACTCAACACACGCTCAAAGCAACAATCGCAACCTTGGACCACTAAACGAGGGCCCTGTCCGTCGAGCTCCGGTATAACACAGATACCAGCTTGTGGAGCCGACATGAATACCAGATTCTATGACAACCCTCTACGCTCCTCAGAAACCGAGCTCGGCACCACCCATAATAGGAAAAAAAAACCAACAGCCTATTCTTCTTTACATTTGCGCATCATCCTGCTGCTTCCACCAGCCTTGTCACAAACATAACTACAAACCACCATAATTTTCGTCTCTCCCTTTACAACACAAAACCACAAGTACTAAACTAACTCACTCTGCACTCACAGATGCAAGCTCATCCCTCTCGAGTGATTGAAAACTAAAATCACACTGTTGACACATAAACACTCAATACACAACCATCACTCATTAAACTACGAGTCGAGCCAGGGGCGCCCCAAGCTATGGGGACTCCACCCACAAACATCATATTCCTCTTCCATAAGCACACTTAGATTCTAAGCAGTGAAGGAGCTCGGTCGTGCAGGCTCAACTCGAGAGAGATGAGCCGCACGACTGACGCTCTCGTGAAGATAAGATGGTTCAGGTGTCAAGCTAACTTGACACCTGACTTACACTTGAACTAATCCAAGTGTTAAATACAAATAACTAGATTTATTCTAGTTAGTTTGTACTGTGTTTATTTAACTTGACACCTTTCTAGTCATCTTCATCTAGATTTATTACTTCGTTGTCGTCATCTCCAGATGTTGATGAAGATGCTCCGGGTGTAGAGGACGTGCCTCCACCAGTACGGAGAGCTCGAGCCTGGGCTCGATTAGTCAAAGAAGGACCCATTGTTGTGTGGTCCACCCTTGCCATCATGCGTAGCGTTCTAGGAGTGCTGACTCTCTTCCACATTTGCCAGAGCCGGGTTAGGGTGTCGCTCTTGCTATAACGGCTTCATGCAATTTTCAATTACATCCTTATGTTTGGATGGCAAAGTGAACACCCCTGGAATAGGGGCAACTTGGTCACGGCCATGTGTTCTGCCAATACTTTACACACTCGTGATAGGCAGCCTTGAATTGTCCAATTAACTGTTTAAAAACTCCTCCTCTGGGTGTCCTCTGCGCAACTCCTGGAAAAAGGCCCTTCATCCCGACGAGACACCCAGTACCTCTCATTCATATCATCCCAACGGATGCTAGCGGCCTCCAACTCCCTCAGAAATAGGTCTCCTTCCAATCGGTTCGCAATTGTATGGGTCGTTTTCCGCTGGCACCCACGATCCTCAGGCAGTCAGAATAATCTTTGTCTAGTACAGCTCCAAGGCCCTCCCAAGTTCCGGCAAAAAATCTCCATTTAAACTGGGTCCCGTATGCCTCTAGCCGCCACGGTTATTTCCCAGTTGTCAATCCATTGGTCGCAATAAAATCAACTCTGTGTACAACATGCCCGCAAATAAATAAGGGACCTTGTTGTTGACGAGTGGTTGCCCCCACAATGTTATATGTACCTCCTCTGCACTGTGGTGGAAATGCGAGTTGACGCAGGAATGCAAGCTAGCTTGATTTTGTTTGGTTTTTGGATCAGGCCTATCTCTGGGCCACACACGATTTATGTGACATCAGTCCACAAATTCCTGCAGTCACCAAGCGACCACCGCTGCCCCCCACCTCCAACTTCCCAACCTGGTTCCTCAAATATGTTGGTCATTGATATGTCCAATGAAGTTCGCGCCTGACCCTTTTGGTTTTTTTTTTGGGATGTCCAGGTTCATTATCATCATCCATAGGATGACCTCCTCTGTCTTCCTCCTCCGCGATTTATGGCTCTGGCTTACCCCTACTCGACAGGTGTTTGCTAAGAAAAATGATTTCCCAACCCTCCTAAATCGTACCTAATCCTACTCCCTAATGAATCCTCCCCAAGTACTAGAGGCACGTGTCACTCCCTCCACAGTTCTAAGTGATATGACGCAATGTGCAATGAAAAAGACGTGGGTGTCAGAGGAGGGCTTCCCGAGAGGTACTCAGCATCGATTTCGTAGAAACCAATGGCCCAAAATACCCCCCACCCAACAATAGCACCCCTCTCCACTGGGACTAGGAATGCAACATCCCATCGCCCCACCAGTCCTGGTGTGGAAAAAAGTGAGGAGAGAATGGCCTCCAAGGCCTTATAAGGCCCCCCTCCACACTCGGGGCTAGTAATAGCTGCGACCATCAGCAGGGGATGGTCGCATCATTTTTTCTTTTCTTTATTATGGGCGACCACCAGTAGGGGGGCGTTTGCAGAATTTTAAATTTTTTTAATAGATGGGACCACCAGCAGGGGGGTGGTCGCATATTTTTTATTTTTTTCTAATGTGTGCGACCACCAGCAGGGGGGTGGTCGCATATATATATTTTTAATAGGCGCAACCACCAGCAGGGGGGGGGTCGCAGAAATTTTGTTTAAAACAAATAGGTGCGATCACCACCTGCTGGTGGTCGCACTAATTTTTTTCTTTATAGATTTGACCACCAGCAAGGGGTGGGTCGTAGTGGTGGTCGCATATTTTTTCGATTTTTTAATATTTACCAATAGTCAGTAGCTCAGTTGGTTAAGTGCACTGATTGCGACCCGGACGATTTTGGGGTCAAATCTTGCTACTTGATGGGTGTGGTATGGTTCGTGTGTGGTGCCTCATTCCTACGCCTCATGGCGCATAAATGAAAGAGGTTATTTTCTCCTCTCACTACTAAGGGGCCTGATTTGTGAGCTGTCGCTCTCAAGTGTTTCCCAACAAAAAAAAAAAAAAAAAAAAAACAAAAAAAAAAAAAACCTGTGACCCACAGCAGGGGGTTGTCGTCACCATTTTTTTTAGGGGCGACCACCAACAAGGGGGTGGTCGCAGAATTTTCTATTTTTAAATAGCTGCTAACATCTGCATGGGGGTGATCGGACCATTTTGTTTTTGTTAAATATGTGCGAATAATATGTAAGCAGTTTCATTTTCAATTCGGGCCCTGATTCTAGAGTGGTCCAGGAATTACTGTGGCCCAGGATTAGAGTGGGGCGCCTATGTAGAAGGCATATGTATTAAGGAATGAGAGAGTGGGGTCCAAAAAAAAATGAGGAATTGGCTAAATTTAGAATAAGGAGTCATGTAGGGTCCAGGGCCTTCTAGAAGGCTCCCAGGGTCCGCGGGCTTCTAGAAGGGTCCCATCGCCCTGAGAGGCGATATAAAGAACCCCCCGCTTATTATGTACTAACTTACTATCTATTAAATCAGTAAATATTTGCGACGACCAGGAGGTTGGTCCCCTTGCACCGATATGTATGTTTGGAGAGGCAGATGAAAAGCACATGTATCACCTCCCCATGGATTTGTGAAGGGGAAGATGAATGTTGGGAGCCGTCCCTAGCCTTTGTGGCTTTCGAAACCATAATAGGAAATCAACAATGTAAAGGTTATGACAAAACACAAACACACGCACAACCCCCAAACCATCTCTTAGGTACACATATTCCACCATTTGTATTTCCGTACACGTATGCATGTACCCAAACTGAAGCATGGATTATCCATGGAAAATACTACACCTCATGTGACCGAATTATAGTTGTACCTAGTTCTGTCTGGCACGCCGATGATGGTATGATCTCACGCCTAGTACTCACTTCACCCCCGTTCCCATGATCAGTGCTAGAATCATGATCTTCATCTGTTCTTTCGTTTTTAGGGGCAACTGGTCGTTGGACCTGTAGTCGTCCTCGGAGTACGTTCAGTTGTCTCTCTGGTCGATTTCCACTCTTATCATGAATACCATCTAGGGTATCAGGCCAGTTCACAAGTTGGTCACCAAACAAAATTTGCACAATTCTCTGCCGTTTCTGGGCTTGTCCCGGATTTCGTGGTGGCCTTGGAGCAGGTCTCGTATGCGGAAGGCTACTCGCACGTACATCAGAGGGGTCGACATGAGAGGAAGAGGCATGAGATGGATCAGTGGGGGTCGAGGGAGCACGGTTCACATGCGGACGTCGTTGGGTCAGAGGAAACGACAATGGCCGATCGTCGTCATCCGATGGTTCGATTTGCAGAAGTCCCGCAATAGAAGAAGCATCTCCTAGGATCGGAGTAGCGATGGAAGGAATTACATGAGGGGGACAGAGACTAAATGGACCAGCATGGGATGGACCGGCTTGAGAAAGAAAACATGAGATGGAGCGGCGTGAGATGAAGCACGGTTCACAGGGGCACAATGTCGGTGGAAGGAATGACAACGGCCGGTTGTCATCATCCGACGATTCGACCTGCACATCTCCCGCAGTCCGTGAAACTCGAGGTGGGGGTGAATTGACCTCAACTTCATTGTTGAGAGTGTGCTCCACTGGGGAGGGGGTCCGCAATTGGAATGACACCATGTCGCAGTTCATCAACAACAAGATCATCGAAGGATGGATGCATTGCAGCATCATCGTCATTAAACTCATATGGGTCATGTGGAGGATTGCCCACATCATCGGACCTATCCCAACCGTCAGAGTTAGAGTCCTCGCGGCATCGGTGTCATCATTGCTGCTAGATTGGACCTCTGAGGCAGATTCTTCAGACAATAGATTCTTCTCGTACCATGCAGATGCATCACTTGCTGTCCTCTCTCGCAGTAGCCTACTTCGGTAGACATAACCAATTTGTCAGCCCTGACAAGATTCAACTTGTTGCGAATCTTGTTGTGAACAAACAAGTAACTGCTTGCAGTTAGTCCACTCATAGACGAGGCAGAGCACACTTGAACAAGAATAACGCCTTGCAATATGATCTAACTTTCTTGCTCCAGCTCCAATCAGATCCCCCCATTCATGTGGCAATATGTTCATTGCTTTTGGATCCGACATGTCATGGAAAGGATTTTGGCGATCCGAGAAGCATTGGTACTCGGACAAAGCTCGCTCTGCCATGTTCAAGGGCGCGAGTTGCATGATGACCCGTACAAGCCCGACTTTGGCATCCACATCGTCTCTCAAATCTGTATTGTCCAGCAAGAATGGATTTCAGCAAGGCCCCGACATAATGCAAGTCCGTGCGACCCATCCGTTTGCGGTCGTGAAATGCATCCTCGGTCCTTGCCGCCAAATCATCGTCCATAGAAAATGGAGGTCGCCTCAAGGATATCTTTGCACGTGCTTCTCAGGTTTTTCTAATATCAACCATGCTTTACCCCATTATTGGTTGTTTTCCATCAACTCCCGCAAGCAATCAACCCCGGCTCCACCATGTACACAAAATTTGCACATTTCGCCCAGAAATCGTCGGAGCGAATAATTGCGCGGACCCTCCGACTTTTGCTCAAAGACTTGGACTTACGAGAGTCGCGTAAGGTGCCCGCATACGCATCCCATTGAGGGTCACTGATCACCGCTCCAGACCCGCCTCCACAGTCACCAGTCGATTCACCATCAAAATTTGTGGCAAAGCGGGTTTCACCCGGGCTCCTAAGCTGTATTTGGGTTCATGCTTTTCTAACAATGCCAGAGGGATGTGATATGTACGAATGAACGTCACAATCGACTTTGCCCTTTTTACTAGTTGTTTCATCTATGATTCTTTTCCCTAATCATCCAAAAAAAGATCAAAGATATGCAGCAACCCTTGGTAATATAGATGGGATATCGTACCATCAAAATATCGGTCATATTAACCATGTTAGATGCATTGACCGTGCACACTTGGACAATTTTATCAGCTCCAATTTTATCGATGAAACTCGTCAACAACCCTGCTTGATAACGTGCATCTTTTCTCTCCCGCTTGTGTCAACGGATCCAAAAATTATTCCACGTAGGGACACTACCAACATGACATTGAACAGATTAGTAACAGAACTCCAACCGTCCGCACATATAGTGCTTTCATATTTCCGGAGAGAATCACCTGTCTTTTCATTCACCTTTGGGTGATGTCAGACATAGCTTCTTCTAGCAATCCTGTGCGGAGATCGTGATAACTCGGAGGTGTGTTGTGATTTGGAATCGGACGTGGCTTTGACAGCAGCCACAAACGCAGGAAGCCTCGCGACATTGAACAAAATATTGGCCTCGTAGAAAAATTGGGCCCACTTCTTATTCAGAGTCCTCTTGTGCGACAAATTTAAGCCTTCTTGCATTGATTGTTGCCTCAATGGTCTGGTCCGTACAAGTGCTGGCGTACAATCAGGTGTTGCTCCTGACCCACCGGCTTCTCCACCAACAGCAGACACCTCGCAAGAACCCCCTTGGGTACAACTCTGAGAGACATTTTGATTCGAACCTGGAGTGTTTGGCTCAGAAGCCGGGGCCACATCAAGAGACGGTGGGATATTGCCTCCTCCACATTGGGCAAAGTGGGCTTTCACTCGCATGGAGGCTTTTGGGCACAAACTAACCCCTGCATTCTTCCCATCTCTGTAGCCGAGGTGATATAACATGCGATCTTTGCGACCCGTCAGCTTCAATGCACAAAGATTGCATTAAACACCGTTTTTTTTGTGCGGGTCTATGGTGAACCAAATGATCCACTTCTCCCTCATCCTCACACCCCAAACCCTAACCACATACTTAAGGTTGAACGAAGAACACTAGTGTACTTGATAGATTTGTCAAAAGCAATAGAAGTTAGAACAGAATGCGATGGGCCAACACTACGGCATCGATCCAAGTGGATCAATGCACCACGTAGTATTGTGTTTTTGACAATTTGCTGCAGTGGCTCTGGTGGAAGCCACAACAGCAAACGGTCCGCACCCGCTTCTTGGGCTTACACTCTTGCTCAAGGAATAGAGAACATTCACTCGCCACAAAAGAAGTGAGGGGCATTGGGACCACCCTATATACCCTCCAGCCTCCAACCCTCACACGCTCGACGAATCAGAATGCAATGTTGCGACCGCACGAGGAAGTCGCATGTTATTTTTTAAAAAAAACTGTTGCGACCACCCTAATGCTGGTGGTCGCAGATATTAAAAAACAAAAAATTGTTGCGACCACCCCTATGCTGGTGGTCACACCTATTAAAAAAAAAGAAAAATGATGCGACCACCCCATGTTTGTGGTCACAGACATTATTTAAAACAAAATAAATAATATATATATATATATTTTGCTGCGACCACCCCTCTGCTGGTGGTCGCACCTATTAAAAAACCAGAAAAATTCTGCGACCACCCTCATGCTGGTGGTCGCAGATATTAAGAAATAAAAAAAATATTGCGACCACCACCCTGATGGTGGTCGCACCTATTACAAATAAAATCAAAATTGAGTGACCACCAGTAGCGATGGTCGCAACTGTTGAAGAAAAGAAAAAAATCCGACACACCCTGTGGTAGTCGCATCTATTTTTAAAAAACAAAAATGTTGCGACAACCTCTCGTTTAGTGGTCGCAACTATTAAAAAATAAGATAAATTCTGCGACCACCACCATTTGGAGGTCGCACCAATTTAACAATAATGATTTAAAAATGACCTCAAATATTGGCGGATGGAGTAATTTATAAAATAATTCACTTGCCAAGGTGTCGCTTCGAATACAACATGTCCACCTACGTGGCATATTTTTCACCTAACTCATGTTTTACTGATTTTTCGTCAAACTCGACGTGACATTGGTCGCGGGGGTCAGGTCCGACGTGACATGACGTAACGTGACATCACGTCACGTCACTGACGTGTGCAACCCTGGTTTTGATGTGGCCTAAAAGATGATGTTAACGATTTGTTGCTGACAATGCCAAACGTAAGAAGAGAATTCATCACCCAAGTCAATGCATGCGATAATCGTTTGTTCGAAACTTTCAAGAGAAGCGATCTGGATGGTCGATGACGCACCATGCCGCTGCTACTACGGCACCAAACACGACGATCCATCAGACATCCGGTAATGATCATATGCAGATTGATGTTATCCGATTCAAGCCATTGACGCCACAAGAAAAACAAAGACGGCGCTCGAATGGATTATGTCTTTATTGCGGAGAAGATGATCACATAGCATTAAACTGCCCCAACAAGATAAGATTCAAAGCTCGGGGCACAACTCAAGTGTTCGATACGAAGAGGTCGGAAAACGAAGATGTCCAGTCACAGTAGGGACCATGCGGCTGGACACCCCAAATTCCTCACCAAAAAAAGGTTTATTTCTACCTCCAGACCCTGTACCCTGTGTTTCACTCACAGTTCCAGTAAAAGATCAGGATGCAAATCGAGATACTTCCATAGAAGCACTTTTGGACTCGGGCGCTTCAGCGTATTTTATTGACAAAAAGACTTTGCGAAACAACACAAGTTAATGCTCGTAAGAAAGAAATTCTCGGCCTCTGTTGAAGTCATCGATGGACGACCGTTAGCATCAAGAAATATTGACCATGAAACTCGACCCCTTGAAGTGAAGCTTAAAAATCAAGCATCACAGATTGTTTTCAATGTCATCCAGTCTCCAACAAATCCTGTGATCCTTGGACTTCCCTGGTTTGTACTTCATAATCCTGACATCGACTGACGATCACGAAAAATTTCTGCAAGACAAAAATGCAAAAGTACCAAAGGTATTCAACCCTTGTTTCTTGGAGCTAGAGCCTTCATGAGAGCTACGAAAGAAAGACGCGACATTTGCACTTTATTATGCGGCTCCGATCAAAACCACAACAGACCAAGTACTTCGACAATACCCACATCAATATCAAGATTTCAAGGATGTCTTCGAGAAGAACAATGCAGACAGTTTGCCAGACCATCGACCTTATGATTGTGCATTGAGTTGCAAAGAAGGAGCTCAACCACCATTCGGCCCGATCTACAATTTATCTCAGACGGAGCTGGCTGCTTTACTACGTGAATACATTGATGAAAAATAGTCAGATTTCATTCATTTGACATTCGAAATCACCCGCGGGAGCACCTATCTTATTTGTGAAGAAGAAGGACGAATCGTTACGCATGTGTTGGACTATCGTGGGCTCAACAAAGTCACTATAAAATAATCGTTACCCCTATACGCTATTCCGGACTCCTCGAACAACTTTGGACGAGCAAATTTTTTTCACAAATATCGACTTGAGAGGAGCTTACACCCTTGTACGAATAAAAGAAAGAGACGATGGAAGACTGCTTTTCACACAAGGTACAGACATTTCGAATACAGTGTTATGCCTTTCGGTCTTACAAATGCTCCAACAATTTTTCAACATATGATGAATGACATCTTTCGAGAATTTTTAGATGACTTTGTAGTCATTTATTTGGACGACATTTTGATATTTTCAACAGAATGAAGAAGAACTGGTCGCCATTTACGCCTTGTCCTTGATAAATTGAGGGAAAAAAAACTATATGTCAGTTGGAAAATGTCTTTTCCACCAATCTGAAGTCAAATTTTTGGGCTACATTATTTCCGACAAAGGAGTATTTATGGATCAGAAGAAAATACAAACCATCATCGAGTAGATTAAACCAACTTTTTTCCGAAATGTACACTGTTTTCTAGGATTTGCAAATTTCTATAGAATCTTCATCAAGGACTACTCCAAAATTGTTGCACCATTGACACGACTCACAGGGAAGGACAAATTTGTATGGGACGAGAAGGCTGACCAAGCATTTGGAAGGCTGAAACAGACATTTACAACGGCTCCAAATATTGGTATATGCAACCCATCTAAACCATTCTTTTTGGAAGCAGATGCATCGGACTTTGCACTTGCGGCGTACTCTCTCAATACGGTACAGATGGCCGACTTCACCCTGTTGTTTTTCGTTTTCGTAAATTTTCCGCTGCGGAGATCAATTATGAAATCCATGACAAAGAATTTTTAGTGATTATCGATGCTTTTGAGGAGTAAAGTCATCTATTAGATGGAGCTAAACATCATGTCACAGTCTATACCGATCACAAAAACCTCGAGTATTTTATGAGTGTTCGTGTTTTGAATCGACGTCAAGCGCACTGAAGAGCGACCAATTTGCCACGACACTACGAAGTCAACTAAATCGCCCTCGAGACAACCCACATGTTACAAACGACTTCGAACTCACAGATGACTTATTTTATTTCAAGGGAGTTCTCTATGTATCTCCAGGACCTATACGCCTTCGAATTCTTCAAACATGTCATGATCTTCCGGCTGCAGGACATTTCAGCTTCAACAAAACAATGAAATTGATATCAATGGACTATTGGTGGTCACAGATGTGGAAACTCGTGAAAGAATTTGTAAAATCTTGCGACACGTGTGCTAGAGCGAAGAGATCATGACATCGACCTTACGGCCTTCTTCAACCCTTACCCATTCCCAAGGGTCCATTTACCCCCTAATTACCCACTTCTTGAATTTGGTTAATTTCGGTTATTTACATTACCTGGATATTTGGTATAAGGTCAAGATCCTAATGGAGCCATCCTATTATTTAATTTTTTCATCCATAAATGGATGTCATCCTCAAAGGATGACACGGATGAAAAATCGAGAGACAATTTCATCCAACGCGGATGAAATCACGATAGATTTCATCCTACGCGATAGAGTTCATCCCATGTGATGGATTTCATCCCGAATGGATGAAATCGTGGGAAATCACGTGGATGAAATCTATATAGCTACCCTTCCAGGCCTCTTGCATCTTGTATTGGACGTATGGAGTCACATGAACCAGATATATTGGAGTTGTCGCTTACCCAACTACCAGATCAGCAGTTCCGACTATCACGACCTTCAACATCACGCCGACGCTCTCGAGACGATGGGCTACCAATGCGACGCGTATTTCCTCGTCTGGACCCCGTACGACGACAAGTAGAGCCTACTCGAAGTATGATAATTCTGTTGGAGGTTGAGGCTTCGGACCCAGAGGGCATGTTCATGTTTGAAGGCAGCTTCGAAAATCAGAATGCTCAAATCAGTGCGTGGTCCTAAGGTCAAGGTGTTGGACACTATCGATGGTTGTAGGAACCTATAAATCATTTGAGTCAAGAACGAAGAGCCGAATATTTGGCAATTACCATTCGTCGGCTTTTGGATTTTCTCCAAGTCTAAGCAAGTCCAAGATTTTACCGCTCTGATAGGAGGGGTGATGTCACGGACATAGCCCAGAAGAACTTACCAGGAGTAAATACCAGAAGTTACCAAGTTACCATGTTACCGGAAGTTATCATGATTTACCATGATTTATCATGACTTACCAAGTTACTGGGAGTTTACCAAATTATCAAGAGTAACTTGGGAAACTGCTCATGAAGCTTCCTTTGGAGGAAACTTCTCCATCAAGATACCTCCTTTGTTTAAGGAAGTTTCTCCATCAAGAAACCTTTGTTTAATCTTGGAAACTTCTCCAACAAGCAACCTCCATAGGGGGAGCTTCTTAGGGAAGCTTCTTAGTAGCCAGTATATATAGGATACGAGACTAGACACTCTTCAGTCTCGCCAACATCAGTTCAAGCTATTCTTGTTTCCAGTTCCCAGTACTCCAGTCCAGTTCTCAGTACCCTAGCCCAGTTTCCAGTATCTAGTACTCCAGTCCAGTTTCCAGCATTTCCAATATTCAAGTCGTGTTCCAATATCTTGTACCCTTGTTCATTGTTATAAAGATCATCTTGATTCCTATTTACTCATCATGCATACGGCCACACCGACCTTGCCTTCTTGCCTAGTCTTGTACCTCTAGTCTGATCTCTTGTTTGTGTTCAGTCATGTTCTCGTCCTTGACAGGGTGGGCGGCCTTGGTATGTGCCTACGTTTAGAAGTGTGTACCATCTGGTTTCGGTACGGCTAAGAAACAATTTGTGGATATGCCAGATTGCGTGGTTGTGACGGGTAATGCGGAGGCCGTGTATGGTAGGGTGTGTACATTGGCTAAGTAGATGTGGCCAGGTGTCACGTTCTTGGTGTGTGTTTGAGCAGAGTGGGCAATACGGAGATGGATAAAATTGTGGCCAGAAAATGTGTTTGCGTTGATGTCCCATGTACTGGGCGTATCTAAATTTGAGGGTTTGTCGTATTTGTGCGTCTGTGGTGATTTTGGTATTCCAGAAGTGCGTTGATAGTTTATGGTGGAGCACATTGGATTGTGTCCATTTTTGGATATGAACTTTAGTGTGGCTTATTGATGCAACAACTTGTTTGTTGGCTTCCCTGGTGGATATTTAGTTGTGGCGTGAACGGAAGATGAGGTGATAGAGGGCATGAAGTGGTCGTATAAATGTTTGATATGCTGGTTTGAGTGAGACAGTGTTGGGTTGAAAGTATAACGCATATCTGTCTTGGGGGTCAGTAGGGAGGTCATGAATAATATTGTTGATGTTATTCGGGCGGGGGTTTGGATGGATGTCACCGCATCTCATAAGTATGAGTAGTGCGCATGTTAGAGTGAATTTGGTGTGGTGCGATGGGGGGTGGTGAAGAGAGTGCTTGGATGCCAGGACTTGTAGTTGATACCGGCCATGAGGGCAATGTGTTTAGGAGGTAGTGTTGGGGATGTGTGTTTATGTAGTTAAGAGTGTCACGAGAATGTACAGGGAGTGTGTCGAGGTTGGGTAAATCTGTATGGGTAATGAAGTATGTAATCGTGGAGCTAGTGGGGGCAAGGTGTTTATATTGGCAAGGATTTATTTCGGCATAGAGGTAATTAGGGGATGGGGTGAATATCTGTATGAGTAGTGGATGGGGTCCATCCGGGATAGGGTGAAAATGGGGGGGATGAGCAGGGGGGCTTATATGGAATAAGCAGTATTATGGTAATATGTTTATTTTTATTATTGATGTTGGATAATCCTTGAGGGGTTGGGGGAGCAGGTGTTAAGTGGGGAGGGGCGATATAAGGGGGAGAGCCGTTGGGTATGTTTATTTTTGGGTAAAGGTAGCCGGGATATGGGGTTATGGAGGTAGGATGTAGTTCGATTTTTGTAAGGGGGGGGATATAATTTAATGGGAAGGGTCAGGCAGGTGGACACCGTGGAGTAGGAGAGTATTGAGGGGGCGGGGCCGTTAGGTATATAGAATTTGGGGTAGATATAACTAGAATATGGGGCTGTCAGAATAGATTGGGTTTTGAGATTTAAAGAGGGGTAAAGAGGGTGGATTATGATTGGGGGTTTGTATTTGCTGCGATGGGTGGGGAGACCAGGTGTCGGGTAAGGGTGTTATACATTGATGATAGATAGATACGTTTATTTTGGTGTAGGGGTAATTAGGGGGTGGGGTGAGTATATGTATGAGTAGTGGATGAGGTCCATCCTGGATAGGATGAAAAGGGGGGGTATGAGAGCAGGGGGACTTATATGGAATAAGTAGTATTATGGTAATATGTTTATTTTTTATTATTAATGTTGGATAATCCCTGATGGGCTGGGGGAGCAGGTGTCAAGTGGGGAGGGGCGATATAAGGGGGAGAGCCGTTGGGTACGTTTATTTTTGGGTAAAGGTAGCCGGGAGATGGGGTTATGGAGGTAGGATGTAGTTCGATTTTTGTAAGGGGGGGATATAATTTAATGGGAAAGGTCAGGCAGGTGGCGACCGTGGAGTATGAGGGTATTGAGGGGGCGGGGGAGTGGTGCATGGGATGGCAATATATACCATGCCCGCGCGGGAAGGGTGGTGGGTGTGCGCTGATGAAGCGAGGGGGCAAGTATACAAGAGGGAGATAGTGGAGGTGTGGGCATTGCTCAGTGAGGAAGCAAGGGGGCTGCCTGGCACTACAGAAGTCTTCAGTGATAGGTGGGTGGAGGGCTGTGTGGGAGTGCTTGGATCCTTGCTGGGTATAACCAGGCGACGATGACAACATAAATGATATGCGAAGTGGTAGGATAGTGGGTGGTTGAGGACTGCGGCATGCTGGAATTACTATTTTGAACGACAGGTGAATGGTGGTGGGTAGTGTGCATGTGGAAGTGGGATGGTGGCGCTGTATCTGAGGTGCAAGGGGGTATAAACGGGGTTGGGATGGGGCAGGTGCGAGTTGGTAGAGTGTCGAGTAACCACTGTGGAAATATGGGTAATAGTGGGTTGTGTGGCAGGGTCAGGAGAGACAATTACAGGGCAGCTTTGAGTATATGCATTGGTAACATTGAAATTCTCGGTGGGTGATGAGGTATAGTATAGCAATCAAATCATCAAGAGAAGAGTAAGAGGTGGGAACCTTTGTTTCCCCTCTTGTCGACCATTTTCTTTGCCCTTTTTATATACAATGTCATATTCAAACCCTTGGTGTACTATAGGCTTATGCTTGAATCCACTGTGGTTGCGTAATCTCTATGCCCCATGGAACTGATAATTCACGTGGAGATTTCAAGGCTTTGAGAGGCAGGTGGTCAGTCTCAACAGTAAAATAACAACCATGCAAATACTGACGGAAGTGCTTGATACCAAAGATAACTGCTAGGCCTTCCTTATCTGTAATGCTATAATTTCTTTCATGCTTATCGAGCCTTCTAGATGCATAAGCAACAACATGCTCACGACCATCCTTCTTCTGGCTTAGGATGGCTGAAACAGCTAGGTCACTAGCATCAGTCTGCAACAGAAAGGGAATGGAGAAATCATGAAATATGAGTATAGGAGCAGAAGTCAAGGCTATCTTGAGTCTCTCAAAGGCCAACGCCTCTACTTTACCCCACTGAAATTTTACATCTTTGCAAAGCAAGTAAAACAAGGGACCCGCTAGCTTCGCAAACTGAAGGATGAACCTTCTATAATAAGATGCAAGGCCTAAGAATGCTCTTACACAATGTTTGTCCTTCAGGATAGGAAAATCCCAAACTGCCTGGACTTTGGTTAAGTCAGGTTTGATGCCATCCCCACAAAGAACGTGTCCCAAAAAGCGCAACTCCAGCATACAAAAATCACATTTCTTTGCCTTAACTTTAAGTCCAGCACTTCGTAACCTGCTCATTACTCTTTGTAGGTCCAAAAGGTGAGATGCAAAGCTGTTGGAATAAATATTGATGTCATCTACATATACAAGAGCACATTCCCATCTTAAATTACCAAGGACCACGTCCATGAGCCGTTGGAATGTAGCAGTGGCATTACAAAGCCCAAACGGCATGGTTTCGTACTGAAACAGACCATACCTGCAGGTAAATGCAGTCTTTTCTTTGGAGTCCTCCGTCAGTGGAACTTGCCAGAACCCAGAGGCTAAATCAAGGGAAGAAAATATAGTTGCCCCATTAAGTTGGTCTAGGGTCTCGTTGATACGTGGCAGGGGATAGAGATCATTTTTAGTCATGGCATTCAACCTTCAAAAGTCCACACAGAAGCGTGTGGTGCCATCTTTCTTGCCCAAAAGCACAATGGGACTAGCCTAGGGGGAAACAGAAGGTTTTATCACTCCGTAATCCAACATCTTCCTAATTTCTTCTTGAATATTGCTCTTTCACGGACAGATTCTCTGTAAGCATATTGTTTGACTGGTTTTCCTTCAGTAATAATTTCATGCTTAAGTATCTTTGTTCAGCCCAGGTCATGTGAACCTTTGCTAAATATGTCCAAGTTTCTTTTGAGCAGCAGATGTAATTGAGCTTGCTGAGAATCAGTCAGTTCACCCACCTTAATCTCAGCCAATACCTATTGTAAGTGAGCTTCTTGCTCAGTAGTGAGGTTGTGACTTGTTGGGGCTGCAGCTAAACTGGTCATAGCAATCAGACCATCCAGAGGATCATCTTCCAGCACTTGACCCTTCTTAATGGTGACATGCATACGCTCTGGATTGGCAATCAGAATGCGAACATGACCCCTAAAACCTCTGTCCAAAAGCCCTGATGCAACCAAGCAATGTTTTGCAATGACAGGCGTTTCCAACCCTCAATTTCAAGGTATTTGCCTTGTGGGCAGATGAAGGCAAGGCCTGTAGACACAATGACTTGAGACATAGCAGGTAATTGAACATTAGCAGGGGCTCTAAGAATAAGGGTGTCACCCTCGAGAGGCATGGGAGCACCAGTCTTGCAGCCAACAGCAGGTATGTGCCACTGGTGTAAAAGCATCGTTGGGTTGCTTTGAAAACCAAAGAAATCGAGTCCAGTTGTATGTGTCTCCTGCCTGTTGCCTGACTTCACGTGAGACAGCCTTCATGCAAGCAAGATGTCTGGTCCCACTGTCTACCAGGATAGGGATCTGATTCAAATTAACTTTGTAGCTGCCACCTTCACCAGCCCTCAAGGTCATAACATTAGTATAGAGATCAATGGTAGCCATGGCGTCAGACATCCAATCTAACCCCAAAAGTAGTTGTTCGCCCATGGTTACAATTCATGTGATGATGACAACTTTGCGACTAATTTTTACTGGCACACTAACTAAACCAAGGGGTTCATAGCTGGTACCAATCAGCTATGGTGACCTGAATACCCTTGGCTGGAGACATTTTTAAACCCAGAACTTGAACCACATGCAAAGGAATGGCAGATATTGTACAGCCCGTGTCTATGACATATTGAAAAGACAAGTGACCAATATGACACTGTGTCATCAAGGGGTGAATACGCTCTCTATTCTTGGTTTTCAACACCTCAGTATGGAGCAACTTGAAATTGGTGGACACAAGCAAAGTAGCTGAGGGTTTAGAAGGTCTACACCTGTGATCACCTGGCCCTTCCTTAGCAGATGACCTTACTCGTTTAAAGCACCCTTATCCTTTTGATCTCCTTCCATTGCTCATAGATGGCAGGTAAGTCTGGCTGCATGGGGCAAAACCTGGTCCAGTGCTCAGTGCTCTTACAGATTAGGCAGGCTGCCCGTTCCTGATAACCTGAACCAGTATTGGTTCGACCTCTATGACCTGCCTTCCTTTCACCATCATCAGTAGTCCGCCACTGACTTTCAACTTTGAAAGCCTGCAGCTCTATCTTTACAGTATCCTGCACATTTCTCTCAACAGCAGGCAACAATTCTAGGTAGCCCTCATCCCCATCAGTACCAGTACATGCATCAACATCATGTGATATGACCTGAGACCTTTTGGTAGGAGCTAAACCCCTCTTTGTTGCCTTGATGCGAGCTCTTTCCTCAATGAGCTGAACCATCTCCTTGTCCGTTTTGTATGAGCTTTTCTCCAAGAACACTTGTTCAGCTGGTGGTAACCCTTTGATGAAAGAAATCTTGGTGGCCAAAGGTCTCTCAGCCACCACTGGTACTGCCTTGCATACTGAAGTCCTGATTTTTGCATAGTACTTCCACACACTTTCTCCTATGCAAAACTTTCTTTCAGGAATGGCATAGTGCGTGGGTTTAATCTCCTGAAACAGCTGATGAGCCAATTCTTTGGCCGTCTTCCAGGAGATCTCTCCCACATCCTGGATACTAGCTTAAAACAGAATCTGAGCCTCTCCTTTCAAACAAAACCTAAATGTGCTGGAAATAAAGTCCGCTGGCACAACATTCATCTTCATGCTTAATTCAAAGAACCTCAAAAAATTATCAAAATGGTCACCCAGCTTAAACTCTGGGTAGGGCTGTTTGACAGGTTTGAATTCATGAGGTTTAGCAACGGTTTGTGTAGAATTGGTTTGTTTGTTCAACAAGAGTTCCAACAGAGCGGGATAATCAGAGATAGTTTTCATGGCATCACAAAGATCTTATAAGTCCAAACCGTCCGGATGATTGATGCCTCTTGATGTCGCAGCAGGTTGCGTCTCAGGACCAGGAACGGAATCATCACCAAAGATCTCATCTATCCCTTCCTTCCATTCACTCATCTTAGCACTCTCAGACTCTAACAGTTTAGCACGACGCCTGGTCAACATCCACTAAGATACACAATTGAAGACACCTGTCACTGGGATGCAGTATTCATTTCTCCCAATCCGTGATGGTGTAGGAAGAGATGAAACGATGATTATAACTGAGATACACAGCTTCGCCCTGCAGATGCCAGAGTGACTGAGCCACTTAATGCAACACGAGTCACCGTGCGCACTACCCTCTCCTTGACTACCAGGGAGTGCAACGGATATTTGTCAACATGAGTCTGGACTTGACAGAGCCCAACCTTATCTTGATTAAAGGTTTTGCCAGGAAAAATCACAATGTCCTGTGCAGAGAGGCGAAATAAGTGCTGTCGGACGCCAGTAATGGATTGTTCCCACGAAAAATCATCAGCAGGCTGATCGGCAGTCCAGGCAGGGCGTATGTTTGTCAGCGCCGTTGCACTCCCACCTCGGACAAGCTCCCAAAAGCGATAGCCACTAGGAACCTTCGGGTGCAGAAAGCTCTCAAGGTTGTTGGTGCAATCTTGCGTGACAACAAACTTAGGCACTCCAATCTGTGGCCAAGTGAGCAGCTCGCCCTGGCCAAGTCGCTCACGGATGACCTCCCGAGGTAAGCGCTTGGCGATTTTTTTTTTCATGCAGCTTTTGCAGAAGTCTGCCAGCAAACGCACCCTGCTTAGCTTCAGCAATCTTCGCTGGCATCTTCTAGCAATCCTGTGCAGAGATTGTGATAAGTCGGAGGCACATACGTGGATCTGGACTCCGCTCGCGTTTTTCTCCTTCAGAATTCACGGTCTTGCGAGCTTCATCAACGGCCGTCTGCTCAAATTTCTCTATCCAATAGGGCACATCAAGTGGAATCTCCGCGTCTCCCTTCACTGGCGGTTCTCCTTCGTAAGGTCTTAGCACTTCAGGGGACGCAGTATCATGCACAACACTCAGAAAGACAGCTTCAAACGAATCGTCGTCAATCTCAAACGAAGCAGCATCATTCGAACTGGAAGCCATGGCCGCTGTTTGCACAATGTTCACTCACAAAGCATGAAGACACAAGACACACAAAATCAGTAGAAACAACATACATCAGGAGGGACAAATGATTGAACATAGTGGATTGCGCTGCCATCTTTCTAGATTTCCCGTACAGCCGCCTTTCCACCATAGCCACACCGAACCTAGGTTATCATTAACAGGACACCAGGGCCGTTAGATTTCAATGCCCCCCATCTCCACCAAGAATCCCGACGCAAGGATATGCTCTCGTCTTTTACGGGTTAAGACATGCATAGGGGATTGTAAGCCATAGAACTTTGCCAAGCTAACAGGGGAGGATCTATTGCAGAGCACACATACAATCGAAGCCAATCGTTGCACGTAGCAAAGCATCAACACGGTTTCATCCAGTGTTCTTCACACATCCACTACACCAGTTTGTGCACCAAAACATCTCTTCATTTAAATAATCGGGAGAGGCTAATCTGGAGATTCACATGCGGCACTCTTATTGGACATGAGAATATGTAGATAAGTTTCATTCGGCCCGGTTAATTCTAGAGTGGTCCAAGAATTAGCGTGGTCCAGGAGTTAAAAGAGGGGGCCAATGTATTAAGGCCACTTGTATTATTTAATGAAATGAAGGGTCCAAAAATTAAGGATTGACTTTCTAGCGTGGGCTTTCTAGATAGTTCTAGTTCTAGTTGACTTTCTACATAGTTCCACTTTCTAGATACTTCCACTAATATGTCGGTCCGGTGAGAAGCAATTGACTAGTTGCTTGTAACTTGTGTCTTCAACATGCTGACACAGGCACTAGTAGCGTGTCTCACTAGTGGTTTGAGAGCCAGAGCCAACGTGAGTAGTTGTTTGTTATGTTGGGGGTCGGGCCAGGTATGGCAGGTAGGATCAAAGTGGCTGCAAGAGGGAAAGACAAGGCGGCGGAGGGTGCAGAGAAGTTCATAGAGGCAAGTGTTACTATCGGTCCCCTTTATTCCACTTGATTTAGTGACACTCACCATGCATTTTAGTGACTGGTGGCTTCTTGTATAGCAACTTGCAGTAGGTTGACTATGGGTTCTCAACTCTTGCATTACCCACTTTTCAAACTTTCTATACTTTATTAATAAAGTTTGACGCTCGACCATCCAACAATTAAAAGAAATCTCAATAGGTGTATAGCCGATCCATCTCACAAGACCTCACATCAGCCAGCTCAGTTTTCAGGTTGGCTTATCTCGTGACTGTTAATGTAGGACAATCATATAACCAAAGATAGTCCCTGTCATAATTAATGTCCAACAACCCTATGCTTTTCATCCAAGGGACTGACAGGAGAGCATATGCACCGCCATGGAATCTGGAGCTCCACAGTATGTCCGGCCGTGTGGTAGCCCGCAGCTTCATCGTCAACAAATAAAATAGATACAGCTCTACTTTTATGTGTGCCGTGTCAACGCCCTTAGATTCATGCCTTGCGTGGTCTTCGATCTTTGTATACTCGCTGCTACTGCTGCGATCCATGGTCAGCTTCTCATAATCACTCCCTCCAATCAACTTCAAACTCAAACAGAAATTTATGGCGTAGAATTCGTGTGTGCTGGACACGTCGGATGCAAACATTGCAATGCAGGAACAAATTCCAATCCAGCATTCCATACACTACGAATAGCCCTAAAAGGTTCCTGAAAACAAGCCATTAGAGAGGAAGAAGATGGCGATGTCGACGCCATCGGAGTTGTTTGCATTGCGGAGGACATGCGATGGTTTCCCTGCAATCTCTCCTCGCCGTGTGGCAGTTTCTGCAATGGTTTGTAGAGACTTTTCCTACCCAAAGAAGGAGTTTCAAGGTGCTGCACCTTCTGTGAATTGCAGGCTGCTGCCGAATGCTTGGAGATTTTGCAAGAGGCAGCTGCAGTGCTCATCGATGCAGGGCTGGGCCGCTATCGCAACGACCTCAGATCCGAGCAGTCAAGAAACTCAGAGCAGCAAGAAGGTGGTGATTCTAAACCCCACGGGCCTGAAATTGGTTGGTATATTTGACGAGGGAGGATCCAAGGAGCTTTCAATTCTTTGCCATGGCTTTCGATCTTCGAAGGCAAGCAGTACGTTGGGCAGTCTATCCAACGCGCTGGTGGAAGCAGGCATCAGCACCTTCCGCTTCGATTTCTCGGGCAATGGAGAAAGCGAAGGCGACTTTGCGTACGGGAATTACTGGAGGGAGGTGGAAGATCTGAGGGCGGTTGTCAACCATTGGAACTCCAATGGCCGCAGGGTTGTGTCTGTGATCGGCCACAGCAAAGGAGGGAATGCTGTGGTGCTGTATGCATCCAAATTTGGGGATGTGTCCACCATCATCAACATAAGCGGGCGCTTCGACTTGGAGGCAGGTAATCTGTGAGCATTTTGAGCTGAGTTGGATCGATACTTGCTACCACTGTAATCTAGTTTCACCAACACATCCCTCATTGTGGCCACTCCACTCACTCTCTGGCAGGCATTGGGGAGAGGCTGGGTGGGGAAGAAGGGCTGCGCAAGGTGGAAGAGGAAGGGGTGATTGTTGTGCGGGATAAAGCTGGGAATGTGGAGTACAGGGTTACCAAAGAGAGCTTACAAGAGAGATTGTCCACGGACATGCACACAGCTTGCTTGGCCATTCCAGAGCACTGCCAAGTTGTGACAATCCATGGTGCAGTGGACAAGACTGTGCCAGTAGAAGATGCCCATGAATTTGCCAAGCGAATTCCGACCCATGCTCTTGCAATTGTAGAGGGTGCTGATCACAATTACCGGTATCATCAGCACGAGCTTGCAAACCTTGTTCTGAAGTTTGTGCAGAGCAGTTTCACCAGGAGTCGGACCTCCACAGAGGCTGTTGCAGCAGCCACTTATTACACAAGGCACTAAATCTCTGGGGTGATCATGTACAGGAATGGAAGAGGCAGGCAGAAACTAATTTTTACAGGAAGTTACACAAAATGTGGTAAACATTACTGTCTTGACTGAAGATGCCAAGGGACCTAGATGGGACTAAGTCACTTAGACAGGAAACGCCACAATGTGGCACCCTCAAATGATCGGATACTAGGTAGAATCCAAAGTGCTCCCTGCCCAGAATTAACCCAGGACAGTGTCCCCTTCAAACCGAATTCCAATTCAAAACAGAGACGTATCTGCTGTTGCCACCTGAAATTTGTGATATTAAGAGTTGCCAGCATCACTTCCTGTCAATCAATATAGCAGTTTATCTGCCAGAACAGAGAATGGGATTGGCTACAATCCGGCCGAAGCTATGTTGGACTGCACTGCACTATAGTGGGACTGAAAGCCATTTCCACTCAACAGGAAAGAGGGAAGAGGACAAGGCACACAAGGCTTACAAGGCAAGCTCGGTAAATAGGTTGATCAAGTTTAGCTTCAATCCATCAGAATACAATGTTTGATATCCTAACCTCCAACGGCCCAGCATTTCAACATGTCTATATGAATCTAACTATGTGGATGAAGGGTGACTGTGTTTTATACCAGCCGGTTCACAACATCCTCTTACAGACCCCGCAGTAACTGTCCAGTGTAGCAGACCAACAGGAAAATCAAGCCTGGAGGCAGCACAGAGCAGCCTGACAGCCGGCCAAAAAGTGCAATATCTCTTCCTCCCTCTCTCTCTCACTCGCAAGCCCAGAAACACACAAACTAGAAACTTAAGTGCCGTAAAAAATGTGGCTTTGCATCACTCTCAAGACAAGGAGATCCAAGTCCCATGTGGCAGCGTTTGGAGGAGAGCCACTTCCCATGCCCACCGGCAGGATGGTAGTTTAACTCAGAATCTTTTTGATGCTTGTCTTTTGATCGGTCGTCAGCCGCGGTGGAAACTTGACATCAAACTTAATGCGCAAGTTCCCTTTCTTCCCGGGCTCTTTAGCAACTGGCATGCCCTCCTTTGGCACAATTTTCTCGTACCCAGGGTAGATAATTTCTGAGCAAGGGACGCTCAATGTCCTTCCATCAAGTGTTTTCACTGTGGCTGTGCAGCCTGTGAGTGCTTCAGCAAGAGAGACTTTTTGCACCACAATAAGGTCGTTTCCATTGCGCTTGAATGTATCATGTGGGTGCTCGTCTACAACAAACACTAGATCTGCTGGTACCACACCAGCCTGCTCGTTGCCCTTTTCCGGGAAAGTAATCTTGGTCCCCTTTTTCCAACCGGGCTTCACATCGATGGTGAGTATCTCCTCTTTTGGCAATGTCTTGCTGCGCAGGCAGAGGTCAGACAGACAGTTTGTGATTCAAAGCTATACCAGATTAGTCCAAAGGCAGCATAAACTGCATTCCATGAAGTTGCCTTGAGAGAAGTGGACTTTCATAGACTTAAGATGGATGCTTTCAAATCCAGTTCAATTGAAGGGACATGTTCATATGCCAGTAGCACAACATTGCTTTGAGAGAGATGGGATGAAAAGAGGCTGCAGACAAGATTGCAGCTACAACTCAATTGCATTAAAGAGATCCACAAGAGAAATGAGATAAAAAAGGATGGAAGGTGGTATAAATATAGTAAAGGTACACACCCGCTGGCATCAGCCATATTTCTGGAGATCTTCATCTTCCTGGTGGAACCTTTGTACAGCTCCTCAAGAGTGCACCGCAGCTTGTTCTCAACAGGGGCAGCCTTGCGAGGTCCCTCAGATTTTTGTCCCCCTCCAAATGAATGGAACATATTTTCTGACCCACCAAAACCCCCGAACATGCCGTCACCAAAAGGGCTCCTTCCACTCCTGCTATTCATGTTTCCCATGCTTCCCAATCCAGAAAAGGGACTCGAGCCACCGAAAAACTCAGTAAATATGTCCTCTGCGTTCCGGGGGTTGAATCTGTACATATTCGCGGGCCCGCCATTGGAGAATCCTTGTGTTCCAGAACTTGGCTGTGGCACGTTTCCCTTCAACCCCTCCTCTCCATACTTGTCATATATACTTCGCTTTTGAGGATCACTCAACACCTGGGAACCAGATGGGCATCAACTTTGTGAGAGGAGGCACTTGCTGACTGTTTGCTGCATATGGGATCAGAACATACTGTAGAGGGTGCAGTTCCCCAGTACATGAAGCCTTGTGGAACTAATCACAGGACAGAACCCAGCCTAAAAGCTGCGGCACAGACAATCCTGTTACAGGGACCTGAGGACTGAAAGAATGAGGGGGCACAGCATATGACAAGACCAAGGACTCATAGCACAGGAATTAAAAAAAGAGAGAGAACGGTACTCCCACCTCATACGCCTCCGAGATCTCCTTAAACTTGGCCTCAGCCGCTTTCTTGTTGTTAGGGTTCTTGTCGGGATGCCATTTCATAGCCAACTTGCGATAAGCCTTCTTGAGATCATCCTCGGTCGCAGTTTTGCTAACCTTCAAAACATTGTAGTACTCCACACCCATTCCCCTTGACAAGTGCGGTCAATCAACCCTTGCTTTACGTATGAAATAAGGAGGCTGTATCTGCCCTCTCTTTGTGATGCATGATGCCAGCGACAAAAGACTACACCAAAACTATCAAAGCGAGGAGAATTCCTGAAACTGCCTCCCTTCTCCTCTGTTCTATACCGCTTCTCTCTGCACTGTGTACTATATTTCAAGCCTGCAGGATCTTGCACATGTTTCTTTTCAGGTGACCCCGTTACTTTTGGCAGAAGTCTTGATGGACCATACACTAAACTTCACCGCCTCTGCGCATGGACGACATTTAAAGTTTGCTTGCCACCTTGGTTGTAAATATCACTCCCATCCGCTGGTTGTCTGATGAACTGGCAGTATTACTGCAACCTGGATAACCCCACCATATCCAGGCATCAAGACAGACGTAAGTCAGGACCCTGGAAATAGTGGAAGGCAAAAGCAGGGAAACCATTACATCCACTCTCAATGCACAGGTGCCAGAGTCACGTAAATCTTTTGGCCTCCTCCTATATCACCTACTCGCCTAGTTGCATTCTGCTAATTGGAGAACAAAAATGCACTCCCTGCACATAAAAGGATTTCTGTGCCATCTCTCAACCCGGGCTCCACATGACTGATCAAACCTCACTGAAGAAAGTAACACAGTACTGGTGAAAAATGGCCGCTGCCCAAAGTAGTGCGCACTGCCTCCGGAGACAAACACCTCTGAACTGAGGGTAGCACCATGGCCATTCTGGAAAAAAAAACCTGAGCCAAAAAGTGGAGACTCTGTGTAGTGGAAATCACAAGTGAGACTCCAAATCCGACATGTTTATGGAGCCTAACACTGGATGTACCATTACAAAGCACGCTTTCACAGTATATCATCTACCTTGTGCAATTTAATGCCAATGTTGAAGTGCAATAAGGTGCTTTGGTGCTATTGTCCGAAGAGAAAGTGATGACATCATGAAGGCAATTCAATCATGGATCCTTATCCTAAACAGCTATTCTCATGCAATGCCCTTGCAAGTCACTGATCGTCACAGATTGCCAGTCTTAGACAATCCCTCAGAAAGAAAAGAACAGTAAAATCATACCCTCCCTTCCCTCCCTTTCTGCGCCCGTCAACTGGCCCCCACGACTCTGGTCGTTTCTGATCATTTCCTTACTTCTGAAGTACAAGAGGGACAACAGACATGAACACTGACAATTGTATGTGCTGTAGCTTCGAAATGCTCTCATTGCAACGTTTGCAGCAGCAACAATGCAGGATCATAGACCGTGGCTAGGACCAATGAACTTCGAATTATCCAATTGATGAAAAGGCCTCCATCAGAGGGACTGGTAATATGCCGGACACAAGCTTTTGTAGCAATCTGTTGAATTCTACTAATGTAGATCCCACTCAAACTTTTGAGTGAAGCCACTGCTCTATATAAGTAACAGAACCCTAATTAGATTTGAAAGCAAAGCGCTTTCAGCAATTGGCCCATTAGAAACTGCAGCATCGAAGGAGAATTCAACGACAATTGTACGTAATTCAACAAACAAAGGTCTGTTCCATCAGGAATTCGCCCAACAAGAATACCTACTCCAAGATCCCTGCACGATCTCATGTCCGAGAATGAAAACCAAAACAAATCAATGAAGAACAGTCGGTGGAATAAAACCCAAAATGGAACCCAATTCTGACATGTCCCTATACACCGGTTCTTCCAATTGCACGGACGAAGACGATAAGCAAATGATGTTACCAATTCCAGACAAACCCACCGACAGCATGAGATGATGATGAAGACACAGCAGTTCCCAAGTGCTCAGCATTATGACATTCTCCCACAAACAAAAACGCAACACGACCGTTGATTCAACGAATGTACGAAGAGGCAAGAGAGGAGCGAAAGAAGAGGGACACCTTGCACAGGTAAGCAGAGTGCGCAGCAGCACAAAACGAGCGCTAAGATGGCGGAAAAGGCACACGAGAGCGGTGGTTTCTGGACATTCGTACCACATTCCTCCTTCCTATCTCCCTGCTCACAATCTGCTCTCCTATGACCGTTCCCAACCTCCATTCATCTACGCAGCAAACCGTAAACTCTCCCACACTTCACAGCAATCAAACCGAAGACACCAACAAAGAAACAAACGCTGGGCAGCCTCTCTGCCGTCGATCGCTCCGCTTTTCCCATTCATCCCTGCTTTCTCGTCTGCGTCATTCATACACATAATTTCGACCGCACATGTGTCTCCCCACCACAGTCCCGCTGCTTTACCGTTTCCTTTTCTCATTTCTTCCGCTAATTCAAGTAGATTCTGGAGGATTCCAGAAAAAACGATACAATCCTGCAATCCCGACTGTGAAAAGCTATGAAATTTTATGTGGATACAGAGGCTGTGGGTGCAGAATGTACTCGATCCGTTCTGCACTCTTACGGAGCTTCAATGCTTGCAAAAACTTCTAACACCCACATCAACAAAAAGGAAGTAGAGAGTGATGTCCGGAGTGCTATACGAAAGAAGCAAATCCTGCTCATTCACCCCCGGGTGAGTGTACTCCTAGAAATTGGGAAACCAAAGAAATGTCATTCATACGCCCAGAGTGCGCACTGAGTTGCACAAATACCCGACCCACATGTGTGTTCTCTTGTTGTTTTGCGCAACTTTACATTGACAGACAGAAATGAAAATTCCTATTGCAAAAAGAAGATGGAGCTCTAGCCAGAATCTCGGTAGCAGTGCTGGGAAATGGGGATGTGATGGTGTGCATGTGATTCTCATTATGGGACCTGCAGAATGGCCAGAACCCCGGAGTTGAGAGTGAAAGTGAGAACTTTGCCAGATCTATTCTCGCAGAAATTATCAGTTTTTGCTGACTTACAGTACCAGGAGGTACAATGACTACCGCAGAGTTATGACACTGCAAGCGTTCTCGATTCCCTGGGTTATGCGAGACGGGGGTTCCTTGGACTGCATTCACGACGACCAGTGTACAACAGCTGCTCAAGAAAGGAAGAGGAAGAGGGAGTAGTTACAAAGAAATTTCGGTACCCATTAAAGCAGAGAAGATGTGCGGTGCCACACGAACAAAACCCATACAAAATAGCAACAGAACGACAGTAAAAGTGAACATGCAATGTAGCTCTGCGAGATGTACGGAAGCTGTGGCGTAAGAATAACATGGATCATAGCAGAGAGCTGCCCAAACGGCAGCTTTTCATAGTGACCACTACGAAAGCCTCCTGATCCCATTGCTGCACATGGAGCAGATCGGAAGCTGAGTGCCTAACTCTTATAAAAAATGAACCAAGACAGCGTTCCATCTTTCCTCAAATAACTGTCTTCTAGAACTTTGGCTTAATCCCTTTGGCGTGTAAGATTGTACACATCAGTTTTAGAGGATGACTACTCCAGGGAACAGTCCTTATCAAAAACAGTGCGTCTAAAAGCCAGAATATCTGCTGGATCTTCAGCTTTGACCGTGTTGGGATCCTCCAGTACTTCAACCACACCACTCTTTTCTCTGATTTCAGGTTGCCTTTCAAGTGTCGGGCCTTCATTATCATGGCGATCCTGAGATGCCTCCACACTGGGTCTCTCTCTAAATTCTGGTGTTCTTTCCAGAGTAGCGCCTCCCGTGTTTCCCGTTTCAGCCGCGTTCGGTCCCACCTTGTCCATCCCTGCAAGTCCTTTGAACCGCCTTGTCTACTCTGCGTCAGCTTCCTTGCACATAAACGCACTAATTTTTCTAACCGCAGAGAGAAGGACTATGATCTGACTGGATTAGTTTACGAATTAGGAGTTTACAAACTGCTGCAAAAGCCTTGTGATCTCCTTTGAGATGATGAAGGAGCCAAATTCTACTGAAACACAAAGCAACTTATACTGCGAGTACAGACTCTCCTTTCTTGATGCAAAGCAGTGACAAGCACAAAGTCGCAGCGAGATTATGAAACGGCGACGACGATCCAAGACACACATAAGTCTGAGCAGCAAATCGATGCATTTGAGCGCATGAACACACGAATTTGTCTCTGTGACATTGCACCACGTCGTGGCCACATGTCTCAACTAGAAACAGAGCTAGGGAGCTCCATGCACCTTTCAGCATCCACGTGTAGTAAAAAGCATCGTTGGATCTCCTGCTATAATGTATCCCACCCGTCCCTGGTGAAAGATGGAAAACTTCCGCTAAAGATGCGAAGCTTTGCTTATTAGAGCTTCTGATTTGTATGTGCCGTTGTTGGCTTGTTGAAATCTTGGCTTCCAAAGCTGCCAGTTAATCATTCTGCATGAAGCAAATCAGGAATGAGGGGGTGGATTGTGGAGTCTGTTGATTGCATCTTAAAAGTCTTTCACAATTTTTCTTACTTCGCAGGGTCTTGCAGACGCTCCCGGATTCCAATTCCCCCGCCCCCACAAAGACAGCACACTGCTATTGGATCATGGATATAAACCAATAACTGTCATGCACGCCTACCAGCTTGCTCTGATCCTCAGTGAGAACTGCAGACCTAGCATATTTCCAAGCTGCAAGGGAGATATGAGGAACTAGTCTCTTGTCATCTGAGATCCTTCAACTCCAAGAAGGGTTCACATACGGTTGTTAACAAGCATCTGCCTTTCAAGCCTTTGCATGAGGCTGGTAGAATTCTGTTGCAACATGCCCTGGATATCCGAAAGCAGTTAATTTCATGTGTACAATGATATAATTGGCTGCAGGGACAGGAAGACACCTAGATATGAAATATTCAAGAACAAGATCATCAAGTGTAGTATGTGTGTGGTGTTGTCTGGCTCTCTTTGACGTGCTTGTTCAAGACGCTGGGTGAGTAAGCCCAACACTGAAAAAACAAACATCTTTGCATCAGAGAAAAGAAAGAGAGCTCCATGTTGGTACTGATTTCACACCTTGAACCTTCTCTTCTATTACTGTCGTCGCAATCCATTGGTTATTAATAGATTTGCAGATAACTGCACAGCCTCTCATCATGTACGGCGCAGAATTGGAAGGAAATATTTTTCCTGTGGCCTGTGGATTTTGCACTCTTGTGAGGAGTACTAGCTCTTTGCAGTTGTTTGTGCAAAACTACCAATTGTGTAATGGGAGTTGTTTACCTCATTTGGGAGGATCCACAGAAAATATGGCAAATGCTGCATTGATTTGGACGACAATGGGTTGCCTTTCATTGTCATCGACCGTTTTGGTCACAACTTTCAACCTCCATGACGCAGTCTTCATGCCTGCTGTTCCCCCGACAATCTCTTGACCACTGTTGACAGGTCCTCTGCAATAAGGCTTTCTGTAACTTCACAGCTGCTGCTTGAAGGGCATTTGTGAATGGAAAATGTTGCCATGCCATATTGAGTGCAGCAATTACTCTCAAAGTGACAGGCATCGTTTCCTCCAATATTAGTGAGGGAGCCAACCAGGATCTAACTGGTGCACCTGCTTCCCCCCAAGAATGGCACCTGTACACCTTCATAACTGAAGGAACGCATTTCTATCTCATGCATGTTCCTGGTGTCACCAGTAATCCCCACAAGAACAAATGCCGCCTTGGAAATGGTGAAACTGGTTGGCATCCCGCATAACTATTGCTCACTCAACAGTTTTTGAGATGAATTTGGTGGCCGTGTGGCAGTCACCACACACCCGCAGGTTCTTGATGATGCAGATTGGCATCCCAGGGGGTGTGCTGATTAACCCAAAAGCGATGGCCAGCTTCTCAATGTGGTGGCAAAGAAAAGACTCCTTGTCCTCATTGTCCATATCATGCAATACAAAGCGCGTGTCAGGCACATACCCAGCCTGCACAACCTCCTCAGCTCAGCATGGATTTCCTCAATTTGTGGATGGAATTTTCTTCCATCTCAAACGTATGGACCTGGTTTTCCACCTCAATGCTGCAGCACCCAGGCTCCTTTCTGACTCCTCTGTCCTCCATCATTTTTCTGACCTTTGCTATATCATCCCACCTGCCAGCAGCAGCGTAGATATTTGATAGAAGGACATAAGTTGCAGCATCCTGTGGATCCCACTTGAGAAGCCATTTTGCTGCACGCTCTGCTACCTCCACATTGCCATGAATTCTACAGGCCCCAAGCAAGGCCCCCCACACCCCAGCATCTGGTTTAATTGGCATTTTGCTAATCAACTCCTCTGCCTCATCCAATTGGCCTGCCCAGCCAAGAAGGTCTACCATGCAGCCAAAATGTTCCACTGTAGGAGTGAGACCATGATCTCGAGTCATGGAACCAAAGTAGTGTTGGCCTTCCTCCACTAGGCCTACATGGCTACATGCAGAGAGAACGCCTGTAAAAGTGATGGTGTTTGGCAAATCTTCCTGTTGCAGTTGTTCAAACAGTTGAAGGGCCTCCCTAGCACACCCATGCTGAGCATATCCTGCAACCATCGCAGTCCACGAGACCACATTTCGTTGAGCCATATTATCAAACACGTGACGTGCTTCGTCTACGCTCCCACATTTTGCATACATGTTGACAAGGGCAGTCCCTAGAATCACATCGAGCAGAATTCCAGCTTTCACAATGTCAGAATGCACCTCCTGACCCTTTTTCAGGGCTGCTAGCCTGGCACACGCATTGAGAACAGAAATGAAGGTGACCCTGTTGGGCATCACCCCTTCCTTCATCATTTGCTCGTAGATCTCCAACGCATCCCAAGCACACCCATTCTGAGCATATCCTGCAATCATCGCATTCCATGACACCTCATCTCGTTTACCCATTTTGTCAAACACTTGACGTGCGTCGTTCATGCTCACGCATTTGGCATACATGTCAAGAAGGGTAGTCTCTAGCACGATATCTAGCTGAATTCCTGCTTTCATGATGCCAGCATGGATCTCTTTACCCTTTTGCAGGGCTGCCAGGCTTGCACACGCATTGAGAGTGCAAATGAATGTCACCCCGTTGGGCTTCACTCCTTTCACTATCATTTGTTCATAGATCTCCAAAGCCTCCCTTCCACACCCATTCTGAGCATATCCTGCGATCATTGCATTCCATGACACCACGTCTCGTTCTGCCATATTGTCAAACACCTGCTGAGCATCCTCCATGCTGTCACACTTGGCATACATGTTGACAAGGGTGGTCTCCAGAATGATGTCCAATGCAATCCCGGCTTTCATGATACCAGCATGGACCTCTTTGCCTTTTTCCAAGGCTGCCAGCTTGGCACATGCATTAATAACGCAAACTAAGGTGACAGTGTCCGGCTTCACCTCTGACTGTATGATTTCCTCATACATCTCCAAAGCCTCCTTACCACAATCGTGCTGAGCATAGCCTGCGATCATTGCATTCCATGAAACCACATTTCGGTAAGCCATGTTGTCAAACACTTGCCGTGCATCCCTTAAGCTCCCACATTTTGCATACATGTTGACGAGAGCAGTCTCCACACTCATAACTGGTAGAATTCCAGCTTTGACAATATCAGCATGGACCTCTTTGCCCTTTTCCAGGGCTCCCAGGCTAGCACAAGCATTGAGAACAGCAATGAACGTCACTGTGTCAGGCATCAACCCTTCCCGAATCATTCGGTCATAGATATTGATAGCCTCCCTACCACACCCATAGCGAGCATATCCTGCCATCAGTATAGTCCCCGTAAACACATTTCGTTCAGGCATTTCGTCGAACACTAGCCTGGCATCTCCCAAGCTTCCGCACTTGACATACATGTTGAGAAGCGTGTTGAACAGAAACGTATTTGGCTTGAAACCACTCTGGATGATGTGAGCATGCACCTGCTGTCCCATTTCAAGGTTCTCTATCTTGATGCACTCCTGCAGGAGACAAACGTAAGTTTCGGAGCATGCCGAAATTCCTGGTTGTTTCAAAACTCCCAGGGCCTCTTGCAGTCGTCCTGCCTTACATAGTTTCCTCACTTCACCACATTCTGCTTGCTCTGGCATCATAGCAGCTAGCTCTGCTTCCACCCAAGGAGGGTTCGACCAACCCTCAACCCAAAGGGCCTCCTTTGTAATCTTATGTCTGAAGTCCGGCGATCTTGAGCTTTTCTGTGGAAAACACCAATGGGCAGCTCAGCAGCGGTACCTTCAACAGCAGCCTCACATAGGCCATGCTACTACCGCCAACGCTCCCAGCATCCTCAAATACTGCGAAATTACTAGAAGCTACTCGATATACAATCCTGTGCAGGAAACATCATTATGCAACAAGTCCTCCTTGCAAATTCTTCAACAAAAATCGTATCATCACCTTGTCAAACCTGTTGTCCCACCACTGTGAAGGATCTGAGAAGAACTCCCGCCAGAGCCGATCTCTACTCAGTGTTGGGCCTGCATGCAACCGCCCACACATGGATCTGGAGCAGCTCTAATTGTGTGAGTCCTACTGACGAATGCTAGCACTCTCTTTCTCTTCCTCTCAGAAAAATCTTTCCGTATCCATACCTTTTTTCGGTATCCCAGGAGACTGGGGAGGCGTCACAGTCAAAGCCATCCCTCGCAAGGGCATGGGGCCCGGCTTTGCAAAACTGGAAACGACTTTCAGCTTCGTAACTTGGCCCGTTAATTTCCTGCATGATGTGAGGCTTCTCGCTCGATTACTGCAAGAAGAAGACAGGGCCTTGGGTATGGCCTCTCCCTGAGCGCTCAGGAGGGCAGCGGAGCGCGCTGCCATCTCAAGAGCGCATTGTTGTGATTGCTTCTCTTTGCGTTTTATAAATGTTGAAATGCTGTTTGGCATATTCCCCTCATTCTCTTTCAGATTTCATCCACATTTTGAGTCTTTCCTGCCAGAAACACAATTGGGAGGAACTTGGCACACAAGTGCAAAGCGCTTGCAGAGAGAACTTAAAATCGATATGGGCTGAAGTTTGATGGATCAAAATGCAGTAAAATGCAGAGATGGGAGTGAAGTAGACAGAGGAATCTCAACTAGCAAGAGACTACAATTGTATTGGCATCAAAACTTGCCCCACAAAACAATAAAGTAACGATCTACACTTCCGATCTCAGATTTGTAGAAAGGATCAATAGTTCACTTTTATATACACTTCCAGTTTCTATATACACTTCCAATTCCAGCCCTGTAGCATGAATCTAGAGCCCTGGGTAAAAAGAATTATGTAACCACCACATTGCTACTTAAAAGTCTGGAACTAGGGCGTAATCATCTGCCAACAGCACCATTAAATGGAGCCAACTGTATAGATGTACACTACAAGCACAGAGTACACGACATTTTGCTACGAATACCCCAAGGACAATCAATCACCTAGACATTCCCAGACCATGCCCACCAAACATAATCAACACTGGTGGGAATGATCTTAGCTAGGAAATGACCATCGAGTCGTCACACATAAAAGAATCATCCCACCCTACAGTTGCAGCCGCTTCTTCAGTCTGCCAATGATACAGAAACCGTGGCAGGTTTCAAGACCGGCAAGCATAACCCATGCTCACAAGGGTTGGGCTTTGAATGTCGCGTCACTGCCGGATTGCCAGTTTCATCAATGTCTAACAAGGCAGTGTCTCCATTTTGGTATTCCGTACACAACAAAGCCTCGCTCAGATTGTCCTCGACTAACCTCGTCACAGCTCTTCTCAATGGTCTGGCACCATAGCTACGGTCATATCCCTGATCACAGATGAGCTTCACCATGGCCTCCGAGATTTCCAAATGTAGGCCACGAGCTGTCAATCGTTCCTTAGTCTCCTCCAACATCATATCCACAATTGCACGCACCTATTCAAAAGTACCAGCCAAATAACCAACATCAGAAACAAACAAGTCCATCTTCCTTCCAGGAAGCTAGCTTATACAACTTGAATTCTCAGAATTGTCAAGCCCCGAGGAGAATTTTGAGCTTACCTGAGATCTTTCTAATGACCTGAAAACCACCACCTCATCCAGTCTGCCCAACAGCTCAGGCCGGAAGTAGCCCTTCAGTTCTTCCATCACCAGTGCTTTCAAAGCTGAATATCTACCCTCATCTGCATCGTCTGCAAAGGTAAATCCAATACGGTTGCCTCCACCCTTTGCTATAGCTGTTGACCCGACATTGGATGTCATCACAATCAAAGAGTTCTTGAATGAGACCTTCCGGCCCTGTAGGAATCCACGTGCAAAAAACACATGTAAGAATCACAAACGCTGAAACCTGGTTCAAATGCTCTGAAAGATCTGTCTCTGACTGACTCGCCAAAGCCACTGGTCCTCAAACTTTAGAGTCTTATTTCATCTAATGCCAGACTGTACACCTGTTCATGACCCAGATAGTGCTAAATATTCCAAACATCCTTCACTGCAACTTCCTGCAGCAGTACCTGTGAATCAGTGAGATGCCCATCTTCAAAAACCTGCAGCAAAATGTTGAATACATCTGGATGAGCCTTCTCAATTTCATCCATAAGTATCACTGTGAAAGGCCGCCTCCTAACTGCCTCAGTGAGAGCTCCACCATCACCATAACCTACGTAGCCCGGAGGAGACCCAATGAGCTTGCTCACAGTATGCCGCTCCATGTACTCACTCATGTCTAGTCTTATCATAGCCTCCTCCTGCAAAGATATTCATACCACCTTAGAAACATCATCAATCACATTTGCAGCTTTCAACGTCCCAAGTGTGTCTGAGAGACATTCATGATGTCCAGAGGAAACCAAGAGGGCAAGTTGGACGGAGTAAAACAAAAGAAAACTAAGAGATTCAAACCCAACTTTATCAAAGTGACAAGAGTGCCTCATGCAGAGATAGATAGTGAAAAAATGAAACTTGTTAGTCCACGGGAGGCCCATGGGAGGAAGAAATCTGGGGGCTCTTCCCCACAGTTCCTGGTACAAAATAAGGAGACAGAGAGACAGAGGCACCAGCAGATCAAACTCTAAAAACCAAAGACCTCGAACACAACCTTGGCAAGCCATGAAAGCCAGCCAGGGATAGGAGGAAGGAAAAAGAGTAGAAGACCAGGGAAGAACAGTCAAATAAAGCACCTTCCGACGAACAGGCAACCCAAGAAAAGGAAGGAGGCAAACAAAAGCCCCCAAGGCACCAGCAGCAGATGGGAAATAACTACACAAACCTTGGAAGGCCAACCCAGGCCAAAAAAGAAGAGCCAGGAAAACAAGCTGCACACTCTTCATCCTACCACTCAATGGGGGAATAGATGCACCACTTAACAGTGGATGACTTGACGAAAAATTCATAAGATGCCTTTTAGTCTTGCAGTACTTTTGAATCTAACAGGCAAAGCCACAGTCCTCCTTTGCTATAGAGAGCTTGCTGCAGATAAACCAGTCTTCTAGCAGCAATCTTCTCACAAAGACAGAGAAACCACCTTCACACACTAGCAGTGCATCCTGAGATGCTACTTACAATGCTATTCCTTATGAGCAATCATATCAACCCTTGCTTTAAATACTCCAGAAACACTCACCGAACCAAAATAGTGCCGTGCCAATGCCTTGGTAAGCTCAGTTTTGCCAACCCCAGTTGGTCCACAGAAGAGCATGGCAGCAATGGGGCGGTCAGGGTCCTTAAGACCCACACGTGCCCTTCGAACTGCACGAGAAATTGAATTGACTGCATCATCTTGGCCTACAACGCGTGTCCGCAGCACCTTCTCCAAGTCTATTAGTTTTTTCTCTTCATCTTCTGTCAATTGTTCCACTGGGATGCCTGACCACAGGGAGGCCACTGCTGCAATATCCGCGGGTCCCACAACCACTGGCCTATTCCCCATACAAACAGGCCCACAAAATTAACCTGCGCCCCTTTCTTCTACTTCAGCCTGTGATTTAGACCCGTCTTTCTACCTAAAACCATAGTAAATACATGCTCTCAATGCTCATGTCTGTTCCTCATCTGATTGAGTTGCAACCACTTTAGCATGACCAGAACACGAGGACTTACCTGTCAAAATCATCATCACTCAGGATGCTGGCATCCAAAAAGGCATTGTCAGCAGAAGAAAGAATATCGGCATCCACATCCAAGCCCCTTGCTAAGGAAGTGGTTCCAGCACTCTCTGCGCCTTCTGTGACAAAATCTGTACTTCCAGTTGTTGTTTGAGGAACCAATGTCTGCAATTACATGTCCCACTTAACAGTTATTTAGCCGAAGAAACCCCACAGGAATGAAAGTTTCCATGGAATCATGCACAAGACACAGCTTCTGATAAACTCAATCACTCAAACTTTGTAGACCATTTCATAAGAAACGAAGTTCCGAAGTTCCTCAACAATTCCAATGGTGAAACAGAACACAATCATGCTTTCGAATGACAAAATCCATAGTACAGTGGAAGGAAAGTGGTGTCTACATTTGTGGCTTCATGGGCAGCTTGAACAGTACGGATTTCCTGCCAGTATTCACTTGGTGACTTGGACAGAATGCTAGTTTGACGTTCCTTCCTGCTTCGATATGCATTAATGAGTGCACGACTTCCAGCCTCATCCAGCAGATCAATTGCCTTGTCAGGCAAAAAGCGGTCAGCAATGTAACGGGCCGATAGATATACAGCAGACTCCACTGCCTTGGTGGTAAAGAGGCACTTATGATGCTCCTCATACTTGCTGCGAAGCCCCATCAAAATTTTCACGGCATCCTCCTACAACCATTGCAAAATCCCTCATGAGTTCTTAAGAGACCAAGAAAAGCTTAAATTGGGGCTCCATTGCATTAACTCTCATCCAGCTCCGTCCTTCATCCCAACAGCCCTCTTTAAGTCTAACATTTGTATGAAGACCACTTATAATTCAGCTTTCCACAATATAACCCTAATCATTCATTACAAGACGATGAGGTCCATGGCACATAGCCCATTGCCGTCTCAACTTTGTACTGCATTTACCACCTGTACCTATAACGTACTATAGAAGGGTGGGTGCAACACTAGGACATTGACATGAGGAACATAGTTCTAATACCTGACTAGGCTCAAGCACCATTACAGGCTGGAAACGCCGAGCCAGAGCTTTATCCTTCTCAATGTGCTTGCGATGCTCATCCAAAGTCGTTGCGCCAATGCACTGCCCACAATTCCCCAACGACAAAGAATCAGAACTGAAGTCATATATCGATGCATGAGTCAACTATAATCAGAGAGTCACAGAACTTTTGTCAGAGTGCACATCACAAACGCGTAGAGATCACTGTCTTCTAGTACCTGAAGTTGACCTCTTGCAAGTGCAGGCTTCAACAAGTTAGCAATATCTAGACCTGCCCCGCTGCTTCCTCCCCTTCCCACCGATCCAGAGCCCACCAATGTGTGCACTTCATCTATCAACAATATGACATTACCTGCAAAAGAACACAGTGTTGTTCATATAATGCAGCATGAGTTCACTCATGGTGGACATTTGTTTATGTACAACCTTGTAGAGAAGGTGCTAATTGGTGAGCACATAAAGCACACAACAACGGAGGAACAACCACCCATGCTTCACTAATGCATCCATGAAATGCAGAATGAGGTTCAGACATGCATGTATAGGTAACCAAATAAAGAGACTGCATCCAAGGCAAAAGAGAAGCTCTTTGCAAGAAGAGTTGCAAACCCAATTGACCTAAATAATAGATTCTCACACAAAGAGACACAGAAAAGAACAAACAGACGAGACTTCAGAAGTCCTCAGAGAGGACATGATAGTAGACCCTTGCTTTGTCCAAATACTCCAGAACAATGTCCAGAAGTCATGCACTGCTCAAGAACCATACAATTGTGATAGTTTGTACAGTAGACCTAATCACTACAAGATATAGAAATGATACCCACCTTCCGTGCATGTTTGTTCAACCAGGCTGGTTACGCGTGTCTCCAGCTCACCACGCTCCTTGGCCCCAGCGAGCAGCAGTCCCATGTCCAGACTCATCACCCGCTTTCCCTGAAATACCAGAACAAGGCTTCCTGCATTATATATGCTTTCATACTAACTAGATCATGCTTGTCGTGGCCTTCTGGACATAAACCTGCCCCTCCCTTGCTTAGGTTTTGCGCAAAAGGAGAGAATGCCCTGGAGTAGGCCCTAACTCACAAGGTAACTGTGCCAACCTGTACAATTGCCCTTGATACCTCCACTCATACATGCCCATATTTCTAGAAACACAGCTTGCTGAGTACCAAATGAGCAAGGGTACCTACAGTAAGAAACTCTGGCACATCGCCGGCAACTATGCGCATAGCCAGACCCTCAGCAATGGCAGTCTTTCCCACCCCTGGCTCTCCAAGGAGAATGGGATTGTTCTTTGTGCGCCGAGCAAGAATCTGCACCACTCGCTGAACTTCCTTCTCGCGGCCTATCACTGGGTCTATCTTGCCCTCCGCAGCCTTGGCCGTAATGTCCACACAGAAATCATTCAATGCTCCCTTCCCTGCACACATCAGACAAACTCTTCAAGTTGACAGGATATGCTTAAAAGCCAAGAGTAAGTTTCCCTGGAGGATACACAAATATTTAGTTTCCACCACATGTTAGCACGTAGCCGATCAAAAGACCTAGTCATGCCAAAATGATAGAGACCAGAGGTATCACTGAATATTACGCAGAACAGTGTGATTTCATTGTTCAAAAAACTGCTATTCCTCACAATTAAAGAATATCAGGTTTCAGGTTCTCAAAATAATAAAATATCCTAATTCGCAGGTGAGCTGGGCAGGTTCTTCTGATTTCGGCAGCAGTGCCACACTTCACAAATGCTCACCCTCCAACTTTTGGTACATCTGTTTCTGTAACTCTCCCTCTCTCTGCTTTTGATTCCCTGTCTTCCCCTGTAACCAGCCCGCCCACTAACCAGGGTTTAGCCACTCATTACTGGTTGGGATGGCTTCCTCACCGCTAGCAGCTGGTTGAGCTGGTATTACCAAGGTCTTGACATTATTTACTGGTATTTGTCTACACGTTAACATTCGTTCTTTAACTTTATAGGCAATGATCGATACTGCCTAATGCTAGAGGCAGCTGTGTGTCAGTCATTAAACTGTACCAAAGCGTCCCCAAAATGAAGGAAATATGCACACACCTTTTCGACTACTCGAACTCTTTGCGGAAGTGCTGCTACCAGCAGTGGCTTTGGCAGGCATAGCAACTGATGATGACGGCGCTCGCCCCTCCTTGGACAGTTCTCCTTGCAATTTTGCAACGGCTTCAGTTTGCAACTTGTCCTTCTTCAGACCCAACCTGTGAAAACAAAAACCCTACTAAACCCATCAAGACCAGCTGGCAAGTTTACTGTAACAACAATGGATGCTTCATCAGCAAACTTTGCAACTGCATACTCAATTCTGCGAGAACTATTCCTATGCTGAAGTTAACATATTCCAATTCCAATGCTAGCAATTCAGCCAAAATGTGACCGGACGCAGCCAGCATCCATATTGCTACAGACCAATGAACTTCCCCCTGGCTGCCTTGGTAGGTTCCAAGGCCACTGAACCACTACAATGACAAATTCCTCTACGGTCACAGCAGAACAAGACCCTTGTATTGTGCTCCCCATGTCCTAGTGTAGGAACTGCCCAGGAGAACAAGCTCTGTAGACATCTTCCCAGTGACCTTCAGGTGCCTGGCTCCAGGCAAAGTCAACTGTCCCCATATCGGGAAAGGAATAAGCAACAATCAGGATTCGTTGCCACACCTGTCAAGAACCTTGCTGGCTCCTCCATCATCAACAGCCAGAAGAGCAATGGCGATGTGCTCTGGAGCAATATAATTGTGCCCCATCTTTTTGGAATGCTCAAGGGCAGCTTCAAAAACGCGCTTACTCCCATTGGAAAAAGGAACTTCGGTAGCAGGCTTGTCTGGCCCCAGAGTGCCACCACTTGTTCGCTCAGCTAAAAGACTCTTCACTGCCTCCCGGGCGCTCTCAATTCCGAGGCCCGAGCGTAGAAATCCTCCACTCCCTCTCTCTTCAGCAACTAATCCTAGTAACAATTGTTCAGTCCCCACTTCCCCTCTCCCCAGAGCTTTTGCTTCCCGCTGCGCTAGCATTACACACTTAATCGCTCTCTCTGTGAATCTCTCAAACATTGCAGTGACCACCCCTCGGCTAGGCCCCCCAGAATGCCCCCCAATCCCTTGATGCCGGTTTTTCTCCTGTGAAGAATAGCCATCCCTAAGGTGGGAATCTACTGCCAGGTCAAAGGCCTCAGAAAAAGAGAGGGGTCTCAAAACATCCACTACGGATGACTTTCTCAGGCCATTGTGGGGCCTCAAGGACCCACCCGAGCTGCTTGTGGCAGAGGCCTTGCGTGCGGCTAGAGCACAAGTGGTAGGTAACCTTCTTCCTAAGACCGGCTGAGATCGGCGGGATGTGCCACCATGGTGATCAACAAGGGAAGATGAGAAACGACTCACTATAGTCGGAATTGCTGCCCCACTCGCCATAACTTCCATGGATTAATAATTTGTTGCTGCAAAAGAGAGAGACACACACAAAAGCAAAACATTTATGACCAGAGACGGTTAAAGCCATCAACTTTCGTCAGTCTTATAGGAGCAGAGATAATTCTACCGGAAGTTGCAGCAAACCAGATCTGCGCACACCATGATGCACATGTAGGCATAAGGAAGAAAAAACTCTTTCATATAGTTTATAAATTTCACTTGCAGTTGATGACTCAGAGCAAAACAGCTATGTCAACTGAGAAAGAGCATATGAGTTTGCAAAAACAGTTCAAGTGAAGCTGTTGAGTATGGAGCCCCCAGATTTCGACGCCGATAACAGCTGTAGAACTTAACACTGGTGGGCAGGAAGTGCTCTCTACTCAGAAAAGACTTGTAAAAACAGCCCTTAGCAAGTACATGAGCTTTATAAACCAATAGTCGAAACATCCCCCAATTGAGGTTAGGCACTCGACCCACCTTTCACAACACCTCAGTGAAGGCAACCCCCGACCTTTCCTCAGACAATCCTTCTGCGCAGGGGTATACCTTCCAAGCTCCAAACCACCAGCAACGATTTCAAAAGCAAAACACGACTAGATGATACACGCCAGGCCCCTTCTTCAACAATTCGAGGCCCGGAGAAGCACAGAGATGCAATCGCATACTTTAGGAGAAGCCTTGTGGGAACACCAGCCAGTAATCCCCAGGAGTCTCTCTTCTCTGCTGCAGTTAAGTCTATAACCGCAATCCCTCAAAGCAATGTGCTCTGAAATCTTCAAATCCTCACTATTCCAACGTCCCTTTTGCAGAGTCTTCCCTTTCCATCCCTCAGACAAAGGGTACCACGCACTCCAGCTTCCTCTGCCCTCGGAAACTTCCCCCGCTCTTCCCTCTCTCTCTCTCTCTCTCTCTCTCTCTCTCTCCCTCCTCCCTCGCACCCCGCCCCCACTCCATGACCCGACACTCCTGGCTATTCCCCTCTCCGAATTTCGCCACATTAGCCGACGTGGCACTCCTGCACTGGTCCACAACCATCGCACCTCCCAATCAACGACATCATATTTGACCTCCAAACTCCTTCTCCCCCAATCAAACCATCCCACGTGCCAAAATGATCGTCAGCCATGTGGCTTGCCCCACCTCGGTTGCACTTTAAGCAAACGACCGGACACGCCTCAATTTCCAGTAATTTGTTTTTTTTAATCTTTTGTAATTCTATTTACGGAAAGGGGAGGTAAGCCCTTGACTCAAGACTGTATGAAGACGGATTCTTCTGTAATTATAATTAATTAAAGTTTAGGAAAAGGGACTCAATCTCGTAATTTCTGCGACAGATTACGTGGATTAATTTCATCGTACCACATGGCAAACACTGTGCATGCATCTGGATTGAAACAGGATGGACACGTCACGTGTGGCGTGTACTCTAGGGTAAAGCGCGTTTCCCACTTGACAGATTGCATCCCCCGAGGTTTGAGCCGTGGACCTCGCGGACGGTGTTCTATCACCGGTGGAGCTTGTTCAAACGTACATACGGTGTGTATGTACGTTCTTAATAGGTAGGTGGTGCGTGCACAAGTGGCAGTACGTGACATTTTCTACAGATTGTTTTTATAAAATATGATTTATGAGAATTAATAAATAATATAAATCTATTTTGTGAGGACCTCCTGGGCGGCCCACGGTGGACGTCAGGGCTCAGCATTTTGTGTGGCCTCGTCGTGGTCAGACGACCGTCAGGCCGTCTCATTAATATAGGAGCAAACTACCTTCATGTGTCAAGGACTTCGAATTTTTTTGGCATATGAATTTTACAACTACCTCCATGCAGGTAGTTTTAGGATTTTCTACATGAAGGTAGTTGCAAAACCAAGCTAAACTACCTGCATGAGAGTAGATGCATACCCACCTCCGTGGAAGCAGTTACAGTGAGCGCCATCCACCTTAACTCTGTTCCAGGAATGGAACCCCAGTCCTCCATCCCCCCAACGGCATCGACCTACCACCTCACCACAACCTCCGCCATGCAAGCAATTCGACGTTTTTTCAATATACTAGGGCTTCGCGTTGCTCTGCACTACTGGCGACGACTTTTGAGAAGGACGTCCGGACGGATGGGCCATACTGGACGAACTTGAGAGAGAGTTGGAGGGGTTTTCCATGTGTCGTCTTGGTAAACAAGTAGATTTGGACTATGATAAATCAGTATTTTATTATTATCCGTTGTGAGCATGCATTGGGACATGATAGACTTTTTGAAAAGGAGAAGGAGGATGGTCTCTATAAAATATGGTGGCCCTTACATGGAACGTTTAGATATGTCTAATTTAAGCTCTACCAAGCTATGTTTTTGCTCCAGTTGTTGTCATTGGACTCTCTCTCCTCTCGTGCTTTGGCCAACAATTTGACCCCTTCTAGTTGGAATGAAAGCCCGTGTTTCTTTTGACGAAAATTCATCCAAGATCGGATGTTACACTTGACTGCAACGAGATCCCCTGAACGTACGGATTCTCCATCCATTTTTTGGCCATTTTCGTTAAGGACTTCTATTGTATTGTACATCTCGTCGTTGTTTGTTTTTTGACGTTTGTTGTTAGCGGACGTTGAGCCAAAGTTGTTTGTGTCAATTTTTAGGAGCTTTTCGTGAAGCTTATGTTGTTTCCACCTATCCACGTCATGTCCTCGCCTCTCCTCCTTCAATTATCGAACCATTTTGTATTGTATTTGCATAGTCGAACAAGAAATGGCTGTCTTCTATCAATATTGTGAATTTTGCGTCTTTTAGTTCTTTGGCGAAAGTCACGAATCTGTAATTCCCGGTTTTGCCAATACCTACGAAGATTGCTATTTCTTCACGGTCCGAAGGGACGTTCCACAAGGCACTATGGGAGTTTGTCTTGTAGGGCAGGCGCTTCTATGTGTTCCCCACCTTTAAGGTATGATGTCTATTGTGTCGGCTATTTCCAACGTTGACATGGTTGTTTGTATGGTGCAGAGAGAGAGAGAGAGAGAGGGGCAGTGGCAGATGAAAGTAGGGTTTTTTAGGAGAATTAAACCCTACGAGTGCAACTTTAAAATTAATCACACTAATCTATAGAACTGTGGCTTTCTCTCTCAGACCGAGGTTGATGCTACACCGCTTTGCTGGGAAGTTAGGTGCAAGGTGCGATGTAACAGTATGTTATATTCCTCTGCTTCACCTGTACTTGGAAGCATCATTCGATTAGGGACCCTCTCACAATCGGTTATTTCTTTAGCAGCAACACCTAGTGAAGACAAAAGGCCTAGTCCATTGATGTTTTATTCAGGCCCAGCTATGTTGATTGAGGAATTCCAATAGGAGATGGCCCTTCACTTCCTGATCACAATTGTTTTGTTCCTGTCATAAAACCAGAGAACCTCACATCAGAACGTATAGGCTTACAAATACATACAGATCCATCTGCACTTTTTCAGTGCTCAAAGACTGGCAAAGGCATCAGAATACACATGACGTTCACCTACCGGGCATCACCCATTCACAATCTCCAAAGCCTCCCTGCCACACCCAGTACATAAACAGAGTACACATAAGTTCCTTGCTTTGCATCCTCAATGCACCCACATTGGGCATACATGTCCACCAGGGCAGAGTTGAATGACATCTGGTACAATTCCAGCTTTGACAATGTCACCATAGACCTCTTTTGACCTTTTCCAGGGCTGCCAAGCTTGCACAAGCATTGCAATCACACAAAAATATGATGTGGTTGGGCTTCACCCCTTCCCCCATAATTTGATCATAGGTCTCCAAATCCACCATCCCACGTCCCTGCTGTGCATACCCTGCGATGTTTGTGAATGTGCACCTGCTTTCCAGCTTCCAGACCTTTCTTGGCGTGAATCCACATCAGAGTTTGTTGGCACTAGGAAAGGGTTCAGATTGATCTGCTCAACTACTCCCTGGTCTTAGTGGATTTACATAGTGTGCCAAACACAACATCTGGTGCCAAAGCCTCATCCAGTGCCCCTGCTGTGCATACCCTGCAAGCATCGAGTTCCACGACACCACATCTCAGCAAACTATCAAAGGTTTACTCAACCAGTAACTTGCAGAAATGAACATGAAAATTTAAGGACGATTTCGATAAGAGGGGAAACCAAGGTGAAATGTTTTGAAGAAGGTGTCTTCATTAGCAGTGCTTGATTTTATGAATTGTGCCGCTGCTGCTGAATCTGGACCCACACTTTTCCCTTTTCCAGGGCTGCCAGGCTTGCACAAGCATTGCCAACGTACACAAACGTGATGTGGTTGCACTTCACCTTTTCCCCAGCATTTGTTCATAGGTCTCCAAGGCCTCCATCCTGCGCCCCTGCTGGCATATCCTGCAAGCAAGAACACTCCCTCCGCATCCTCAATGCTCCCACATTTGGCATCCATGTCCATGAGGGTATTGTTCAGAATCACATCTGGTACAATTCCAGCTTTGGCAATGCAACCATGCACCTTTTTGCCCTTCTCCAGGGCTGCCAGGCTTGCACACGCACTGCAAACACACACAAACCTGATCAGCCCAAAACCAATGGCCAGCTTCTCACTGTGGTGGCAAAGAGAAAATTCCTTTTCCTCCTTCCCCACATCATGAAATACAAAGCACGTGTCAGGCACATACCCCGCCTCCTTTCATCTGCCCAGACAATCTTCTCAGCTCAGCATGGATTTCCTTAATTCTGGGATGCAACCTGTCATCTACAACGAAGGTGTGCACCCTGTTGCAAATCTCAATGCAGCAGCGACCTGGCTCCTTTCTAACCCCTCTGACCTTCATCATTCTTCTCACCAACTCCTGCTTTTGCGATGCAACCATGCACCCCTTCGCTCATTTCCAGGGCTGCCAGGCTTGCAAACACACAGACGTGATGTGGTCGGGCTTCACCCCTTCCCCTATCATTTGCTCATAGGTCTCCAAAGCCTCCATCCCACGCCCCTGCTGTGCATACCCTGCAAGCATTGCGTTCCACGACACCACATTTCATTCAGCGATATAGTTGAACGCTGCCTTCGCATCCTCGATGCTCCCACATTTGGCATACATGTCCACGAGGGCATTGTTCAGAATAACATCGGGTACAATTCCAGCTTTGATGATGTCACCATGGACCTCTTTCCCCTTTTCCAGGGCTCCCAAGCTTGCACACGCATTGCAAACACAAACTAAGATGATGTGGTTGGGCTTCACCCCTTCGCAGAGTACACATAAGTTCCTTGCTTTGCATCCTCAATGCACCCATATTTGGCATACATGTCCACCAGGGCAGAGTTCAGAATGACATCTGGTACAATCCCAGCTTTGACAATGTCACCATGGACCTCTTTACCCTTTTCCAGGGCTGTCAGGCTTGCAGGCATTGGAATCACAAACAAACGTGATGTGGTTGGGCTTCACCCCTTCCCCCATCAATTGATCATAGGTTTCCAAAGCCACCAATCCACGTCCCTGCTGTGCATACCCTGCAAGCATAGCGTGCCACGACACCACATCTTGTTCAGCCATAGTGTTGAAAACTCCCTTCGCATCCTTGGCATGAATCCACTTTGGATAACGTGAGTGTGCACCTGCTTTCCAGCTTCCAGACCTTTCATCTTGATGCACTTAAGCAAGAGACAAACAAACGTATCTGAATCTGCTGAAATGCCTCCAACATTAATTGGCATACATGTCCACGAGGGTATTGTGGGCCAGGGAAATGTATTGAAATAAGCGAGGAAAAAATAACCTCGGAGTACAGACCATGAGGATGAGAAAGGGGACACGGGGACACCGCCCCAACCTAAAAACAGGAAGAGCTGCAGGAAGCTTAGGACAAGAAGATTCCGCAGCGAGGGTATGGAGCTGTGAAGGACTAGAAGTTGGCGTTCACGATTCTAGTGCCTAGAAGAAAAGAAAGAAAGATGGGCATTAGATTTGCCCTTCCTAAGAGAGCGCTTGTGGCGCCAATTAACATCAGATTCCTCAGGCTCTTCTGACTGTCTAGCACTACGAGAGCTACACTGCAAGAGCTACCAACATGGCGGGAAGCAGTCGTTCCAGATAATCGTTGATTCTGTTGATCTTGAACACAGCTGCCCTCCTTTTCCCCAGGTGTTATCAAAGCTAGTACCTTACAACAACGGTAGATGTTAAAATCTTTGGATACTCTATTACGGAGAGAAACAGAAGGAGAGAACAATAAAACACATCGAGGTGCACAGAGAAATAAATGTTGGAGTCAGGAAAACATACAAATCTGTAGAAGAAAGACGATGATGGAACTATTTTTTCCCGGGACTTCACTACTGGTGTTGGATGATCTTTCATCCATGGTGGAAAGCTCACAAAAAATGCGACAGCAAATGGTTTGTCAGCTCTGCTCCTGCCGCTTTACTATTCAGTTACAAAACATGATACCTTTCACCCTTCATGTTTAAGTGGTGCACTTTCTTTTCATGGATGTTGCTGTTTCACCAATAGTCTCCACAAGAACACACCCAGCCATCAAAGTGGTGAAAGCGATTGGCATCTTATACAACAATTGCTGATCCAACAATCTTGGAGATGAACTTGGTGGCGGTGTGGCAGTGACCACACACCCGAAGATTTTTGATGACACGTCCCAGGGGGCGTGCTGATCAGCCCAAAAGCAATGGCCAGCTTCTCACTGTGGTAGCAAAGAGAAAATTCCTTTTGCTCCTCCTCCATATCATGCAATACAAAGCGAGAGTGTCAGGCACATACCCTGCCTCCTTCATCTGCCCAGACAATTTCCCAGCTCAGTATAGATTTCCTTGAATTTTGGATGGAATGTGTCATCTACAATGAAGGTGTGCACTATCTTAATGCAGCACTGACCTCACTCCTTTCTAACCCCTCTGACCTTCATCATTTTCATCACCTTTGCAGTCTCGTCCCACCTGCCAGCTGCAGCATAGATGTTTGATAACAATACGTAAGTTGCAGCGTCCTGTTCATCCAACTTGAAAATAGATGTTGCCGCACGTTCTGCCATCTCCACATTGCCATGAACTCTGCAGGCACCAAGCAAGGCCATCCACACCACAACATCTGGTTTGATTGGCATATTGTTAATGAAGTCCTCTGCCTCATCCAATTGCCCTGCAGGGCCAAGAAGGTTGACCATGCAGCCAAAGTGCTCTATTTTTGGAGTGACAGCGTGATCTTGACTCAGGGAATTAAAGTAGTGTCGTGCTTCATCCACTAGGCCAACATGGCTGCATGCGAAGAGAACAGTAACACATATGAAGGTGATATTGTCTAGCTTCAAGCCTTCCTTTTGCATTCCTTCAAATAGTTGCAGGGCCTCCCTATGACAACCATGCTGGGCATATCCTGCAATCATCACATTCCAGGACACCATAGTTCGCTCAGCCATACTTTCGAACATTGCCTTTGCATCTTCAATGCTGCCACATTTGGCATACATGTCCAGGAGGGTATTGTTCAGAATGACATCTGGTACAATCCCAGCTTTGATGATGTCACCATGGACCTTCCTACCCTTTTCCAGGGCTGCCAGGCCCGCACACGCATTGCAAACACAAACAAATGTGACCCGGTTGGGCTTCACACCTTCCTGCATCATTTGCTCATAAGTCTCCAAAGCCTCCATCCCACACCCATGCTGCACATATCCTGCAATCATCGAACTCCAGGACACTACATCTCGTTCAGCCATATTGTCAAACTCTCCCTTTGCACCTCTGATGTTGCTGCATTTGGCATACATGTCCACAAGGGTATTGTTCAGAATCAGATCTGGTATGATTCCAGCTTTGATGATGTCTTCATGGACCTCTTTGCTTTTTTCCAGGGCTGACAGGCTCGCGCATGCATTGCAAATGCAAGTGAATGTGACCCGGTTGGGCTTCACCCCTTCCTGCATCATTTGCTCATAGGTCTCCAAAGCCTCCAGCTCATATCCATGCTGGGCATATCCTGCAATCATTATATTCCAGGACACTACATCCCGTTCAGCCATATTCTCGAACACTCCCTTTGCATCTCCAATGCTGCCACATTTGGCATACATGTCCATGAGGGCAGTGTTCAGAATGACATCTGATACAATTCCAGCTTTGATAATGTCACCATGGACCTCTTTGCCCTTTTCCAGGGCTGCCAGGCTCACACATGCATTGCAAATACAAACAAATGTGGCCCGGTTGGGCTTCACCCTTCCTGCATCATTTGCTCATAGGTCTCCAAAGCCTCCATGCCACACCCATGCTGCACATATCCTGCAATCATCGCATTCCAGGACACCACATCTCGTTCAGTCATATTTTTGAACACTCCCTTTGCATCTTCGATGCTGCCACATTTGGCATACATGTCCACGAGGGTAGTGTTCATAATGACATCTGGTACAAGTCCAGCTTTGATTACATCACCATGGACCTCTTTGCCCTTTTTCAGGGCTGCCAGGCTCACACACGCATTGCAGACACACACAAATGTGATCTGGTTGGGCTTCACTCCTTCCTGCATCATTTGCTCATAGGTCTCCAAAGCCTCTATGCCACACCCATGCCTGGCATATCCTGCGATTATTGCATTCCAGGACACCACATCCTGTGCAGCCATATTGTCGAACACCCCCTTTGCATCTTTGATGTTGCCGCATTTGTCATACATTCCCATGAGGGTTTTGTTCAGAATGACACCTGCTACAATTCCAGCTTTGATGATGTCACCATGGATCTCTTTGCCATTTTCCAGGGCTGCCAGGCTTGCACATGCATTGCAAACGCAAACGAATGTGACCCGGTTGGGCTTCACCCCTTCCTGCATCATTTGCTCATATGTCTCCAAGGCATTCTTACCACACCCATACTTGGTAAATCCTACCATCATTGTATTCCATGTGAACAAACCTCGTTCAGGCATTTTGTTGAACACTTGGTGTGCAGCCATGATGCTCCCGCATTAAACATACATGTTCACAAGGGTGTTCTGTAGAAAAACATTTGGTTTGAATCCACTTTGGGTAATGTGAGAGTGCACCTGCTTTCCCATTTCCAGGCCTTTCATCTTGACGCACGCATGCAAGAGACAGACATAAGTATCTGTACCTGCTGAAATGCTTCCTTGGTTCAAAATTTGAAGAGCCTCTTTCAGTTTCCCTGCCTCACATAGTGTCGTCATATACCCGGAATTTCCAGAAGAGGTCCTGTGGACTCCCTCTCTTGGTCCTCTTTTGGAGGTTGTGGTCATTGTGAGAGTGCCTGATTTTATCAATTGTGCCCCTGCTGCTGCTTGCAGTTGACCATCTACTCATGCAGGTTTCTTGTAGCTATCAATAAGATGGCCTCCCAAAACCAAGAAGACCCTCCCAAGTACCTTGTAAACACCAAGAAAAACCCTTGCGCAATGCAATTTCATGGCCTGTTTAGGAACAACAACCTATGATACAGACAGGGACAGCCACTTTTGCAGAACAGAAAACCTTCTTCACGTCATGTAAGAAGAAAGAGAGGCATCCTAGGGGTAAACCCTCTAAACCTTGATATGTAGGTTGTCCCACCATTGTGAAGGATAAATATGCTCACCTTTTTCCCTGGGATTCTCACTGGAGAACGCTCTCCTGGATGCGCCGTTTGAAGAAATGCCCTCCGCACAGTCGAGCTCTTTCTAACCCTTCTTGACACTTCATGGCTGTATATTATAGATCGCCTCGGCAAGCCAAACCTATCTAAACCTGTTCTAAATGCCAGGCCTTATCAACCTATGTAGCCATTGTGCTCTCTCTCTCTCTCCTTTGAACATCAAACAGAAGCAGGGAAGAAAAGGGTCAGTCTCGACGAAGGGTTATTTTCCACAGTTCCTATGCTCAATTGCGCCTGCTACTCTCTGTAATCTAACAAACATTCATCTTCTTGCCTCGATTGTCCCACCATTGACTGGGGTCAGAAAAGTATTCATTCCACAGCTTCTCCTCGTCTATGTTACCTATTTCGGGATACTTTCTTGTTGTCACATTGGCAGTATCACACGCATGTTGTGCATATCCTGCAATCATAGCACTCCATGATACCACATTTCGTTCAGCCATCCTGACGAACACTCCCTTTGCATCTTCAGTGCTTCCGCCTTTGGCATACATGTCAATAAGGGCATTGTTTAGAATGACATCTGGTACAATTCCAGCTTTGACGATATCACCATGGACCTCTTTGCCCTTTTCCAGGCTTGCACACACATTGAAAATGGAAATGAATGTGACCTGGTCTGGGTTCAACCCTTCCTGAATCATTTGTTCATAGGTCTCCAAAGCCTTCATCCCGCACCCACGCTGAGCATATCCAGTGATCATTGCGTTCCACGAGATCACATCTCGTTCAGCCATCATTATATTCCACGTGATCACACCTTGTTCAGGCATTTTGTTGAACACTCAGTGTGCATCCACAATGCTCCCACACTTCACATACATGTTAACAAGGGTGTTGCATAGAAAAACGTTGGGCTTGAATCCACTTTGGATAATGTGAGCATGCACCTGTTTTCCGGCTTCTAGGCCTTTCATCTTGATGCACTTATGCAAGAGACATACATAAGTATCTGAATCTGCTGAATCTGCTGAAACCCTTCAAAATCTGTAGAGCCTCTTTCAGTTGCCCTGCCTCACATAGCATCCTCACGTGCCCAGAAGTGCCAGAAGCGGTATTGTGGACTCCCTCTCTTGGTCCTCCCTTGGAAGCTGTGGCCATGGTGGAGCACCTGATTTCAAATATGTCGCTACCGCTGTTTCCAGTTGACCATCTACCCATGCAGCGTAGCTACAGCGTGAGCCCAGCCCCCGTGAGCCTGGGAGCTGAGCTCACGTTGTAGCCGCAAAGCTACAAATTTGCTGGAGAAGCAGGTCCTATAGGCAAGGATTGCAAGAAGAGGGCCTATTACCGTGGACAAAACAAAGGGGCCACCGTGCACACCGTCTACAATGCCTGCACAAAAATAGTAATATGAAAATATGGCAGAATAGAGCTCAGAATGATTGACACACTCTATTTCAATTCACAGATAGACGCTTACAATGAATGGCATGTGCATTTGCCCTGGTTCCGTGAACGAAATGTATGTGTTTGTCCTAAATGCAAAGTCTTCACACGGTAACCTTGAAACCAGCATGGGAAGTGGGCATGGCTCGTATGTGTTCAAAGAGAATTTGGCGGAGCCCTACGTGAGGTATCCCGCTGCAGAAGGGTGATGACTTCTCCGTAGCCTAGTGTGGCTTGGTGAATGAATTGGTCTCTCTTACCGTCGCAACACATAATTACAAGGTATATGTAATATTGATGCTTGCAGGGGACCCACTTCTCTCTCATGCCGAGAGCGCCCTCACGCATCGTTACAAAATCCGGACAAGTGCAAGTAGGGAAATTCCCCACGGTAACCTGATATTCTTTGCCATGAAGAACTGAGCCAATAGACAGCACTGTGTAAATCCGTCCATACCCCGGGGCAGGGACTTTGGTGATACGAGCCACCCGAGCCTGCAAAATTCTAGCCGATTCCATCTTGCATTCGTGATCTGCACCCGAAGCGACACGGCGCACTGTTTTTCCATCTCTTTTTGTTGGGTGGGAGTCGGCACCGGGTGGAGGCATTGCCGGAGCTTGTGGCACATCTGTGCCGACAGTGCACAAGGGCACCACTCGGGATCGTGCAAGACAAAACCCTCCCTCCTCCAGCATGCTTATCTCGGTTGTTGACAGCGACGTCCCAAGTTTCACAGGCCAAATTGCGGGGGGAGGGGGTTTCATTATCACCGAAGGACGAACTGTTCCCTTGACGCATCGTGCCATATCGTCTGGGCAAAACCAGAACTTGTGGTCCTTTGACTCCCCACTATGATAAGGTCGGAACAACCCTGTGAATGTTGGAGCTGGAGTCCCCCTGGAGCCTTTGCATATTTTTGATTTGCATTTCTTGAAAGTGGGGGTCCGAATTGCCATGCAAGCAACTCTAGATGCTGGTGGGGTGCGTTCTATATGCCACTCACTATCAATGCAATCAGATTCCTGCACCATGGCCACCACCTCCTCCAATGGGATTCCTGCTGCTGTGCTTGCATGTTCTGCACCTGCTCCACAGGAGGAGGACCCACCTGGGAAGGGGCCGGCACAGGACTTAGTCTGCACTGGAGACACCTTTGGCACAGAGAAATTGACCCTGTCTGGGCAATGGGAATCTCCATCTGAACCTGGAAGAGTGTTCAATTTCTTTTTGCATGATCCAAATCTTTCCTCGCCTTCCAAATGAGGGAGCCTGGATTGCAATGGGGAGCCTTCAGTGCACCTGTTCAGAGCTCTGGCCATCTTAGATGGGTCTCCAGACCTACTCGCAGCCCTTAGCATCAACAAAGTCAAACCGGGGCTCTTCCCTCCACCCCGTCCCATCAGAAAATTACGGTACCTGGTTTGTTGTGTGAGTGCCTGCACCATGTCATCAGCAGTGGCCACATACAAGTCACGACCTGCTTTGGTAGATTGCTGCATCCAGGCGTTATGAACAGTCTCCGCCAAATTACAGGATGGCATGTCGGCCAAGTCCTCCAAGGACATTTCCTGCACGAGGCATTGCATGGAAATGTGAAGAAGGAAAGGAAATGGAAGAGGTTCTTCAAGCGACAATCCAAGAACCCCAAATGAAGAGGCATGTTGCAAAATTTCTGATTTTGGGATTCGAGAGGCTTACCGTCGTCATGAAAGCTCCCCACTGTCTGTATCTGAAGTGCCAGAAAACCAACCAGTCCTCCAACTCCTTCAGGTGGATACCTGTAGCAGCACCAGAGGAGAACCACCAAGCCCGGATTGCTTGGTAAGTGCTCTCAGCTTCTCCCATTGATTTGGCATTTTTGTACTTGAGACAGAGCCTTCTGTGCTCCAACTGAAGGTCAGGGCGAATGCAGCGCTTTGTATGACGTGCCAGAGATTGACTCCAATGGAAGAGGCATGTGCGCTCCCTATTTTCCATTGGGACCTTAGGATCCCCCGAACCAAACACGCGCCGCACTGCATTGAAATTTGCATGTGCACTATCAGCCATGAAGCCCGCAAAATTTGTGTTCTGTATTCCGTTGCGCTGCATGACGGCCAGGAGCGAATTCCACATGAGCATCTGGGATTCAGTGTCCTCCGACTGCATATCACAAATTGCTATTGAGAGCACACGTTGGTACGCTGGATCATACACATGGCACGCCATGGTTGTCCAACCCTTCACCCGTTTGCAGTGATCAAACATCAACCAACATTTAGCCAAATCTCCTCCAGGTTGCATTCGGCGGACAATGCTAACACCACTGCCTTCGCCCACTGCGGACATCTTGAACAAATAAACCTTGGATGAGCCCTGGCCAGGGAAGATACTGTTTTGAATGAATTCATAGCGACTTCTCCGTTTGAGGTCCATAATGTTGTCCATGAATCCAGCATTGCCTGTGCCGACTCTGAGTGCATTCACCTGGTTTCGAATATTGGGAGAGCTCAACACGGAGAAATGGTCCATCACTGCATCAAGCGAATCTGCATCCAGCATTGGCTGTGTCGAATCCCCTTCACCCAATATGTGTTTTTCCAGGAAAGCCTTGCTAGCTGCAAGCGCTATAGCAGAAGGTGTTGCAGAAGGGGCATTGTGGAACTCCTGCTTCAGCAGATTTCTAGCGATGTCCACGCTATCCCTGCAACTTCCTTTGGACACAGGATGCTCGTGTGCACCCATATGAATGCAGGCACGAGTCATTGTCTTGCACCGGTGTGCCACCTGGTACATACGAGCGTGGCACACAGAAACACAGGACGGGGAAAGTTTGCAGAACCTGCACACAAAAGTATTGGTCTTGGGAGGGGCAAGTCCTGGGGTGAAAGGATTCAAGGGCACACCTTCCCACTCACTCTCGTTTGGTTGAGCGCTGTTTCTCAGTCGAGGGCAAGATATATTCAGGCACTTGCAATGCCCAACGCAAACCGACCTTCGAAATTTCAATCCAATGTCGTTGTGGATGTTTGACGTTTTTGTCCTGCACCAAGGGTGTCCGTCATGTTTCTTGTCCATGCCCTGCAGAAGCCCAGCCAGTCCATTGGAAGACGTGGGAGGGTTGAGCTCAAACAAGATGTCCCCATCAAACTCTGCTGGCACGTATTGAACCCGCTGCACACGAAGGGACTCCCAATCAACAAAACGCAGCTCGCTCTTGCACCCAGGCACCCCTGCGAGGGCTTTCAATTTTGGAATGACACTCGTTATCTCTTGCAATTCGGATTCATCCAAGAATGGAGTCTGCACTGGCGGAGGAATCTCAGAAACATCCTCCGAGGACGAGTCTGAAAGAGTCACGAATGTAGTGGATGTGCTCACCTCTTGTTTCACATGAACTGTGCCCTTTTGCTGCACGACCGATGCTGCAGTTCCAGGGGTAATGACTGATCCTGCTGATTGTCTTCTCTCTTTTCCAAGGACACGGTATGTGCCTGGAAGGACTCTCCACTTCCTTCCACACTCGCCAACCAATGGTTTCTCCAAATGTCCAGAATCCAAATTCCCATCCTCGTCATACACCTCCTTTTGAACAAGCAGAGAACCCAATTCCAGTGGGAACACTGTAACCAGCTCATCCTCATGAACAACTGCAAACCCATCGTCGTCTGCAGTGGCAGTCAGTGGAAGACTACCTGCATTGGAATGAAATCGTGCTAGTCTATCTCTGTCCTTGGACATGTTTTCCTACGCTGACCAAAACTTTCGATTCACAACGGAATCCCCGATTCGATAGCCCGCAATTCTGGAAAGGGGATCCACCACAAAAAAAATTGAGGTCAACAAGGGTAGCAGCAACCCAAAGGCTGCGGTCGATGCATCAGAAGGATGCAAGAATGACATGCACTGAACTTCGGAGATAACCACGCTGAGAGACACCAACTAGAAAAACTGTTTTCAAATAAAGGAAGCCACAAGAAGCCGTGCTGTTTTTGGATGAAAAACAAACCCTGAACATGACATGAAACCATCCTTTATGGAAAGACGGCAACAACCCTGGAGAGCAGTAAACAGGAAGACCCCGAATGTAATGAGGTCGTGCCGTGCCAGAAGAGCACAGCACAAACACTGACTCCAAGAGTCACCTCGCACGGATGTGTGCAACACAAGATCATTTCCGACACAACCCTTTATACCGAATGACCCCATGGCGACGATGACGGCAAAATGCAAAGCACAGGGCAGGCAGTACGAAACACGTGGATGCATATGTGAAGCACAACATTTATGGCGAATCTGCAAGAACTGCTCCAAATTGAACTAGCATTAGATTTCTGCGGCACTTCCGAATTTGAAACCATTCCAGAAGGCCGCCATATATTGGCAGGCGGCGAAGTACATCTGACATATATCACAAGTACATGCAACGTATGCACATATTTTCTGGCATTTATTTCTTGAATAATACAAAGACGCCGAAATGGATGAATTCCGTTCGCACACAATAACAACACCCGCATCCAAATACGGTTGACAATGTCCAATTTTGATTTTGGTTACATGCAATAGCAACCCTTGTTGCAAACGTCAAACTGGAGAGCTCTAGAGGCATCGTGGGGAGCCCTTGTTTCCAGCGGAGGAGGAAGAGAAGGAAATCATTGTACTTCACGAGCTCTAGAAACAGGAATAGAGCCAGATATAGAATGAGGATGGAAAGAGTGGCCGAAGAGGAAAAGGCGGAAGAAGAGGGCAAAGAGACAAGTTCGGCGATGGAAGAGCAGGAATCCGGGGAAGACCAGCAGCCTGCCATAGTTCCAAGAACAGATGAGGAGGACACTGCATCCGAGGGAGAGGCAGACGCCGAAGATGATGTTGACGCTGGCCTCACGAAGAACCTAATAGTGGAAGAGAGGATGGGGGAGATGCTCCAGAACATGAGAGGCGTGGAGAGCAGTCCGAAGCGCAAAGGTCCCCGGCGATTGGGGAGTCTTCTGGAGCAGCCAAAAAAAAGGTTCAATCTTTGGAACCCATCTTTGTGCTTCATTGCTGATGTGAACCCAAGTTGAGATTCTATGTCGATATGAACATAGACTGCACACGGCATCTCTGCCAGGTTGCATCAACCGCGAACAAGAAGCTCAAAAAGTGTAGCCAAAACGGCCAAATTGGGCACTGTTTGAGCAAACCTTGTCTTTGTTTTTCCCCTGTGAAATTCGGCAATACAGGGCATGTCTCGGAGGTTCAATCATCACTTACATGGCAGCTCAAACAGTGTGCATCAACGCACACTGTTTGAGCTCGCCATGTCATTGCACTTGTCATCTGAAAATTGGCCACATAGGGTTTGAATTTGAGGTTGAATCATCACTATCCAGGCAGCTCAAACAGTGTGCGTTGGCGCACACTGTTTGAGCGCACCTTGTCTTTGTTTTTCCCCTCTGAAATTCGGCAATACAGGGAATGTCTGGGTGGTTCAATCATCTCTTACATGGCAGCTCAAACAGTGTGCGTCAACGCACACTGTTTGAGCTCGCCATGTCATTGCACTTGTCATCTGAAAATTGGCCACATAGGGTTTGAATTTGAGGTTGAATCATCACTATCCTGGCAGCTCAAACAGTGTGCGTTGGCGCACACTGTTTGAGCTGCCCTTATCATTGCCTTTTTCATTTGGGAATGGGCCACATAGGGCATGTCTCTGAGGACCCATGAACACTTATCTGGCAGCTCAAACAGTGTGCGTTGCCGCACACTGTTTGAGCACACCTTGTCTTTGTTTTTCCCCTCTGAAATTCGGCAATACAGGGATGTCTGGGGTTCAATCATCTCTTACATGGCAGCTCAAACAGTGTGCGTCAACGCACACTGTTTGAGCTCGCCATGTCATTGCACTTGTCATCTGAAAATTGGCCACATAGGGTTTGAATTTGAGGTTGAATCATCACTATCCAGGCAGCTCAAACAGTGTGCGTTGGCGCACACTGTTTGAGCTACCCTTATCATTGCCTTTTTCATTTGAGAACGGGCCACATAGGGCATGTCTCTGAGGACCCATGAACACTTATCTGGCAGCTCAAACAGTGTGCGTTGCCGCACACTGTTTGAGCGCACCTTGTCTTTGTTTTTCCCCTGTGAAATTCGGCAATACAGGGAATGTCTGGGGTTCAATCATCTCTTACATGGCAGCTCAAACAGTGTGCGTCAACGCACACTGTTTGAGCTCGCCATGTCATTGCACTTGTCATCTGAAAATTGGCCACATAGGGTTCGAATTTGAGGTTGAATCATCACTATCCTGGCAGCTCAAACAGTGTGCGTTGGCGCACACTGTTTGAGGTGCCCTTATCATTGCCTTTTTCATTTGAGAATGGGCCACATAGGGCATGTCTCTGAGGACCAATGAACACTTATCTGGCAGCTCAAACAGTGTGCGTTGCCGCACACTGTTTGAGCACACCTTGTCTTTGTTTTTCCCCTGTGAAATTCGGCAATACAGGGCATGTCTCGGAGGTTCAATCATCACTTACATGGCAGCTCAAACAGTGTGCGTCAACGCACACTGTTTGAGCTCGCCATGTCATTGCACTTGTCATCTGAAAATTGGCCACATAGGGTTTGAATTTGAGGTTGAATCATCACTATCCTGGCAGCTCAAACAGTGTTCTTTCAACACTTACGGTTCAATGAACACTGACCTTGCACCTCAAACAGTGTGCGTCAACGCACACTGTTTGAGCTCACCTTTTCTACCACAGATGGCCTGTTTGCCATGCTCAAACACCCTCGTCTAATGCCTCACTCTTATATCAATTTGAATGGACAACCCTGCAGGAGAAGATGCAAAGTGTGGCGGAGGAGATCCCTTCGGGGCTGGGGAAGGATATCATTGTTGATGTTGACGATGAGTTCTATGAAAGCAAAGCCGCTGAGATGCTGGGGGGTCAGAAGGTAAACTCTCAGCTTGTGGTGCAAAGTATGCTTGCCCCGGGTGGGAGGTTGAAGATTCCCCTGTGTAGGATGGTTTCCATGCCCGTCGTTCGACCACCCCTCATCAAGGACATTCTCAAGCTAGAGGCCGAGTTTGTTCATGGGTATTTGGATGGATCCGCAGTGTTTTACGTTTGTACAAAGGATTCCACAGGCAATGAGCTCCTTGTGGATGAGTCAATCGTGGACTCCTGGGATCCTATTTGGAGACAGGTGAACGAATCCTTCGAACTTCTTCTCTCCAGGAAACCTTCCACCCAGGCATTCTCGGGGAAGATGTTTCACGTTTGGGATGGGAACCACCGATTGCTTGCATGGATGGCTGTTATTGGGAGGCTGCACTCACAGGAGGAAGAGTGGCATTACTCTGTTCGATCGATGGTGCTGGATTGTGAGGGGAACATGATGGGTCTTCTGACGGCAATGAATGATGTGAACAGGTTGGTTTCTCATTCTACCTGTTCCACTTGCAGTTCCTTGGTTCTTTGATTAAAGTCCTTGAATTTCATTCTGACTTTCAGATATCATTCTGCAGAGGAACGGAGACATCGCATGTCAAAACGAGTCTGGTTCACACACTGTATAGGATACAAAGGATCGGGCAGATGCCCTTGACCAACTTCAAGACCATCCTTTCAGCGGAGACGTACAAGAAGTGCGAAAGCTCCAAGACATCGGAAACGTGGTACTCGTTGACACGCGAGGCTTTCATGGAGTACATGTACACGGTGAGATACATCTTCCTTCATCTGCCCTTTCCATATTCCTGCTTCCACATGTTTGTTTCTGTTTGTTTCCCTTGCCCTTCGGTTCATGCAACTCTCGTGCATTCCCTTGCAGCAAGACATTGCAGATGCAGGGGAGCGTGGCAAACTGGAATACTACAGGTCAACCCCTGAGGAGAGAAGGACAGCAAAGGGGGTTGAGACTCACATCCAAAAAGAGATGACCGCTACAAGAAGGACTATAATGAGTGCTTTTGTGAAGCAGTTGAGAATTGCCGACCCATCATTCGGAGCGCAGTTTCTCTTGGAGATAAAAAACCATTATAACAAGCCAGGCAAGCCAGAGATGGCCCAGGAGAAGTTACACAGGTTGTCTACCGCCGTTGTGTCTTCAGAACAGAAGGTGAAGTGGCTACAGATATGGAACTCCGATCCCACAGTTAGGGATACACACATGTTCCCCAGGCCGGAGAAAGAGAAGAAGACCCAGCGTGTCATTCCAGTCAGTGACAATGTGCTGGACACATGGCTTCACAAGGCCACTTACTGGAGCCAGGTGTGATGTCCTTTCCTGTGTCACTTTCTTTTCTCTTTTCCTGTCCTTCTCTTTCCATTGCCTCTCACATTCGCAGTGATTTTTTTGGGTTCATTCTTGCATTTGAATTGTTTTGCAGTTGGAAGAAAGGGCACGGTCGGTTCTGCATACTCAGCTGGCTGACTATGGCATCACTATGACAGCACCGAAGGTCTCCTTCGAAGCATACATGAGGAAATGGAGAGCCACAGTGTGGCACTCTTGTTTCTTTAGAGAGTTCAGCAAGGAGGGTGGCATCAGTCGAACACATGACCTTGACCAGCAAGAAAAAGGAGAGGAAGCCTGGAAACGATGCCTTTACAGGTGCACTCCCTGGGCAGTTCAGTTTACTTAGTGTCCTGTGGTTGCAATGTACTGTGACGCATACAGTTTAAGGGGAATGTGATGGAAAAACTGAGAGACAATAATTGCATTGCATAATGAGGCTGTCTTTGTTCACATAAAGTTTGTTCTCATGGAAGAGAATTGTTTGGACAAACATCCAGATTTCGTGGACCTCTGGCTTGTCCCTGCTGGAAATCAGACTATGTTTACTACTGGGATCTTGCATGACTGGGCCCAGACCATCTATCTTCTTGTGGTTGGTATTTGGATTGCCCTCCTTCTGAGACCCCAGCTCCGGAGGTGTCTTTGAGGAGAGAGAATGAGCGAATTGCAGCCACTGCCGCAGCAGCCGACCTCGACATTCATGAGCAAATTTGAGGACTCTTGCAGAGAAGGAGCCTCCCGCTCAGGATACCCCGGGTAGAGGTAGAAAGGCAAAGGGGAAAGATGTTGCTGGTGTTGTGGGGAAAGGAAGGGGTAGAGGGAAGGTGGCACAAGGGCAGGGAAGTGTTGCAGATATTGGCCCAGTGGTGCATGTCCAGCAGACTCCACCGCATGGTAGGGGATCCGTGAGAAAGAACAAGGGGTGGTTGATCCCAAGGACCCGTACCATGCAGTGGAACATCCGACGAGGGTCATTCGCCCTACCAGGTTGGAGATGGCCAACGTCGGATTCCTTGCCATGATGGAGTCGAAGAAATCTGATTACAAGGGCGAGCCATCACCAGTGTGGGAGAGGATTGTACAGTTCCTCGGCACGGTGCGTGTTCTCTTTTGCATTTTCTCTGCAGTGGGCATGGATCGTTTCAATCCTCTTGAGTATTCCATTGTAATTTTGTTTGCAGGCTAAAATGACCAAATCCTGGGTGAACGGGAAGGAGAAGCAATATGCAGCCGAACTCATAATCTTGGACATCCCTGATGGGTTGGCAGTCCCGGATGTCCCTCCATCGGGTGCTTGTCCGGGTTGGAATGCTTTTGATGAGCGCTACTGGCGGTGGGTTTTCTCCTTTTGCAATTTTTTCCTGTCCGATGCAGGTGTTTTGGTGCTCATACAGTCCGCCGACGTTCGCTGTCGCCGTGCACTTGCCAGCTATTTGAAAGCCTCGGGCATGAGAGTCCTGAAGACATGGAATTGTGTGAACAGCATGTACCTTACGAAGGGGGATCGTCCGGGAGAGATGGTAAATTTACCTTCTTCTTCCTCTTCTTGGTGGTTCTCGGATGGAGTTGTATAGGTCGCTCGATCTCATATGTAGGGGCCTGATTTTTTAAGCTTCTTAGTTCCTTCTGAATGTGTTGTTCGCAGACTCGTTTGTTTGAAGCTGTTTGTCTCGTCCGAGTGCATCCACCAACGACTCCGGCCGGCATTTCGGAGTTCGCCATCACTCATGGGGGCAAGTTCATAGACGACAGGACAGATCCTCCAACGGATGACATGCACCACAACTACGTCGACAGCAACGTCTGCTTGCGAAGGGGGAATGGGGTTCCTTGGAGAGGGGCGAGGGAGAGGAGCCCGGCTTTCATTCAAACGATTGTGGAGTGCTGCACCTACACAGACGCCAGAGTTTTGGATTTGTCAATGGGCACAGGTTCGTCTCTTCAACATTCGGATTTCATGAGGTTTGATTGAGCTTGCACTTTCAGTACTTCCCACCGTTCCATATGTGTCTTCAATGTCTGCTTCCTTCATTCTATTCCACTGCAGGTGCTTCGTACCACGCTTGCAAGGCCAGTGCCCGACATCTCTTTGGGATTGAAGGGGATGCTGAGATTTACAACAACCTCCTTATGGGTTTGGGTGGACACACTTCTCAAGTCCTTCCGAAGCCCCGTCCCGCTGATATTGATACAGAGGAGACTTCCGACAAGGAGCTGGACTCCGACTTTGCCTGTGAGTAAGTTCAACCTGTGCATGCTTGCATTGTTGTTTCAATATCGAGAATCACTCTTCTTGAGGCAAAGTTCACATGGCAGACATCCTCTTCGTTGGACTTGTGTATTGCATATTGTGTTCTGAATGGGTTTTTGTCGACATGTGCAGGAGTCCGCGTGCTTCCACTTGCCCTCCAGGGCTATCACACCTGTTTGGACTTCTTTCCAGTCCTCCTCGGTCTTGCGTGCTACCTGTCTATGCGGAGGCACTCGCAACAAGCATGACCGTTCATGGCACTCGGAGTCCACCCATCCACGGCCGTGGTAGAAGACGTGGTGTTGGGGCCAGAATCTTTGTGGATGACATAGCACAGGAGGTCGAGACTGATTCTGATGACTGTGACACTTGATATGAAGTTTTCTTTTCGTTTTATTCGGGGCCAAATTTGAAATAGGATGGTTGTGTGTCCTTGTTGTCCTGTTTGCAATGTGTGCGTGGAATGCACATTAATGGGAACAAACTATTGTTGGAGATGGGGGTTGCATGGACTGCCCGGATTGTTCCTTCAATCTATTTAGTGTTCTCTGGACCTCACAGACTTGAGTGCATTGCAAATACAAACAAACGACTTTGGTTCGTGTAGAGCATTCTCGCATCATTTGCTCGTTGGTCTCCAAACCATTCCTGCTAGAAGAATGGTTGGTGAATCCATCACGGTGAAGTCCACCTCATCAAAGAGCTGTGAGGCATTCTCAAATCTAATGAGCATCCATGATGCTCCCGCACATACCTGGCATGTTCGCAAGGGTGGTGAGTAAGAAAAGATTTCGCAGGGTTCCGCTTTAGATCATGTCAGTGTGCACCTCCTCACGACGTACCCACATAAACTTGTGAGGGCTTGGTATGTTGATAACGTCTGCATGGATGCAATGGATACAATGGATGTAACATATCCACTCTGCGTTCCCGGGAAATGGCTGATCAACCCGCGGAAATAGGTGACACCCGCGGAAATAGGCCCTGTATGTATGCTGACGTGGCGTGAGCCTGTGCTGGGCTCACGGTTTCCTGGGCTCACAGGCTCACGCCTCCGGGCTCACAGAATAGCACCCCCCCTACCCATGCAGGTTTCCTGTAGCTATCAATCCACAGGGAATCATGGGCACTATTGTGCCTGATATCCATCCCTCTTGGATGAATCTGGACCCACACTCTATCCCTGCTCTCCTTCAGCTATCCCTTCCTCAGCACCATTAATGCATAGACCTTGCCCTTGCTGCTAGAAGCTGACAATGACAGCTGAATTTTTTCTAGCAAACACCCAAACCCTACTGATCACACACTAGCTCCTACTCTGAATTGGTCCCAAGACTTTAAAAATGTGCTGGGGAGAGATTGTACTCATAAGACGTTGTTTGCCGTAGCCTTGTGGCCATTGACCCCGCGCCCAATTTGAGCGGGAACAAAAGGGACAGAACCTACCTCTGTCAGGGGCTGACGTTGGTAGTAAGACTTACCTCCATATAAAGAATTAATCCGGGTTTTCCAGATATCCTCTAGAAATCCCTTCACACAAGCATCAATCTGCTGTGTGTGATTTGCCCAAAAACTAGGCCTCATGAGGGCCTGGGCTTTTGGCTCAGCCTCGAGACTTTCAAAGTTGGTAAACAGGGGTACAAGCACAATTCCCTTAATAGATTTGAAGAGAGCATCTCTTTGGTGAGAGAACCCCGGACAGTGTATCAGAAAATGAATATTGTCTTCAGATTGCCCACACAACGGGCAATTGCACTCTCCCTTTCCTCTCTGCTTCAGTTTGCTGTTCAAAGGTAGGCTTCCTGTCCTGAGTTTAAATTTCAGTCTAGTGCCGAGAGTGGGTAGACCCTTGAGGTCATCCAAGATGTCCTCCCCCATGTCACAGACTGGAAACAAGTTCAGGGAAGTTTTCTGCCTAACTTCATTTTCATCAGACAATCTCATGGCAACAGACATGGCTGAGGACACTACAGCCTCTAAGTCAGATTTATCCAGCAGGGTCAAGACTTGCGGATCCAGGTCCAGGTCCTTGAGGATCTCTTCTACTCTCTTCTGCCAGGACTTAGCATGTTTGACAGGGCGGTCTTGTTTCCAAGATATAGAGTCGATTAACTTAGGATATCTGGTGTTGGGCATATGTTGCAGCTGACCCCACCATCTGACCTTGAATTCATCTCGTCGGGAGCTTAAGGACGGAATGCCAAACTCACCTCGAACAGCCACATTGGCTGTTTTGGAGCATGCTGACATACACTCCTTAAGCACCCCCACTTGAATGGATTCTAGAGACTTAGTCTGGTTGGAGTTATCAACCCATATAGCAGATCCGTACTCCAAGGCAGGTCTAATAATGCGACAAAGCATGGTTTTCTTAACCTCAGAGTTGACCCCTTTGCAGTGGAAAAATTTAGTGAGCCCCAGAGCTTTGCCCTTGCCAGTTTGAACAACTTTCCGGATATGTGCATCCCAATTACAATTGGAGGAGAACTCAACGCCCAGGTAAGTGTAGGAAGGGAGGACCAAGATCTCTTGGCTACCCCACTGCCACTTAAGATCACTTCCTCCCTCTCCTCTGTCATTGAATGCTACCACTGCACATTTGCTGACATTAGCCTCTAGCCCCCAAAGATCAAAGTATCTCTTCGCGCAATCAATCAACTCCTGGAGATTGGTTGGAGTCTCCCCTATGCCTGCGAAGTCATCCGCAAACATAAGGGCTGGTATGGTGGTATCACCCACCCTTAACCCAAATCCCTCACTTTCCACATCCTCGAGGAGTTGATTGATGAAAACATTGAAGAGCAGAGGGGAGAGAGTACATCCTTGAGCTACACCTTGGTCTATGTCAAAGAAGTTGGGACTTCTGTCCGTTAACAGTGACGCAGCTTTTGGTGTGAGCATACAAGTTGTGGGCAACTCTCCACATCTTTCCCTTGATCCCACAAGACCAGAGGCGGAACCATAGGCTCTCCACACTGTGTCATAAGCCTTTTTGACATCCAAGAAAAAACATAAGTGGGTTTCCCTTCTTTTTTCCTTCCCTGGATAATCTTGCTTAGAGTGAAGATATGATCCACACAGCCCCTGTTTCGCCAAAAGCCAGCTTGGCCTTCGTGGAAACAACCTCCAGATCAACCTCGAGACGAGTACTTATAACTCTGCAGAATGTCTTGCCAACAGCATTGAGGAGCGTGATGCCACGGTAGTTCCCCGGTTCTTCTCTGTCACCCTTCTTGTATAGATTGACAATGACCCCCTGTCGCCAGCAAAAGGGGATCATTTCAGTCTTCCAGATAAGGTTAAAGAGGAGAACTAGGGCCTCTATCATGGGATCGCCACCGTGCTTGATAAGCTCGTTGACAATACCATCAGGTCCACCAGCTTTATATCCATTTAAATGTTCAATTGCTTCCACAATCTCAGAAGAACTAATGGGAGCATTATAAGCCATTGAAATATACTCTAGTTCATCAGGGTTGTTTTGAATCATAGGAACAGTTTTTCCAACTGTCCCTCCATTCAGCAGAAGACCCCTCACTGTTAGACCTAGAAGTTTTGCCAAGGATACTGTAGTGAATTTCAAAGGTTTTGACAATGTCAACCAATGAAGTCACCACTACACCTTTAGTAGTCTTCAGCGCTTGTACTTCACTAGAAGCATTCGTGTCATTTACCACTGGGGTAACGACTCATTTTGAGTCGTAAAAGTCAAAAAACTGGGATCGACTGGAAGTTACAACAGACTAGTTACAACAGACGTGGTAGTTGGGTTGGACATCCAATGATTGGAGTGGTAAAGGACGCAGACGCGCGAACAATTGCTCAACGATTAATGCGATTAATGTTGAAGAACCACGTGGCGTAACCAGGCGGGCCGCCCGTGTGTCTGACCTTTTGGGCTGACTTTGACTTTTCCCTCCGGATGAGTGGACCGACTCACCGAAGCGCGGTGACACATGGACGCAGACGTGGACGCGTACGTGGACGCCGACGTGGCGGCGCCACGACGAGCAGCACTGCTGCCACGTGGCCACGGGCCTGGGGCGCCACGTGGTAGTAGACCACATAACTTGCAGTGCTACATGCCCAAGTGGCAATTGCGACTGCGGAAGTTGGCGCAACCACTGCTTTACTACTTTACATGAAGTGCTCGAAATTACTTGAACAATCATTCATAGTGATTCATGCTTTTGGAGTTTTGGTGTTTGTAGTGAGTCGACTAATAATGCCATACAAGAGAACTAATCATGCATTAGAAATGCACAAACGATGAAAGACATGCCATGAAACAAAATGAAATGAAAATGAATGAAATGAAACAAATGTACTTTATCACATCTACGGAAAGCTCAAAGAGCTTATGGACAAAATGAAAAACACAAGTAGTAAAAAAGCAGCCCAAAAGCTACTGCTGCTCTGGGGATTGCCTAAGGGTCAAGGGCTCGTGCAAGTAAGCTGTCAAGCAGTTCTGATCCTCATAATGCAAGACTTCAGTGAGTTCCACGGATAGACCATCTACCCATGGAGGTTTCTTGTAGTTATTGATCCATAGGGAATCATAGGTAAATCTTGTGCTTGAAATTTGGCCCTCTAGGATGAATCTGGACCACACTCTATCCCTGCTCCTTCAACTATCCATGCCCCTGCACAAATCATGCATTCATCCTTGCCTTGCTGCTAGTAGCTAACAATGACAACCTACATTTGTTCTAGGAAACATCCAACTCAGCTTATCACACTAGTTCCTATGCTCAATTGCGTTTGCTACTCTCTGAAATGTAGCAGACATTCACCTTTTTGCCTCGGTTGTCCCATCATTGGGGGGCAGAAAAGTATTCATTCCACAGCTTCTCCTCATGTCTGTTACTTGTTTTTTGATACTTTCATGTTGTCACATAGCAGTATCATGTCAAAGTCACTCCAAACTAGATTCACTCAACCAGCTAACTTGCAGAATTCAACATGGAAATTTTGGGCCGATTCTGATAAGAGGGAAAAATAGGGTGAAATGTGCTGTAGAAGATGCCTTCATTAACAATGTGATATTATTGTGCTATTGCTGCCAGTTGACCATCTACCCATGCAGGTTTCTTGTAGCTTCATAGTTAATCTGGAGCTTGAAGTCCGGCCCTCTTGGGTGAATCTGCACCCACACTCTATCCTTGCTCCTTCAATTATCTATGCCTCGCATGAATCATGCATACAACCTTGCCTTGTTGCTAGCTTGACGATGACAGCCTAGACTAGTAACTTTTCTAGGAAGCACCCAACTCAACTTATCACACTACTAGTTCCTACGCCTCAATTGCATCTGCTACTCTCTATAATCCAACAAACATTCACCTTCTTGCCTCGATTGTCCCACCATTGACTGGGGTCAAAAAAGTATTCATTCCACAACTTCTCCTCGTCTGTGTTACCTATTTCTGATACTTTCCTGTTGTCACATTGGCAGAATCATGTCAAAGTCACTCTCTCCAAACTATCAAAGCTTCACTCAACCAGCTAACTTGCAGAATTCAGACATGAATAATTAGGGCGATTCTGATAAGAGGGGAACAAGGTGAAATTGAAGAAGGTAACCTTCATTAGCAGTCATTACACTCTATCCTTCGCTCAGCCATATTGTTTGAACACTCCCCTGTCCACAAGGGTATTGTTCAGAATGACATCTGCCACAATTCCAGCTTTGACGATGCAACCATGGACCTCTTTGCCCTTCCCCAGCAGGCTCGCACATGCACTAAACAACGCAAACAAACTGGTTTGTGGCAACTGGGAGCAATATGTGTCAGAAGAACCACTGATACAAATCTACCAGCTTACAGGTGTCTCTAGGGGTCCTCAAAATTGGCAGCACACAAGCACTTCGCCGCGCTGCTAATATCAGCATATTGCCCTAGATACACATTGCCCTAACTGCCATCCGCACCAGATGCTACCCCCACCAGACTTATCTCACTTGGATCCTTGCAAGGCTGACTTCCAACTTTGACTTTGTGCGTGGGGCCTATCGGACAACATACAACAGCAGCCCTCCCCCTATCCTGCATCAACTCATCTCAGTCTTATCAACTGCACAACGTGTGATGGAGTGAGTGCACATGGGAAGAGCCACAACACATGATGAGCTGTAGGGAAGAAGCAACAACATCGTGCAAGTAAAGCAAATGATGAAGCAGAAAGACGAGGCAACATGGGAGAAGGGAAAATGGGTGTCCAAGGGCTGAGAAGGTCAACTAGTCAACAATGAGGAACTGGCTCTGTGAGCACTATGTTGATGATTAAAGGGGGCAGCAAATACATGTGGGGCATCACACAGCAAAGTGCATGCCAACGAGGGTCAAAATGGTGCAAGAAAGACTCCACGGATGGTGGGCAGCCAATGGAGATCAGTGAGACAAGGCACTCATGGCAAGGAGTTGCCAAGACAAAACAGTTGATTAAGCTACGGAGAAAAAGGAAAGCACAAGATCAACTACGAGGAAAAGTAGCAATTCAAGCATGGGAGCTGCTGCTAAAACATGAGGAGGAAGACATACGAGGTGAAGCATCAAGGGACCAGTAGAAGATGAGGAAGATGGAGCACATTTTCTTGTCAATGTTGGGCGGTCGAAGAATGCAACCTAGTAATCAGAAAGTGAGGCATCCGAGGCTGGACTACTGCAAAGAGGTACAAAGACAGGAGCTGAGAATGAGATTGTTGCCTTCATTGAAGTTCCCCACACAAGGGCTGTTTGGCAAGCAAAACCCCAGGCAAGGATGAGAGGTGAATCTGGGATAAACCAGCAGCTGGGAGTGAGGAAAGACACAAGGAAGGGCAACAATACCTTGTCAAATCTGAGGGTGATGGCTGGAGAAAATTAAACAATGGAAGTATGGGAGCAGCAATCGCATGAAGAAAAATCTGCCTGAGAGGCTGAAGAGTGAAAGGAGGAAGACAGGCACCTCGCTTATGAAAAGTGGAAGGGCAGGGTAGAAACCTGATGCCTGAAATTGATGGGAGCTCGTGGGAGACTCTGCCAAGAAGACTCCAATCAGCTGTTGCCAACAATCAGACTAGTGAAAGATCGCCCTTGGCTGGCGCAACACCACGAAATAACAGCCCCTGATAGCATGGTGAGTGGGGCACCAACAGAGCCAGAAAATGAGGGAGAAGGAGGAGATTTCCCTGCCAAGAAAGTCAATGACGGGCCTGCAGTGGCATGCAAGGAAAGGACACCGTAATGTTGCCAACAGATGCAAATCAGTGCTCATTCATTCGAAAGCACCACGGGAGATGAAGGAAAAAACACCTGCAGGGACGTTGAAGCATAAAAGAGGAGAGCACTCACTTGGGAAGAAAGTGAAGCATTGGAGAACGAGGCTGATGACTGGCAGTCTGAAAAGGAAAGGCGGTTGTGGGAAACCCTGCCAAGACAAACATATGGAGAGAATCAAGCAGGTGGGAACTACCCTTCATTGGGGTGGTGCAAACAAGAGCAAGACCAGAAGCTGAACCACATGAGAAGATAGTGTGTCATCACAGATGGAGACCCTGGAAATGCTCTGCCCAGGAGATGAAGAACATTAGGCAACTAGAAACGTTGGGGGGCTGATATGCTCTGCAGTCAACCTGGCTTGTTGAATGCTTGCATAAGAGATGAGGGGTTGCTGTTAGTACACAACATTGAGTTCATCAAATCCTACAACAGCCCACCATCGCTGCCGCACTGCTTACAAACTGCCACAAAAACAGTTTCACAGGACTTACAGATGATTGGTGGAAGGCAAGGCCCCTCGCCATGGGCCAGATTAATTGTATGTTGCAGCCCAGAACAACAACGGAAGTCATCTAGGGCAACAAACCCCATCTTGGCATCGTCTTTTGTGTGAGAGAAGTCAAGCTGAACGTGCTCATCATATCGAGTGGGATGGACCAGATATAAAGCTGCCAAGCCAACCACACTCATATTCGCACTCAAGTAACATAAGCTAGAGCCATTTTCAGATTAGTACCCGTGTTTTAAGAATACTCCTTCTTCAACTTGCGTGAACGGTCATAAAACTTACAATTGAATCAGATTAATGGACCAAGATGCGGAGCTGATATGGACCAAGATGCGGAGCTGAATTGGGTATCCAGTTGGGCAATGCTGGTTTCAAAACCCCGTTCCATCCCTGCGTTTCGAAGATTTGGCTTGAATGGGCACACTCCGGCAGTGGAAGGCTCACGGAATAATGAGTTTGGGCTGATATGCATGCTGACATGCCATGCCGGTGCAAAGAACAACGTTCTGAGTGGTGATTGTGATCTCAAAATCTGCCCTTGCATTCAAGCTGATTTCTCTCTCGAGCAGAGCCGCCTTGTGGATGTTCCAGCCAGTGTCCAAAAACAGCTCAAGTGCAAGACAACAACATCAGCAAGGCATGGTTAGCTAAGCAAGGTCATGGTGGAGAGGCATTTGAACTCTCTGAACGTAATGTGGTCGGACTTCACCCCCTCCCACATCAACTGCTCATAGGTCTCCAAAACCTGCAATCCCCGCCCCTGTTGTGCATGTCCTGCGATCATCACTTTCCACGACACCACATTTTGCTCAGCCATATTGTTGAACACTCCCTATCTAGAAGGGTATTCATGTTCAGAATGATATCTACCTCAATTCCATTCCAGCTTTGACGATGCAACCATGGACCTCTTTGCCCTTCTCCAACAGGCTCGCACATGCACTACAAACACAAACAAACGTAATGTGCTCGGGCTTCACCCCCTAGACCCACATCATTTGCTCATAGGTCTCCAAACCCGCAATCCCCGCCCATGTTGTGCATGTCCTGCGATCATCACGTTCCACCACACCACATTTCGCTCAGCCATATTGTTGAACACTCCTTGTCCACAAGGGAATGCTCCCACGTTTGGCATACATGTCGACGAGGTATTGTTACATCTGGTACAGTTCCAGCTTTGACAATGTCACGATGGACCTCTTTGCCCTTTACCAAGTCTCCAGGGCTGCCAGGTTTGCACATGCATTGCAAACACAAATGAACGTGACCCGGTCAGGCTGCACCCTTCTCGCAACATTTGCTCATATGTCTCCAATGCCCTCATCCCGCACACATGCTGGCCATATCTTGCAAGATTCAGCGTGTTCCTTGAGACAACATCTTGTTCAGCCATGTTATCAAACTCTCCCTTCGCAACTTCATAGGTCTCCAAAGCCTCCATCCCACGTCCCTGCTGTGCATACCCTGCAAGCATCGCACTCCACGACACTACATCTCGGCAAAACAGACTGAAATAGCTCGAAGAAGAAGGTGCCCTCACCACATTGTCCTCTACCTTGTGTCATGACCCATTGCGGATTAGACTGACCATGAACCCAAGAAGACCTCTTGTGCGTGCTGCTTGTATCTGTAGTCAGGTAATGTGGGATTGGTTCGTAAGAACCACCACGGTGCAGCTGAGCGGGCAGAGATTAAAATATGGGCTGCTAAGACCAAGCTGATTCCCCCAAGAACCTTGTGATCATCAAAGAATACCAAATCATGGTACAAAGGGGAGCCAAGAGCCCACATTTGCACATAATGCGCCCTTGACGCCATAAACGCTTGCAACAACAGGACATGGGCCTCGATTTGGTCTTCGTCCTTCTCGCATCACTTGCTCGTCTCTCTCTCAAGCCTCCATCCCTCTCCCAACACTTAGACAAATTCAGGCAAAGGACAAAGTTACTCTTCCACCCTTAGATCATTTTACATCCAACGATTAGAACAATCTCTACGAGCCACACAAGCCCTAAAATACATTAAAATATTCCACGTCATGATCCATGTGGAGCACTTATAAAAATTCCATTTTTGAATAGGGTGTGCAATGAATGCCTAGTTGTTAAGAGTCGTTCTCTAGTGCTTAAAACCACTTGTAATTGCTGTTTTAAAAAAAAAAAAAATTTACGTAATTGAATTAAATCGCCGCGAATATTGCGCCGACTGCGGAGTCATTGATGCAACTTCTATCCGCCATTAGAAATGCGAATTTATCCGTTACGACTGTACAGTAGTAACAAACATCTCAAAGTTGTTCCCTCAGTGGTTTTGGACATGCAGTCGATTCGGAAAAGACACGAATGCTTGCTGACCGTTTTTCGGCTTGTACAAACGTTGAAGGGCCAACCATAATTTCTTGTCATTACCACCATGGTGGTTTGAGTTTATTTCACTGTATAACTTGTCCCAGTATAATTTCTTCAGAGACCTAACAAGCTGATTGATATCTTTACGGAGCTGGTAGTACCTCGCCCACAATTCTCTGTTGGTTTCCAAATTGCAGCACTCTTTAGAGGGCTTGTCTCTCAGCTATCTTGAGTTTAATCTCATTGGTCCACCAATTAACTGCTCTACCGCAGACAATTAGTTTCCTCCCAATGATCTTGTCAGCCACGGAGGAAACGAAACTCTCCCAAGAGTCCACTGCTCTTTCGACTTCATTTCTTGCGTTAACAGAGCGTGACTGAAGTTCTTGGAGCGATTGGACAAAATGAGGGAGAGCCTCTTGCAAGGCCTGGACGTACTCAGCCTTGACCTCCTCATTGTGGAATTCTTCTATGCGCCACTTCCGAATCGAACGTTTCATAGATCTCTTGGTGGGGGAAAACACCTTTTGATCTCAGTCCAAACCAGGAAGTGGTCAGAGGTACCAATATCAGTTCTGTCGATCAACACATTGGCACACTGGGGGAACAAAATTTTTCCATTATGATATAGTCCACAAATGGAACGTTCCCCAGTTTGGGATTTCTCACGAGTCCACTGCACTTGGTCACCACTTGTCCTGTTATTTAAGGTCAAAAGCTGAAGCTCTTCTAGACAGTTAATTAACCGTCTGCCATTAGAATTCAGCTCGTCCTCACCAAAAGGTCCAATGGATCCCTTTGCCCACCCGGGCATTGAAGTCCCCCAATAGTACCACCTGACCTTTGGCAAGGAACGAAGCACAGTCCAGCTTTACATCTTCGAAGGCCTTGTCTGCGTCAGCACTAAGGGTCCCCTGTGGGCATGTAAACACAACCAACAAAGAGGTCCTTTGTACTCATGCCGCCCTTCAAATTCAGTTTTAGCCAGATACTATGCTCGTACCTCAAACCCTTGTTGATAATTTCACAATTGTCAAACAAGAAATCACGGACAAAGAATCCGACCCCTTTTTGACCACGTTTGGCAGAGGCTGCCTTGAGAGTACACATCTTACCTGCCCATTTATAACCAATGACATCTCCAACCAGTTTATCCGACGTTTCCCATGTTTCTTGCCCAGCACAGATATGAATATCATTAGTCCGAAGAACTTGTCCCACTTCAAGTTGTTTCCTTTGGTTGGTCAACCCTGAGAAGTTGAAAGTGGCCAGCCGCAAGCCAGCCCTTTGCGTGTGAATTGTTTGTTGTCTAGGTAGCTTGTGATTGCTCCTGGACGGCCAACCGTTCTGCAAAGGGGGGACAGTTACCCCATGTGTAGATTTTGCTCGTCTTGTGTAAACTTTGAGAATTGGTAAACCATTCATGGTACCAAATCTTTCAGTTACACGACGCACAGGCTCCGCACACATAGGGGCAGATTGTCCGTCAGACTGCTTGGGGACAATTACCCTGTGTATAGATTTTGCTTGTTTTGTGTAGACTTTGAGGATTGGTAAACCATTTAGGATACCAAATCCTTCAGTTACACGACGTTCAAGCTCTGCACACTTAGGGACAGACTGTCCATCTGACGGCTTGGGGACAATTACCCCGTGTATAGAATTTGTTCGTCTTGTGTAAACCTTGAGGATTGGTAAGCTATTCAGAGTACCAAATCCTTCAGATTCAGGACGTTCAGGTTCCGTCACTTAGGGGCATCTTGTCTTTCTGGCTGTTTGGATTCAACCTCATCTAGAGCATCAAACCGATTAGAAACTCTCAAGTTGAAGTTGTTGCCCTTGGTTGTCTTCCTAGAGCGCCCGTTTGAATCACCAATGTCTAAGACCGCTCTCCAGCCAGTCAAGGGACAAACTTCTTTGAGATTGAATTGATGCGGGACTCTATTAGAAGCACTTTTGGTCATTGCAACCTTCAACGTACCCCTGTTATCAAGTCTCGAGATGGTACCATTAGCCATGAAATCCAAGCCTAAGCTAGAGCATGTAGTTTTAAAGGACACATCGTCCATCCTGGGATTCACCCCAAAAACTACACATGAAGCCCTAGATTTGGCATAAGTAACCAATTCCCAGGGATCACCCTGAGGAGTGTTGATGTTGATAGGAGCTAAATTTTTTATTGTGCTGGGGAGAGAGAGAGAGAGAGAGAGAGAGGATGACAATTTCCAAGAAAGCTTTGTGATGCATCTTGTTGTCTACTTCTCTGAAGTTTAACAAGCATTCTCCTTTTCGCCTCGATTGTCTGATAAGATTATGATAAGAGGGCAAATCAGGCTTAAAGTGTTGAAGAAGAAGGTGCCCTCACCACATTGTCCTTCACCTTGTGTCATAAAGGCAGCTAGCTTTTCTTTCACTGAAGGGGGATTCAACCAACCACCAACCCAAAGGACTTCTTGTGTGCGCTGCTTGTGTCTGTAGTTGGGTGATAACTGATTGGTCTCTGAGGACCACCACAGTGCAGCGGAGGCGCAATAGATTGAAGCACCGCCTGAAAAACCGAGCCGACCCTCCCAAGTACATTGTAAACAACACGGCAAAGAATAAATCATGAAGGGCCCACTTTTGCACAACGGACAAACTTCTTCACATTGTACACTACGAAAGCTACACTTTGCCTTTACGGCTGTCCCACCATTATAGAGATCTTTCAAAACTTCATGGCAGCACTGTAGACGTTTGTGCCCGAAAATTGGACACAATCAAAACTGTGACAGGTTCTTTTTTGAAGGAGTTCTAGTTTAGTTTTCAACAGCATTCACGCGAGTCACTGTGAGCTCATTGGACACTACACAATGAGGAATATTTCAACATGTCCAAGAGGCTAAACAAGCTTGTGCATGACAAGGCTACGTCACTGTGAGTCATACTCACTTTCATCTGCAAGCTCCAATGGAGCTCCACCGTCTACACCAGAACCGCACTTTGAACTCTTCCATCACCATAATGTTCGATCTTGTGGCCAGGCCTTATCAACCTATGTAGCCATTGCGCTCGCGCTCTCTCTCTCTCCTTTGAACATCAAACACAAGCAGGGAGGAAAAGGGTCAGTCTCGACGAAGTACCGTTCAAGAAGTTATTTCGGATTTTTCGGGCAATCCGGGCAGATGGAAAGAAATTGACGACGTACGAAACGTGGCTACGACAGGTGGCTACGACAGGTGGCTACGACAGGTGGCGACGACACGTGGCGACTTTTTTCAATATATAAGAGAAACAGGGGAATAGGGATCCTTTTAATGTAGCGGGGCCGCTGTCAGGTTCTGTCCCCTCTGCACCCTGCGGCCTCATTACGACGAGGCCACACAAAATTCTGAGGCGGACGTCAGGGTCCAAGTTCGTTAGGAATGAGTACAGCAACAGGTCAGAGTCACCGGTCAACAAACGGCGGCTGTCAACTCGTTTACTATCGGATACTCCAGCAAACGATTTTTGTGGGGTTCTATACTGTTACCGAAAACTGAACAGAGGGAGGATTTTCGTTTGGATTCTTGTAAGCCTACTTATAGTTGGTAAGAAGATTTGAGCCTGTGATCGGCTTGACTGGGAGACTCGGATCACTGACGTAGGCGGGCTAAAAATGGACAGATTCTGTCAGCCACCGAGGAGCCAACTGGCTCACTATTCAACACAGGTCTGGAGCCGTCGATTGAAAGATTCTTCAAATCTTCACCGCTCCGACAGAAAAGATAGATTGTGGAGTAAACTGGGCAGATGACCGAAGTTAACCGGGGTCAAATTTAGACCCCTCTCTCTCTCGCTCTCTCTCTCTCGATCTCGGTGACGGTGTGTGTGAGTAGCTCTGTGCGATCGTGCTTGGCGTTAGGTTTGTGCCTCGTACTCGATCTCTGTGCAGTTTTTACGATCGTTTCGGTGTGCTTGGAAGGTTTTTCCGAAGGTTAGTGTGCTTATCTTATCGTAGACGTATTTGGGTTGTTTCTGTGGAGAGGGTTTACAGTTTACACTCGTCTTTCTTCTGTTTTTGTCTCTTAGGTGGTCTCTGTCCAGGTGGCCTGTTTTGTTTCATTGTGGTTATTTGAGGGCGCTGCTTATTGATGTGATACTGCAGGGTGTGAGGTGACGAGCGATGGAGCGGAGAAGGGGCCGCTCTTTGTCAGCTACATGTAGCAGCGGAGGATGTGAAGAAGCCTAAGTTTGGTGAGCAAGTTGAGGTTAGATTAGGGGCAGAAGCGAGCCTGGGTGGTGGCTCACGTTTTCAGGTATGGAAGCTATGAGAAATATGTGGAACTCGGCATGACGTATCTTTGACCTAATATGGGGAGGGGATGAAGCGGATGTGGGACATTCAGATATGAAAGAAATTGTTTGGCTTGAGGAAGAGGAAGTTGGGAAGACTATACTGAACCTCAACAAACTGCGCATGGTCATTGCCGAATGTGTCGGTATTCTACGTAGTGAGGGGCCTCCGGAAGAGGACAGGAACCGGTCCTCTGTGCCAGAATTTTGAGTGAGGTGAAGGACCGTCAAATCCATTTCAGCAATGGAAGAGGAACAGGCATTGTATTAGCGGGGGTTTGCTGTATGTGAGTCAATATCTCATCGACCTTGTGCAAGCAAGTCTCAAACCTGGGACAGACGGCTTTTATTGAAGATTGTGAAGCTCGGGGCTTTTTGAATGAACAAAGAGAAGGGGGAACTTATTCTAAAACAGAGAGGCATAATTACACAGGCAGATAAGCTGGGGGGGGTGGTTATGGGGTCCTTGTCCAATCTGGTGTACTATGCCTCAGTGGCAAAGGGCACCACAATTTTGGCGCAGCATACGGAGGGAGCAAGTGACCTGGCAGATGTTGCCATCGAATGCCTGGGAAAAGTGCCGCCTCTCCACAGACGGTTTACATACACAACCAAGAGGCGAATGTTTAGTTGCTTGATGGAAGACTCTTTGACCTACTGTGCAATCGTGGATGAAGCCCTGGGGAAAGTGACGGCATATGCTTTTCTGGAGCGGATTAGAGATGAGTTTAAGGTGCTGCTCCATGCCCAGGGGTTGAGGGTGGATGGGGATGGCCTCGAACCCTATTGCTTGGCAGATGAATTTGCATGTGTCTTCAGTCATCTCATCGCACCACTGGTAGGTGTGCCACAGAAGGAGGTGGACAGAATGGAGGAGGAGCTGCGCACACAACGGAATGGAGAGTATGATGATGATGAGGCATCTATAGAGACACATCCACCTGAAGTCACAACATCCGAGCACAAGCAGACAGACCGAGAGCGGATTCCAGAAAAGAATTCGGATAGGAGGTTTCGCTTTTCACCCCTGTCACCTTTAAGAGGGAAAGGAGGGAAGGCCAACAAGAAGAAGGTCAAGGATCAGGTAAGCAGATTGTTGCTGGCGACAATCTTATGTAAACATCAAATATGCAGGGAAGAGGCTCACAGCTTAAACATGCCGTCTTGACTTGGAACAGAGAGTAGTTTTGCTTCTGACAGCACCCAGGCTTTGAAAGTGAGCATGCCCATGGAGATAGAGAGTTGACAGAGATAGAGACAGAGAGCACTCAGTGGTGCCTAATGATTGAGAAAAGGATATATTGGATTGTCATATCCATGTTTTGAAGCACTGTTGGCTGGTTTTCTATTGCTGCAGAGCGTTGAAAATGCGAGGAGGTCCATAGGTTAGCTAATTAAACAATAGTAGTCTCATCCTATTTGGACTATCTTTTGACAGGTTTGTTTAACAGTTCTTATCTAAAAACTGCTGCACAGGTAACGGAGGTGAAGGAGATAATGATGGAAAACAGTGGCAAGGCATTGGACAAAGGTCAGAAACTTGAGGTCATGGTGGAAGGAGGATCCACACCAGATGCAATCCACCATGTGCAGAAGAGTGGAAACTTGCGGCACAAGGGGCAACAGCTGGCACACCGGATGTGGTGGCGTAATGTGAAGCTCGTGCTGATTCTTGACATTGTTGTCTGTGCTATCCTGTTTGCAATATGGCTTGGCATCTGCAAGGGCTTTCGGTGTGTTAGAAAGTAAACATGGATGCGCCCCCATAAGGTAGATGGTCCATTGGGCACAGTGAATCTGGGCACAATGCTAGGATTGCTTCCAGCAACGTGGTTGCCGTCAACATTCCCCCATGTGAACTCGTTCTCCATTTTACTTTGACCATTTTCTTATGAGATGCAGAATTTTTGCAAGTACACGGAGCCAGAGAACTCAAAACACCAAATTGTTTTGGTTGATGAAGATCAGCTCATTGGGGCTTGATAGGAACATCTGTTGAAATGTTTCTGTGACAGGAAGGTTTCTTGGTTGAAGCAGTTGTCACAGAGCGCCGCTCTTGTAGACATTACATTACAACAGGGTGTCTTCGTTGAAGGCAGGGATAAAGCAGCAACAGGAGCAAGCAATCTTTGTGAGATCTTTGGATCTTGGCCACTAACAAGAAAGTTCAGGTAGGCTATAGATGTACATGAATTTAGAGATTTTATTTCTTGTGCTGTCAGGACCCAGTGATGATTGGGATACAACCTCGGAGTGTAGCTTGATGCTCTGTATCGCTCACCAGGAGCAGGAGCCCTGAAATTCTTGTGTACAGTATGAGCGCGATGACCTACATCAGATTTATTTTCACATGTGTCCTTAATATTGCCACGATTCCCCTCTTCAGGAGGTGGGTGTGACCTGGAAATCCTCGCCGCCTCTTATCAAGTAGTTGCTGTGTCATCCTCTGTTTTTCTCTAGCTGTGAACTGTTGTTTGGGCTGGGCTACCCTTTTTCATGAAATCACATGAACTTTCTCATCAAAGGAAGGACCACCACAATGATTCTTTCATCATAACGATGTTGTTTCTCTCAAGCATTTCTATTGCATCAAAAGTGCACAATTTTCTGCACAACTTTCTTGGTGAAAGGGAAAAGTGAATCCGGTTTTATCAAGTCATTAGTTTTACTGGTGGAGGCTGCATGTTACCCCATCATGGAATTCACCTGCACGAGTGATGGATTCATGGATTCCCTGGCACCACATTTGTTAACACCAAACTTAAAAGGCCACTGGCCACTGCCTAGCCACCAGTTTGAGATGATCCTTGAAATGAGAATGAAGGTGAAGGACTGCATGTATTCAGTTGATTCCTTGTAGTGGATCAGATACGACCTTCAAACCAGTCGCCACTACAATAGTACCAGAGGAAGGCAGATGCATCCAATGTAGGTATCTACCAGATACCCCCACGTCTCATTACCCCCCATCCTTCTTGAGGCTACCAGAGGATAGAAATGCTCTCCTCCTCCAAGCCAGTATCAAAATCAAGCATTCTGTTCACCGCAAGGAGCAGTACAATTCACCATAGATATCACATCAACCCTGATAGAGAAAGTGTGAATAGAAATTCCTTTTTCAAACTCACGGAACAAACGTAAAAGTTGGGGGTGGAGCCAACCACTTTACTTACAGACTCAGTTGCTGTGTTACATCACAGCATGCACTCTACACGCCCTCGCTACAGGCAACATGGTCTCCAAAAACTGAAGACTTGGCCAGCAATTGGTCATTAACAAAGGGGGACTCGCACAAAACCACTTTTCCGGTCAGTGGCCCCTACCCTCAAAGCAGCACATCTTGCTTGATGCAGATGCACCTTATAAACGCCGCAGACAAAATGAAAGGCCCAAGATATGTGCCTCAAGTCAAGCTAGAATGTACCTTAGCAAACCCCAAGCATACAACTACAAGTAACTTTGTCAAGCCCCATAAAACTTTTGCTGGTGAGCAAGCCACCATGATGGGGCTGTCAAAGCCAACAATCAATAAGCTAGTTAACAAATGTGCAGTGTAACAGGCACTAAAGGGTCAGCCGTCATTATTCTTAGAAAGCGAAACTCCCGACAATGCCACAAAGCTCTCCCGTCGGAAAAAATACAACTCAACTCTGGGATCCCCCAATTTTTAGGCACTTATTTGTGAAGGCCACTGAGATCATTCTCAATAGTTCCTCCATTCTTCAGAGTTGTGTTTGTCAAGCCTGCTTTGGCTCACTCATTGAAGTCCTTGATTTTCACAGGCATCTTGAGTTCTGCCACAATGCCTCTGTACAGGAATTCTGCATATCACCCACCAATGTCACTGGTTATTAGAAACTGGAAGTGTTGACTTAGTAGCTCAAAGACCAGTGAGGGGCTTGCAAACAAATTATATTGGATTCGTCAAAAGCTCTCAACAGCAAGTGGACTAGATTTTCATCACCACCAGACTGTCGTCTTGCTACCATCTGTGATTTTTCCTATTTAAGGTACTGGAGTGAAGTTCAGCAGTTTCAATGGTGCCAATCTCATAATCAATGACCATGACCTCCATCCTGAGTTTTTCAAACTCAACTTGAGGTCAACAGCCACAAGCCTACAGCAAGCCAGTAAGGGTTTTCTTCTCGCTCTTGTCTATGCGCAGAGTCATAAAGTGCAAAACATACCAGCTGTAGATCGCAAGGAGATGTTGACTCTCAGGGTTGTGAAGGCCATTGTGCCTTGAATTATGCAGTCCTATGCCAGCCTTTAACCTGCCCACTCAACAGGCCCACCGACCGGGATGTCAGCTTATTCTTTAAATTGTGGCAGGAACCCTACCTTTGAACAGCAAACAGATGCAGAGGAAAGGGGGATTGCAAATGCCCGTTGTGTGGGCAACCTGAAGACAATATTCATTTTCTGATTCTTTGTCCTGGGTACCCTCACCAGAGAGATGCCCTCTTCAAATCCATCAAGGGATTTGTGCCTGTACCTCTGTTTACCAACTTTGCAAATCTCGAGGCTGAGCCAAAAGCCCAGGCCCTTTTGACGCCTAGTTATTGGGCAAATCACACACAGCAGATTGATCTCTGGAAAACTAGACAATATCTGGAAAACTCGGATCAATTGTCTGTTCCAATACAACCAGCGTCAGCCCTTGACAAAGGTAGTTTCCCTTTGTGTTCGACTCAAACTGGGCACAGGGTCCATGGCCAAAAGGCTAGTAGACCAGCCATTTGAGGTTTAGAGATCCTGCCAAAGAAGAAAAAGAGGAAGTCCAACTGGACCAAATGCAACAACAGCTCTGACGGGGATAGTAAACAAGTTATCGGGAAACCGAAACAAGAAGAGACATTACATTGTGGCAAGAGACAATACAAGAGACAGATGAACTTCATTGCAACTACTCTCTCCTATCCACAGAGCTGCTGGAGAGCTGCTGGCAAGCTCCATACCTTTGCACATTAAGTACAGGATCCTCCTCCTCAACTTCGACAGGTGATGGTTGCAGGGTAGGAGCTTGGGCCTTGGCATCCTCCTCACTCTCCTGACTAACTGTATCCTCATCCGTTGTACATTCATCTTTGCAGAGCCCAGTCTCTGGAGCCTCAACCTCCTCTTCACTTTGGTGGGAGCTGTGACTTTCAGGCTCCTCTTCTGTCTGTGTGTCGTCGGAGCTTTCTATTTCAGTGTCAAGCTCAGATGACTCACTAGTCTCACTCTCCAATTGCTCTCCTTCCTCAGATTGTGATTCCTCCACACTTGCAGATTCAAATTTCTCTTCAATGGTATTGGCATTTTCCCTTACAGTTGACTGCTGCCCCGTTACAGTTGCGGTGGTCAGGGCAAAAGGTGTGGGGACTGGCAGGATAGGTGGACCCAATGGTAGGGAGGGTTGGTACCTTTTCCCTGGCACAAATTCGGGTGCATGGGGGTTCAGGACAGTATTCATAGGTGGTAGAACGGGGTTGAAGGGTGGAAGTCCCCCCATGTTGGGGCCATATCCTAGCAAAGACTTTTCAGGGACGTCAATCGAGGGAGGTCTCAAATGGTGTGGGGCCGCCAAAGTATGCAGAGGCGGCACCATGGGAAGAGGCACAAAATGCGGGCCTGGCATCAATGGTGTAATGTATCCTGACTGAGGCAGAGGGGCCAAGTGGGGTACACATCTGCGGATTGGGGTCACTGCAATTGTTGTAGGTACATGAGGGGGAAGAGGAAGACGAGGTGAGAGTCCGCCTGGTGGGGGAACCTTACCATCCTTGAATGGTGTAACTGCAATTGTACTACAAACTGTAGAACGTTGGTGGATGCTCGGAGCATTGGTTGGGTTGAAAGGAGGTGCTGTTGCTGAAAGCTTCTTTGGTGGACTCTCGGTTGCGCTTGTTGATTCTGGTACCTCCAAGGCCATAGCAGGCTGAGCAAGCAAAGGATGCTCAGCTTCATCCTTCTCATCGATTTCCACTCCAGCCCCGTCTTCCGCAAGAGACGTCCTCTCACTTGTGTGCTCTAAGGCAACTGCCCTCTTGATGTCTGCAGTGGCCAAAGGTGGAGCATCACCATCGACTAGGGGCACGAAAGGATCCTGTGAAGGAGGGGCCTCATCAACTACTGCAGGATCATTTAGAGGCACCGTAACTTCGAAGTTCTTGGTGGGGACCGTGGTAGTCTCTTTCTCTGGTACATCGCTGGGAAATGGCATTGCCTCAGCGGGACCAGCTATGTGAGAGCCAGACACCTCTTCTGATTGTGCTTCTTCAGGATTGGCAGACACTTTTTCCTCCTCGGCTAGATCTGTCACCAATTCCCTCTCAAGCATTGTGACAGTTTTGGAGCTCTGATCCTCAGGCAGAGATACAGACATAGATGGAGAGTGGGTATTTGAGAGAGCAGAGGCCGCAGAAATGCAGGGAGACTCTTTCTCCACAGTGGAAGACTCCTGCTTCAGCTTCTCAGAGCCTTCAACCACTGGCCGCATAGACGTGCAAGTCCCCCGTGGGGCAAGAGCCACCTCCTTGTAGGAAGGAACTGACCTACCTAAGGGAGCAGGACTTGAAGAGGATCCTACAGCTGTTCCAGATGGTGTGCATCTGGATGCTGGCTGGGCAGCTACCTGAACCAGCAGGACTCCTGCACTTGAAGTTTCCTCCACCTCTATTTTATCCGGGACAGAGACTGAGCCTTCCGATCCAGGGGGCCTTGAATCTGCTTTGGTTGGATGCACTGAACCTGGAGGTGTACCTTGGCCATTGGATGTGGCTGGCAAATGAGGGTGTTCAACAAGAGGTTTCCCATGCTTTTTCCTGCCTGCCAATGGCTTCTCCATAACGTCCACCGAGCTACCATTTTGCCCTGGTAATATACCTCCATTGACACCAGCTGTCACATTTTTCCTCTTGGAAGCCTGGGTGGTTTGGGTTCCACCAATAGTGGCATTGCCCCTCTCTCTGAGGACCCCAGGACTGTGTCTATGGTGGCCACCATTGTTTACGGAACCTCCAGTCTTAATTGGAGCCAAGTTTCCACCTTTGTGCAGTACTCGCCTGTTGCCCCCACCAGAAAACCGCCCCCTTGGAACTGCCTCCTGCCACCCTTCATCCTCCTGAACATCTTCAACTGTCCCTGTCTGTCCTGTTGCAACAGACACATTGGACAATGAAGTTTGTACAGATTCCCCCCCAGGCAGTTGGTGTTGCCCTTTTGGCACGAGTGTGGAGGGTTCTCGCGGCAGGACATCTGTCACTGACGGTGCCTCGGGTGAATCTGAAAGACTCTTTTCTTCATCAGACACCAGGAACATGGCAGCTTCCTTGTTGAAGTCATCAGAGGTGCTAGGTGTGGATGGGGTTGATAAGACTTGGTTTGAAAATCTGACTTTAGACTGCAACCAAGCCCATACAACAGACATGTGTGAGATACCAAGTTGATCAATTAAAACTTGTACTTTTGGAATATATATTAGGAATCCCCCACTACAGTGCAACTTCACTTGGTGATCTCAAAGCACAATCCACAAACCATGTGCAGTGACAAAAAGGTCAACATCCCCCCACCAAACACTTCGCCACACTACTTCACCACCAGACTAGAACACTGCATAAATCATGGCGCTGTCTTACTTTACCTTTATGCGACGGGACTTTCGTTTATTATTCTCGAGCTCCTTGCCATTGCTTTCTGCCTCAGCATTGATATATTCTAGAAGATCTGACACACTGCATCAGCAGATGGTCACACAGATTAGGTTTTGGCACCCAAGAACACTGAAGAGTCGTCACACATAGTCACCTAGGTTTGAAAGCAAGAAAACTCAACCTTCCTGTATGAATCAATGAAATGACGCACATATCAAACAAGTGTTTACTAAAGTGTCTTTAGGATAGAGATGACAGCTTTATTTGCACAATAATAATTCCTCAATGGCACTTATCAGCCAGAATTGCATGAAAAGTGTACACTGTATAGAAATAACCTTTCCATATTAACAAAAAGGAAACAGGTACCTTAAATGGCCCTTGCAAGCAATGGAAGCATCGGGCTTGGGGGCACCAGTCCGTAGGGCCTCTTGTTGCTCCAATGCCTTGGAGTCAAAATACTCCAGCCATGCTGCTGCATCCTGATTTGTTTTTGCCCACCCCCAAGGCTCTTTTGTCAGAGGGAGGAAGCAGCAATTTAGTTTGCTACATCTTACAACGACACTCAACTGCTCGAAGGCCTTGTTCACTATCCATATTCACCAGCATTTCTCGAAGGAGAGCGGTATGAATGAGTAAATCATGTAACCTCCATGAGGTATAAAATGCTGCAAACATACACTCAACTTCAGGCTTCTGTGAGGAGTAGGACCTGCGTCCGGAGGTCATCAGGGCCAAGTTTAGCCTGCAAAATTTGCAAAGTGGTCTGCTCGTGCTGAACGCTCAGAGAGTAGGCCTCCATCAGAGAGAGTGCGATTGCAGTTGCATGATAGCTTGCTGCCGTCTACACAGGAAAAGGGACCACCGACCAATCACAAATCATTACAACCTTCAAATCCTTCCACCAACTTGTCCACAGCCAACATGATGTATAATTCATGAGAGATTATAGGAGTAACAATCCAAAATACAAGTGCTCAACACAGGAGATGATAGAGACCTGGATATGATCAGCACCAAGAAGCCGTTGGTTGCATTTAAGAGCCTCGTATAAGTACCGCAGAGCAACATGAATGTTCCCTAGCCCCTCCTCCATCATGGCTACATTGATGTAAGTGGCTGCCGTGTTTGGGTGTGAAGGCCCACATGTCAAATGCAGCAAGTACAGTGCCCGGTTCACATACCTGGAGACCACACAGTTTCAGGCTGTAATCCACTGTAAACTTCCAACTACAAAATTTGGGCAGCAACAACTGGAGGAAGATGCAGATTTGCGCTACAATAATTGGCATGTACACTTTACTTTAGCACTAGTCCAAACAACGGTGCAGGTTTGCAGGTACCAGAGAAGGGATACAACAACTTCAGCATTAACACTCAACCAACATCTGCAAATTTTGAGCATACTTGACAGCGAGCTCTGTATGTTGAAGCCGGTAATAAAAGACAGCCAAGTCGCCATAACTCTTCATGGTGTCAGGATGGTCAAGTCCAAGTTCACGCTCATTAATATCCAGTGCCTTTTGCTGATAGATTGTGGCCTGCAGTCTCTTCATGTGCACATACATTAGAAAATCCTATCTAGTTTGCAGGGCTTCAAATATAAAGACAGCGACGCTAAATCTTCGTTGATGTCAAGAGAGACCTGACAATGCCTACTGCAGTAAACTTATGAACAAAGAAAAGCACTCCATCAGAAACTACTTATATAACAACACTTGTGACTTACCCTTACAACAATGCCAACAAAGCAAAGCGCCCTCAATTGCAAAGAGAGAAACTTGCATGGCCACTATACTTGGAACTGAGGGCCAGAACTTACGTAGATCCCAGCTCTTGTTATTTCATGATTGTCACAAGACTTTCCATATGATTCAACAAAGAAGCCTACCATGTCCATATACCCAGTATGGATCCCTTAGAAGCTCAAAGATTGGAGAGACCGGAGAGGACTCTGACCTGATTGAAGTCCCCTGTATGGTATAACACTACTGCCAATAGACTGTATGCACCAGCAGTCATCCGATGGTAGGGCCCACAAACGGCCACTAACTTTGCCAAGGCCTGCAACAAGCCAAAATCAAGAATAAATATCAATGATCAAAAAGACTTCTGACACTCTTCGCAGATACACTTGGATGACATGATAACTTCATCTTAAAATACAGGGAGGGAGGGAGGAACTATCCAAATCACAATAATCATCTCAGATCTACCGCAAAGTCTTTATTGCCACTACATCAATCGGTGGCTGTCTCTAGAACTGTGGAAAGCAACAAAGCATACCTTCGTCCCAAAGCTGACGGCATCGTCAAGCTTGCCCTTGTCCAAAGCTGTTTTAGACGATTCCAATAATGTCCGCCCGTCTGCAGATGAGCAAGCAACTTGCTGCAACCAGGAAAAAAAACCAAACAGTTACAAGAATATTAGCCCTCAGACACTAGTTCATACAGATTCTGACGTAGTAACATCTGCATTTCCTGCTCAGGCCTATTCCCCCTATAGGCTGTGGGGTATGACCTCACAGAGGTCTGCCCTTACAGTGTTGAGAAGCCTTCACTCTTTCTCTATTCAAGTATAAAGTATGAGGTGTCATTCAAATAGCCAAACGGTCGAAAAGTGTGGTGCAAAAGTCTTGTACCTTGTAGACAGGAACCATGCTGATAATGTCAACTCTCTTGAATGGGGTGGGCGTATCCAATTCATAGTCTCGAGGAGAAACTTCAATCCCTACCTGTTGACAGGACAGTGGATAAACAGTGTGAATCTAAATCCAGCATTTTGATGCAAACAGACCTTTGCACTAATGACTCAATGGAGTAGACCCAAATCCAGAAACCCCGCAAACTATTTAAGTCACAAACTTACCTTGTGACAAAGACCTCGAAGTATAGCATATTTGCGGAGCTCAGAACGAGTGACCTCTGCAGCAAGCTTCCAGCCAAAACGCTTGGTCACAAAAATCTCAACCCATCTCCACATAAGGGATTCGGATGAGCTTGAATTGTCCTCCCCATCTTCTTCAGAAGCTTTCCCCAGCATCACATTGAGGGCTGCAGCTATGTTACCAGGCAAATCAACTTTGTTCTTAGAAGCTGCTACTACAGCTTGCAAAACATGCTTGAAGGCACGGACCACCATCTCATGGACACAAAGTGATTGGACGTGCGGCAGCTTGGAGGCGAGCTCTGCCTGCAATATCAAGGGACCTTAGAAACTCATCAACTCTATTACATTCAGAAGCAATGTCAGCTTCAACTAGCTTAGAACCCCTACAGGTAGTGCAGAAACTTGCTACTGGCCACTGGTGTCGAGACGAATCCACAGTGACTTAGCAGCCAAAAAAACATTTTATCACATGGCCAAAAGCTGTGATTTTGGATTAAAAGCCAAAAAACACAAGAGACAATTTCAAAACATGCCTGAAAGCCACAATGATCCAATCTGATAAATGAATCCAAGCACCTGCATACAGGTGTTGAAAACACATCGGGAAATCACAACCAGCTTGATTGAGAAAAGTAAGGTATCTAGCAACACAAATGTAAAAAATCTCGCTCTGTTAGATAGGGTTGCTAAAAACTACCCATTTCTCAGAAGAGAGGGCTTACCACACGGCCTAGTGAGCGCATCCTTAGACCCCGAGTGTGCATAAAGTCTGTCAAGGTGCGGCCATCAACTGGTGACAGCTCCAACGAACCAAAATCGGCTACCTGTTTAAGTTACAAGGGGGATAAGGGAATAGGCATAACCGATACATCCATTCCCAACCACACCGCATGAACTTACAGCCACTAGCTCCCACAAGGATGCTTCCCCTCCTACATTCCAACTTGTCCCAGGCTCCTATGATTTTCTAACCCTCCCTATGTCCTCTCTAACTGGTATTATCAGTATTGGGTGAATTCTGGCATGGATGTCATAGTATGAGCCCCCTGGACCACAGTCAGAACACCAGAATCAACTTCAATTTCAAAGGCTACGTCACACTACTGTAGCAAACCTTCTACTTTGCAAGTAGTCTAGTCCTCTTGCATCCCCTCTTCCACCCCCTACTCCTGCGTGAAATGGATGCTTTCAAATTTGAAAAAGCATTTGCAAGTCAAACACACCAGCTTGGGCAGTGCTATGTCTTCATAATAATGCCGAGCTCCATCCACGAGCTCTTCTATAGACTGCCCCATCAAATCCCAAATTTACCATGACCGTGAACATCCAGCTATCATTCCACCAAAGTGCTATAACTTTCAGCATATGACGACAAGAAATGAAATGATGAAATGATGATTTGAAAATCTTAACCCATGTATTACATCAGCTTGGACTACCACATCACTCCAAAATGTGACCTAAATTCCCCATTGTGGTTGCAATAAACATGTCTTCTAAGAGCAAGAGAGTCTTCGAACCTTGCAATGAAGACCTGTCCCAGACTCTTTGAGTCGGGTGAAGGCATCGTCAGAAAGTTGAGCCATCAACTGCGTCTGGGCTTCTAACTCATCCCGTTCGCGCTCACCTTCCTCAGCAGTGCTCTCCCCAATCTCAATTCCCTCTTTGCCTGCCTCACTCTCTCCATTATCACCTGCAACTGTTCTTCAAGATATTAGCAAGGACAAAAGAAATCTTGGGGGACAGCTGATTAACCATGCTGACCGTTTATAAAAAATGAGCTATGATGCAACTGGCCTAGCCGTGTTGTGAGGGTCAACAGAGGAAAAGCCTAGGGTACATGAGAAAAGACTTCATTACAGACAGATTTCTCACCAGCCTTTGATGCATCTTCTACCTCCTGCTGAAGGGTTTTCGGTGGCAACGTCAAGTTAGTAGGCTGACTTTCCTCGCCCACCACGACTGAGCTGCTCTCAGTCCCTCCCTCAACATTGGTTTGAGCCTTTTCCTTCTCAGCTGCTGCCTGAGTCTGCAAATGCTGCACCCAGCATGCTCCTAGCTCCCAGCGAATGCTCCTGTCATCCTTGTTCTCATCCTCTTGGTCCAGCCTGACCAGGCTCTCTGCCAACAGTGTATAAACCAAGCCCCCAGCACTTTTTACCTCTTCAGCATTGGAGGAAGGCCGTGCTCGTCCATTAGCACTTCTGTGAAGAAGAGTGCGGAGGCTGCAAACATGAAAACAACCAGGGATCAAGGCACAATAATTAGTTGAAAGTGTCCTGAATCAAGCTTTTACACATAAATAATACCACCGGACAGCCGTTTTGGTTGTACACAAAACTCATCCCCAGAGATGAATGCTGATAAAATCCCTCCTCATGGCAGCTAGAAGAGCAGTTATTTGTTGTGGATAAACCCCATCACCACTGTATCTTCCTACAGCAGGGGAACCTCTGACAAACTTAGTTGCATATGTTGCAATGTGCCTCGTAACAGTGAAAATTCTCAGAGTTGACCTCATGCAAAAAGTTGGTTGTCTCAAATTGATGTAATATTTCACCTGTTCACATTGAGGGCATTTCCACCCCCTTCACGCTGGTCTTCGACAACCACAACAGTAGGAATCTCTTCCCCATTCTGAAGCTTGGAGCCCACTGCTTCAATAAGAACAGTATATCCTCTGTGGTGAACAATAACAGAACCCAAGGTCGCAGTGTCCTGATATGACACAAACCACCATTGGTGTTCCATGTGTGAGAAGAGACAATGACGTTTCCTCTCATCAAATTTGGTGTTCCGCCAAGAATACAAGTACGGCATTCCACAATACGTGTATGAAGATCGACCTCATTCAATTCATCATGCTTGATGCCATATAAAATTGTACTCATAGGACATTGTTTGCTGGACATAGACCCCATGCCCAGTTTGGGCAGAACAAAAGGGAGCAGATACTACCTTTGTGAGGGGCTCACTCCGGTAGTGTGACTTACCTTGATATAGACTTAAAAACGTCCGGTAGGTCAGTCACACTACAGCAATTCTGGTCTTCATAACAGAATGTCTCTGACAAGAATGAGCAATCTTTGAAAAGATTGGTGTCTCATAATTACTGGCAGGAGGGCAAGAAAAGGTTCAGTGGGGAGAGAGAAGAGACTGGAGTGGGGCAAAGAAATAATACATGTACAGTGGTGCTCTCATCAGCTGTGATTCCCTTCAGGAGATTCTTCTCTGCAAATTCCTGGTTGCTCAGCCCAAGAGCTTGACTGGCATCAATCTTCAGTTCCAGTTTCTTACTGGCATCCGCGATGTCATGTCGCACTGTAAATTTAAGATTATCCCTCTCCTCTGTGTAAGGTACTCGGTCGATATTGGTTATTGGCGATTCCCCTTGCATGGCTTTCTGATCAAGATGTTGAATAACTGCAGTTGCCTGCCAGGCATGGATTGCGTAAGAATTGTCTGTCCATATTCATGAAGTGATAGATATCCGACACTGGAAGCAGCTTAATGTAGGACACCTCTAGCTTAATGTGCCACATGTGCTATATCAATGACCCACTACTCTGGAGCTCAAAAGCTTTCCTTGTTCACGAGACTTCTTTCTCAAGAAAGATAATGCTCTCACCTGGGTGATAGCAATGTCCACAAACATACTGTGGATAAGAAATGCTTTGCGGTCACGAACTTGGCGCTCCTCTGGGGTTTTACAAGGCATGGCTGCAAGGATAGCAAAGTCACATGCCCAATTCCTGGTTTTCCCTTGCTTGTCTTTTCCCTGCCCTCCCCCATCCCCCCCCCAGGTCTCATCCTCCACAGGTAAAGGTGGGAACACAGAGGGAGCATCAGCGGCTATTGGGGGGGCCACCCATGTGTTTGCTCGAAGCCCATATGGGAGATTGCCAAACTGCAAGGAACATGACAGGAGTGAGATGTGTGTTTCAGGAGGAAGCTGGAAAGTGAGAAACACTGGAGCAAACTAATTTCCACCCCAAAATTTTGAAGTCAAAAAAGGGAGCAATGTGTTACCTTGTTTCGCTCCAAGAAGGCTTTCATCAGATCATCATAAGCCTGCAAAAAGGAATCATCCAGAAGGACTACATAAGCATCTGATGTTTACTTGAGACCAGAACTACAGTTACTTGGTGAACAACATATCATCAAAGAAAGTCGGGATGCACGAAGCTATCTTTAGTATTTACAAGCTGCAATAATGATCTCCTTTCTTTAGACACATGAAGAGCACACTCCCCAGTCCTTTCCTCTTAATTACACATGCGAAAGTTAAAGAAACAAAAGGTCATTTCCATTCTGAACCACACACACACGACTAGCCCTTTTCTTCTTTTCATCACATCCTCTCTCTGCAGTGATCTGTGAATCAAGAAGGAACCGATGGAAAGTAACCACACATTGGCAAAGGCCTTGCTGAGGTGACACAGCAACGCTACTAATGAATGACATTGGATCAGCTGCTTGCCAGAGCTGAAAAACCCTTTCTTACATACGGTCACAGTCACCAGTTTCCCATTACACAGCCTCACCTGCATTCACACCAGTAACAGAGATCAGCCATAACCTAAACAACAAGAGCGCCTGTTTCAATTTTCAGGTGTTGGACTTCTCTGCATTGGGAAGTTGAGACCAGAATAAAATAAAAATTCATTTGCAAAAATTGCAGACGTGAAAGGGCTGAAAAAAAAAACTCACTTCCAGTCCAAAAAAATCTGTGTCGGCAAGCTTTTGATCGCTTTTCAACAAGCGCCGCAAGACTGCATACCAATTGCCATTGTCATGTACAGTGAGTAAAGGCTGTAACTCACACCCTTGTCTAACAGTGGGCCCTTGGGGTCATTAGTCCGGCCTTGGGAGTCCAATATTTTGGTTAGTCTGACAGTCATCTAAGTACAAGAATTCACCAATCGACGGGGTGAAATTTCCAGACCCCTTCCCTGTCTTTGAAGATTCTTATCAAGCACCTACCAGTTGAATCCCACTGGAGACCCCAAGATCCCTCAAAACCATGACCTAGACCATCAGAAAAACTTGGACAAAAAATTCTGACAACACGGACTATCCTTAAGCCCTTTGGAGGCAACATCTGGAAGCCTACACACAAATTTAATTATTAAAGCAGTAGGCCTTCAGATGTAATTGTAGGGACACATCTACCTATCACCCCATTCTGGAGGAGTCGGAAATAGTTGTGGGTTCTGTGGACAGCACAGAGCACTGTCCAGACAAGTGCTATCTGTGCAATCTTAGCCTGAGGAAGCTTCAGAAAAATGTTACTCACATTGGAATGGAGGAGTGAGATGGGAAAACGACAAGAACTCGTAAAACTTGCCCAACTTCGAAGGTGGACACATCCCTGTCATATCACCCTTCTCTGTAGCCTCTTTCGCTGCTGCCATGGCGGCTGCAGCTTCAGGCTTGCCTTTAAGCAACACCTTCTCATTCTTAACGTCTCCAATTTCCGCAGTAAAAGCTGGCTTCCTAACCTCCCCATTGGAGTCATCACGAGACAAATGTGCCCCGTCCTTTTTCTCACTTATGGTACTCTCCTCACGATTGGACCTGGCTTCACTTCCCAATAGATTAGCATCAGGGTCCTCTCTACTACTCTCACTGCCAGTTGCTGCCACTACAGTTCCCTCCACTTGATAACCGCCTTCTTGACCAGCCAAGCCATTGGAGGACGTTTTGATAGATGATTGTGGAGACTTGGCCTCAGCTTGTTTGCTGGATGAACCAAAAGAAGTTGTACATGCAACAATGTCAAGTAGTCTTCTGACATGCGCCACTGCCAGGTCTTCAGTGTAATCCTCTGCAAAACCCCAGACAACCACACAACATTAGGTGACTCCGACAATGTATATGTAATTTTGAGGCGGTATGAAGCAGTGTATCCCAACCCTTTCTGGATCATGCCCAATCTCATCTCCAATCTCACCCTAACATGACCTAGTTTGTTGGTGGAGCAGTAACAGTCTCTAGATAATGCACAAAAATCCTACATTATTGGCACGACTGCACCCTGCAAACTATGAATTGTTCAGCTCCTGACCTTCAACAACCGTGAGCATGCATGGCTTCAATACTGCAACCTCCAATGAATCTCGCAGTCTACTTCCCCGCACCTGTTTCCGTACACAACCCTCAACCATATTAGAGCTGACCTGGGAGTCAGTACAGACCTTCACCTCCAGCACCTACTCTAATAACTTAAGTTTTGAGGTAATCACTGGGCATTCACACTCGGACCCAGAATTTTGGTTCAATCTAGTGTTAAGCATGGGTTGAGCACTTGAGCTGGAGCATTTCGTCCAGTACAGCATGTGTATGGTCGACATTGTGCAGGCAGGTGTGCACATTGAAGGAAGAACCAAAGGTATACTCAGATATTACTAAACCCCAAACCCATAGCACCTCAACACATCCTTTCCTTGAGAGTTGTTTGAAGAGCATAATGATGCAGAAGCAATGAAGCCTCTTGCCCAAGGTAAGCCCCATTGCTGAAGTGCATGATAAACCCATGTAGAGAAAGAGAGCTCATTCGAGACGTGCCTCATGATGAAAGGAAATGTTGGTCAGATGACAAGTTTCCACATTCACAGCAAGCAGCCGCCGAACATCAAGTATGCGGTCTGTTGTGATTCCCTGCACATGTGATGACCCTTAGATTGCCTTCATGAGTCTGTGCAGTGAATCCCTCCCCACCTTTCCATCTCCCATGCTCTCACTCTATCCTCACTGCACCCCAAATTCCTTGTTGCCTCCAACCCACTTTCTCAAATTGCTTGCACATGGCCCAGGCTTTCATCAAAAGGTAAATGTCACAAAGCATCCCAAAACCCTCAATTTATTTCCCCTCATTTATCTCACAGGCTTTCTGAGCATTCACTATTATCAACCACCATTTCCCATTCCATCTCTGTCAATGTCCTCCCTAGTCACACTCAACAATGACAGAGTAATGGAACTGCATACCTTCAATACGACTTGATTTCCACCAGGAAGAAGCACATCAATATCAAGGATGGCAGGGAGAACTGCAGAAAGACCCCACAAGAGCACCCACTGAGCAATGTGGGAGGGCTAATTCTCTCGTCGGAAAGGAAAGAGTAAGTACTGTCACTGTCCAAAAATTCCAAATTAACTGCACCCACAGGACGATTTCTAGCTTATCACCTCAACACTCTGCACATGATTGATCAATCCCAACCACCGTCCAGCCCTCCAAAAGGGACTCGTTAGTAGAGTTTCCACAAAAAAAAAAAGTGATGCAAAACACGCAGTCGATATGGAAAATGTGCCTAAAAACACAGAGAAGTCAGTTGTACTAGAAATCCCCAACGACACTTCCACCCACACCCACCCCCTCTTTGGGAATCTACCGGCCCAACAAAACAAAAATCCCAGCCCTTCATTGAGGGCAGGTTATCTTACTCTTCTCTTCCTTCTTTTTCTTCTCGCCTTTGGGTTTGTGCGCCTTAGCTCGCCCCGTCCGCGGCGCCATTCAACGCTGCCACACCGCCAATCCTCCTTCACTCTCGTTCGTGCACCGCCTATTTCCTTTTGCTCATCAACATCCTTCCTACCAGTTTCTTTCGTACCTCAGAGAGTAACCAGCATTGCTTGCAAACAGACGCACCCAGATAAGATGGCGCCCAAATAAGATGGTGGTGCTATGCACTCCCTGAGCGGACTATTCAACGAATCCAACAGTTACCGTCAAGGCAAGGCTCAGGCGCAGCTGGGTTCTCAAGAGGATCCAGATTCTCTAGCATCGACGACAACTGTAGGCAGCCCCCAAAGCAAGCCTCTCCATTTTACCCTCTACACCAGCAGCTTGCATTGACGCTTCAATTACTCACGCCATCATTAGCAATCCCAACCAGCCAGCAAACCGCTTCGCTTCCCAGTCAGAGTGTCAATCTGTTACTGCAAGTCAAAGCCCGAAACTGCAATCACCCGCGTCGGCCCAATCTCACACAGGTTGCCTGGATTCCCAGCACTTCCTATCCACCACGTGATGGTAATCCTTCTCCGAAAGACTCCGGACCTGCCAGCTTACAATGCAGGAATACAAGCACACAGAGGGCGGAAAATGACACTGCTTGCAGTGAGGACAGGAATGAGACAGCTTCAGTAGACTGAGCACTCTTTTTCCTGAATCGTCGTTACCGAAAACAACACTGGTGAAGAAGGCAAGAAAAATGTGGACACGAGCGCTTCCAAATTTCAGAAAGATTTAATACAACTGTGTAGCTCTCCACCAGCTTCGAAGCCCACACAGACAAGGGCCGGTACTACTCAAACGACCGCTGCAGCAGCTCACCTTCAGTGTCGCTCTATGCAATTCAAAGCGACGAAAATTGTATTCTCGGATCACAGCTGCAAACCGAATGCTCGATCAATGCGACCAAAGGCAAGCAAGGAATTGATGGAAGAAAGACCGAGAGAGAGAAAAAGAGAGAGGGAGAGAAGGTCTGAAACCTGAAACCCAAGCTTCTTGTCCGGTGCGAGCCAACCACACGCCATGGCGGCCATGGGTACCCATATCCATCACCCATCATGCCCATGGCGTACTAACCCGGGTCCAAAATGCGCAGTTAACTGCGGTACAAGGACCGTTACCAGATCACCAACGGGTGGACGCCAGATGGCGCGAGCTGGAGCACGACCTGCTAACCCAGGGTTGGAGCGCGCCCGACCCGGGGGGGGGAATCCAACCCTGGTTTAGCAGAATACGGGCAAACGATATGGGACAAATCATGGAGGACAAGTCGTGGGATCATTCACTCAATACTCTGGAGCTGCCGGAGTATTACTATTGTTATTATATGCGTACCGGCAGAAGACTGAATCGGTCTAGATGCCTTGACAACATTTAATTTGTTTACTTTTCTTTTTTTCCTTGCTATTTGGAGTAATTGTTTTTTCTTAAAGTAATAATTTGTGGAATATGTTCCCTCTCACGGAACAAAACAAAACGGAGGAGGGTAGGTCTATTTAGAATCTCTGTCATTGTGTACATGTGAGCCAATGAGTGCGAGGCGGGATATTTACAAAACACCGAAAAATCTTATGCACGGCGTGTGGATTTGAGCTCATGATCGCCTGCCATTCCATGCGTGCAGTGACACATGGTAGACGGGCAGAGAGGATATGGGGGCATGGGGGCATGCGACATGGGTGTGCCATGCTGCCATTGGCCGGCCGGATAGGCGCACATCGGACGGTCTGCAGTGCTCCGAAGTGGATAAGATGGATAAGTGGCGCTCTCCATCCTCCGCATTTGTGTGATGCCCGGACCTCGCCCACTCCAGGTTCGGGAGGATAGGCTCGGCAGGATAGGCTGGGGAGAGTAAGTCAGGAAACCGGGTTCGGGAACCACGGGGGTTGTATCTTATTTAACCCAGATAATAGGAGTTAGATGTTTTGAAAATGGAAAAAAACCATTAGCGGATATAGGGGATTGGTGCATTTATAGGAGACAAGAGCACCAATGGCTGGGTCAATCTATGCATTGTTTTGTAATAACCATTAGGTATACTCTAAATAGTCACCAGTAAACAAAATACATAAATAAATATTATTAAGCTATATTCTCTTTAAAAAATATCATATTAACCTACTATTACACATGGTGCAGAAGTAGTTTGTTTGTGTAGTTATGCCTAGAGACAACCTCCTCCAAGTTGTTTTGATAGATACACGAGCCCTGCTCCAATTGCAAACAAAAGCTTCACCAACGAAGATACGAAAAGGAAGACAGTACACCATATAAAGATAAAGATAAAGATTCTTTAACGTCCAATGACACCATATAGAAATTGTAACTCAACCACGGTTTTTCTCAAGGTGAAACCCTGAGCAGCATAGTCACAAACCACAAACTTATAGGGCAGGCGGAAGCCACAAACCTCAACAGTTGAGGATTTTGCTTTGAGAAACCCAAAGTTATTATCTTGTAAGCATAGTGTGAGGATCGGAAGAGGTTGGGTAGCACATGAACAAGTTCATGCCTCTGTGTGCCTGCTCATGTGAGCGGAAGATGAGATGCCACATATTCCCAAAATATTCTTGGAAAAATGTTTTAACGAAACTAAAATGCGAAACTTCTGCTCACGTGAGCACAAGCCATGCGAAGTTGGGGCATAAGGAATTTCCTGTCAGTGCCATTTCCATCAACAATTTTTGTTGATTAATAGTTGCATATTCAATCATGTGCAGTTGACGCTCCTAGCAATCACTAATATGCGAAACTAGACACAATTCATTTTGTTCCATCCACAAAAGCATGGGTAATGACCTACCGCAATAAGCATGTAACAAATTGTTAACGAAATAAAATAACCTCACACCGTCTTTAATACGCAAAACCAAACACAATTCATTTTGTTTCGTCCACGAAACGATTAGATGATGACCTACGCAACGACACCTTGAAATTTCGTTTGCGAAACTTTATTTCACTGATGAAATCCAATACCTTGATTTATTTTGCTGGCGAAATCTGTTGTTTGCCTCATTATATTAAATTGTTCAATTATTGTTTGCATTTTTTTTGGAGTCGTTCCGCGCCAAAAGACCCTATGGGCCGTTCACTTCAGCCATTCTTGGAACGGAGGATAGGCATGAAGAGGTCTGGTCTGGAGGTATTTGTGTGTTTTGGATGGCGTTGGTTATTGCAGTGACTTTGTTTTTTCCTCATGTGTTATCTATTTGTAGGATACCAAAGCCGTAGAATATTTGAAACTTGGAGCTTGTCAATGTACATTAGGGGGTGCCTATTTCACATCAGGGTTTAGGGTTTAGGGATAGAAATAGGGACAGAAATAGGCACAAAAATCCCTATTTTGCATGTAGGAACCCTATTCGCATGTATCGGTGGAAACAAGATACCCTATTGCCGTATTTTTGTACTCTCGCCTCCATTTTCCTGTGCTCACGTGAGCTCACCCGTTGCTCATGTTCTACCAACCCTCTAAGGAGAAAAGGCATGAACACCGCGGGAGCAGAAAAGCAATTTCGACAATAAAGACAAACTTGTGCTATTTCGAGAGGTCTTGCACACTCTCTCGCTGTACATATAAAAGGAGATGAGATTACCATGTTGGACCTCCAGACTGAACATGTTTCTTTGCAGGTTCCTACACTTTTTTTTTTATTCGTTAATAAACGTCGTTGCCAAATGAAAATACTTTGTACCTAATTGCCCAATGAATGGCACTCTTCTCAAGTGTATTTTAAGTAGAAGATTTAAAACTTATATATTGAAACCTTGTTTCCATGTATATATAACTAAAGGTGGTTTTCATTGGACAGTGCACCTAGGGTTTAATTGGCAAATCCTATATTAGTTGTGAAGGTGAATGTAATTCACAAATTTCCTTGCAGAGATGTTTAGAACGGTCCAGGGATATGTTTTGACAAATCTGATTATTTATGTGGGCAGTCTTGTTTGTGGGTGTCTCTATTATCGCATGAGCAGAACTTTTATTATGGTTTTTACATAATGGGTTTCACAATTTCGTTTTGCTGAAGAGTATTAAAAGAATCTATGGGAATGTTTGGAATATGCCACTATGTCTTGCTCGGTGCTCATGTGCTACCCAACCTCGTCCAATGGTAGGCAGTCTTTCATTATTAGCTCCCCGTGGGATGGACGGTTGCGCAATGTTTTCGGCTGTGGTAGCGGGGGTTCCAGGATGCACGTCTCTGCTGAAGTCCACCCCCCTTTTCCTTAGAATGGTCAGCCCGAAGTTGTTTCCTTGGACAGACGGTGGGAAAAAAGAAGTCAATAACATATTCTTAGTGTGATGGTTAGGCCATTCTGATCGAGATGGGGCCAGAATCTCAGTGGTTGGCCAATCATTAATGTCCGTAATTGTAGATGTCGCAAGGGCTGCTATCAATCTATTGTCCATGTTAGACTCTCCATTTGCCATCCAACAAATCTGATTATGTACATGCTGACCTTAAAGTATTGGGCAGTCTTGTTTGTGGGTGTGTATTTTTATTTTTTTATTATTATTTTTAGAGATCAGGGGATGGTAACCATGGAAATATATTAAAAAGGAGGGGAACAATGAGTGGAAAAAATACTGCTGGAGAGCCATGAAGGCTATGTAATACTATTAATATTATTCTAAAGAAAGGCCGATGGAAAGGCCGAAATTTTATTAATAAAGGGACGAGGAATAAATAACCTCGTGAGGAAACCATAAGGATGAGAAAGGGGACACTGCCCCGAGACCAGAGTTTTGTTTTTTTTTTTCTGGTTGTTTAAGAAAGGCTGATGGAAAGCCGGAAATATATTAAAGAAACGAGGAAAAAATAACCTCAAAGTACAAACCATGAAGGATGAAAAAGGGGACACTTCCCCATGACCATAAACCTAAGGGGAATTGCAGGAAGCTATGGATGTTTCCGCAGCGGAGGGAGAGACAGAGACTAGAGGTTGTCACTCTTGCGTCTAGAGGAATCGAAAGAGAGGTGGGCCTTAGATTTGCCCTTCCTAAGAATACGCTTGTGGTGTCGGTTGATATCCGATTCTTCTGGCTCCATCAATTGCGGAGCACTAACCGAACTTCCAACATGTCGGGAGGCCATCATTCCTGGAAAATCGTTTATTGAGAGGTTCTTGTGCAGAGGTGCCCACCTCTTCCCAGGAGTTATCAAAGCCAAAGCCAGAGAATAGCTAGACTACTAGCAGATGCATGAGCAGAGCTTTTAATACGTTTTCTACATAATATTTAAATAATTTTGTGAGTTTCACGACTTCGTATTGCTAAGAATATTAGGACAATCTCTGGGAGGGTGTAGAACATTCCGCCGTGCTCACGCCCTACCCAACCTCGTTCAATGGTCTGTAGTCTTTTTCATTATTAGCTCCCCCTCAACCTCCTCTATTGGTAGGTAGTCTTTTTCGATATTAGCTCCCCCAGGGTAGAATGTGCGGTTGCACAATGTTTTCGGCTGTCGTAGCGGGGGTTTCTAGGACGCATGTCGTCGCTATATTTCCATGTTAGAGCATGTTTCCATGTAGACCCGACCCCTTCCAATGACATCAACGTTGGAATGGGTTTGACCAAGGGCATGACCGTCCATGTAGCCACCCCATCTCCCAAGGCCAAACGGTTGTGTTGCTGGTCTCCTTCTTCCACCTCTGCTTCACACACAAGACAGAGACCTGCCTGGTAGGTGATCGCCAAAACCAACCTGCTATAGCAGGTGAAAGTCAAAGATCGGGCTTTTCGCCGAGAGTTGGAAGATTGGACCCAGATAGGGTTTGGGCCGGGTTTGGCACATAGAAGTGCCAAGCGGACATTCAAAACCGGGTCATGACATCATCTTTTGGTCGGGTTTGACCACATGGAAGGACGCCCTTAGGCTATCCATTTGTCGTCTCGCTCGTGCCCAGTCGAGAATCGACGCCGCGGGTCGTGGAAAAATTAACACACGTGACCTTGTTTTCTTAGCTCGTTTTCAAGGGGTGTGTGTATTCCCAAGAATTGAGAAAACAATTGAAGTATGTTCCCAATGTAAAGAGCAGAGCTCCCTGCGGTATTAAAAAAAATGAGAGAGATATACCGGGCAGGCCAGCCTGCCCGCCTGCCCGTTAGAAAACAGAACTAAATAAAATAGGAATATTCTGGTGGATCTAGTCAAACTTGTGTAGACTGGAAATTGAAGATGATAGAGCTGCTATTGAATGACAGGGAGTCGATGAATCAGGCAGACTGTCTGACCTTGTTGTCAGGTGATGACTATGCTTGGGGATCTGTTCTTCTCCACAAGTGATGGATAGATCAGTCTCTTCGAGAAAGAAGGGGTTCCTTCTTCATACATTCCTTCTTGCGCAAACATGTGATTGTACCACACCGAGTGAGGAGAGAAAGAGAGAGAAGACATGCCTGCCGGAGCTGGCATCTGACAAAGCCACACTAGCTGTACATTTGCAACAAAATCAAGGTCTCACCGTCCATAATGTGTGAGATGGGCACACAAAGCTGGATAGATGGATAGGCAACCGATGCGCTGTTGCACAAAAATGCTGGCAGCTTGCAGCAGCAAGAGAAAAAATGCCGAAATTTGAGCCCTCACTTCCAGTAAAGTCCTTAATAATTTTTTCTCTCCTGTCTGGGAACCAATCTGTCAAAAACCATCTGAAACTCCAAGATAAACAGAACTGCAACTGTGTGCATAAGCCATATTGAAAGCACATGGAGACAGCCTGCTGGAGCCAGCATAACAAGGATATCCCCTTTGCCCACTGAAATTTCCGACTCTCTTTTGGGGTTGAGCTGTGTGTGTTTCACTCATAGATTGATTGCCACTCTACTTTCAGAACATGGCACTATGACCCTGAAATGATCTTCCTCCTTTCAGTCCCAAGGCAGTCTTGCACCCCATCTTCAAACCGATCAAGGGCCACCGTTGTCTCCCTCAACGCATCCATCAGACTCTCCCTGCACAGCAACCCAGGAAAATGTTAGGTTGTGTACACACCTCTTAGTCTCCCAAGCACAACCTGTCACATTTTTTCTGCTACTGTAACCACCAGATTTAAGGAGGGCAAGGAACTCAGTCGTACATTACAGAGACATAGATGAACTCAATGATAGTCCACTAACAAATTGGCAACAACGTATTAAGTTCTACATTTTTAAGAGCTAGTACATGTCCAAAGGAACCCAGGCCTTAGTCTTTGACCTCACAAGGTTGGGTGCACCCGAAGCCAAAACTATGCCGGCCCAAGGGTGTTTGACAGAGAAGGGAAGTGACAATACTTAAGAAGCAACAGTTAGGAGAATGCAGTAGATGCACACCCCCCCAACTCTGTAGGATGTGAAAAGATATGGGTGGAAGAGAGATTGGTAGGTGTATGCGTACTTGCTGTGAGGACCCCCAGCACCATTCACAATAAGTCCATCCAGAACCACAAATGAACTGCACCCACCACAGTGATGTCATTGAGTTGCTTGGTTTGAGAAGATTATTCTATGGCTTATTGGTCCCCCAAAACAAAAAGTGAGGGACATAAGACAGAACAGACCTGATTAAGTCCTCCAAGGCGGCCTTGGCGTTAAGCTTAACAGGGTCATTATCATTCAGCAATGATGAAGCATTCTTCAGCACCAGCTGGAATGTGCACACCTGCCATTTCCTCTGCACCCGTTTAGTGGCTTCCACTTGAAAGTGTAAGAGTAGAGACAGACAGACAGCAAGACCGACAAGCAAGTCTTCAGGACCCCAGATGTCAACATTTGAAACTGCCGCAGCATCCAAACAGAATGTGCAGAGACCGACAGAACAAGCATTAGGAATTCGAACCTCCACACCAATGCGAGTCTGAAAGTAAAGAAGGGACCCTGGTTCGGGAAGCATGCAATCTCGGGCCGCCACCTTGACCAGGCTTCCTGCCTCCTCATAGCCCGCAATTGTAGTATCACCAGCTGCAGCAACCCGACACTTTTTCTCAATTACTTAAACTCATGGCAACAATCTAACGATTCAGTAACCAAACTTCAACTAATAATCGATTCTGGATAGACAGTTTTCATGCAGAATATGCACAAAGGACACTGAGAAGGAGCTAATCAATTTCACTTCTCTAGGAATCATACAGAGAATGGTTGCAACTTCGTTGAGACGGTAGCGGGAGGCAGTAATAGGGGCAATCAGAAACGAGGATGTCTTTTGCTTCTGTTCTTTCAGCCACTCTTTTGGTCCTGCTGTTCCAAACAGTCACCCACAATCCACAAGCATGTCCTAGATTAGTTCAATTCTAAAGGCAGCAGAGTGCTCAACTCTGTGACGAACAAACTTTCCTGCCTACACTATCTCCAAGTGACCCCACGCTCCACAGTCAAGAAGCGACTTGGACCTCCATTAGTGTTGCAGAGTATGAACGGGCTCATCTGCTACATAAACTCACATTTTCAAGTTTCAGAATGAAATGACTTGCTACAAGGCATATAGCTTTATCATATCGGCCTCTTACCTTCCTCCTCCAACGTCATATTGCTTGGCCCACCGAAATAAGTGACTGTTACAGCCAAAAGATTTGTTCAACACAATGGGGGAATACTTCTCCCTGCGACTGCCCCCTTTCTCTCTCTCCCTATCAATTGACCAAATCTGGCTGTGCTGTTAAAAGCCATCTGGAATGCTAAAAGTCAGCTCGAAGTTAAGCTTTCTTTCTTCTTCGAGGAGAATACCTGCATCACTCCAGCAGCTGATCGGGTCCCCCTAAAAAATCTCAACGGTGAAACCTCTGGCTGGTTGGATCTTCAGACACTCGTGCATAAAACTTCCCAGCTACATTTATAAAATTTGAAAAAATAATTTCCTCTATGTCCTCGGGAAATTCTCAACACAGAAACTGGTAGTGACCTTTAGATTAACACCGTCGTTGACACTAGAGCTGCACCTGTTAAGCAGAGTTAACCTCCCCACATGTTTCTGTGCAAAAGTTTGCATTTCTGATCCCCCGACTAGCACTAGCTAAAGAGACAACACCTTCGACTTGCAACACTCCCCGAAAAACAGACCGCTGCTATGAACCATCAAACCCGTCACCCACTCTCGAGGCCTGAATAAGAAAAATCACAGCAGTGAAAATCCGACCTTACAGATTCCAAAAGAGAATGCCTCTGGCGGAAAAGCCCCTTGCATACTCAAGCTGCCCAGAATCGCCAAAACTCCTGAGCCCATCACCCCTCTGCGCGTCCACGACTCTTCATCACCCCCCTCTTCCCCGGCCACCACAGCTAACGAAACAGCGCTGGGACTTTTCTCTCGACAGCCCACAGAGCTGACGGAGGAGATATCAGACCCAACAGAGACTGCTTCAGTGCCCACCAAGCCAGGCCCATTCACATTGCAGGCAACTGTCATGGACGCCATAGCCATCGTTTGACTCAGTCACAAAGACCACACACGAAGAAGGAAGACGATATCCACTGCCAGTGTGGATCACACCCACTTTGGATATGAGGTCCTTATCTCATATGTCCGTGTGGGGGTTTAGTGAGTGTGGATTTCATACAAGAACTTTTTTCACTGTTTCTTCATCATCTTCTTCTTCTCTATATTTTACAGATGCTTGTTTCCATTTCCCAAGCTGTGCCTTGCACTCTCGGAGGTTTTCTTTTCTCAGTTGCCATCTGTAAAGGGAGTGTAATGCATCCCACACCATTCATGATTTGCATGGACGCCCAACCCGACAATCCCACACTGCAGCAAATCAAACTCAGCTAGGCAGTGGCACTATAATTTTTGCCTGGTTCAGCAGGAGTTCGGTTTTGTTTCTCTCCATCCAAGTTGGTTTTGCTCCTTTTACTTCACCTGCGAAGGGTGCAGAGTACCACTGTTGGCTGATAGTGATATACTTCTACCAATTGAAACTGCATCACAACGACCTTCTTGACTTCTTCCCATTCTGTGCACAGATTTTAGTATCTACATCCCCATCAAACCAATACTCAGAGAAGCTTGGGAAATGGATAATAGGAGAACTTGTTGACACCAGCAAGGGTTCATGAAACTGGAATACTCCCCTGTACTATCAATTTCAATCAACAATTTTTTCTGTGCTCTTTACCAATAGACTTAGCCAACTGGAGATATAGACATCACTATGGTGATCACTGTTACACAGGAAGATCAGGAGTCAAAGCCCTTACATAAGCTAAAAGTGAAGAACTTGACTGAGGTTTGTACTGGTGATGGCTAAGGACCAGGCATCATGTCCTACAAAGCAGCAGCAGAGGTGGAGTTAGGTGACCCCGTCAAGCTTGAAGGTCCCTGGCCTTGAAGATCTGTCACTGCTGTATTGAGAATAGATTTTCCGCTCCTTCCTTGGATGTTTGTGACCACGGCTCATCATTACTAAAAATAATCAATGGGTACAAAGAGGGCAGTCTAACCTACTTCTACAGCCCAGAGGTGCAACTGTACAGCAGCAATGAAAGAGCCACGTAAACTTTACTCTTTTCGAAACCAGATTTCGCCCAGGAAGTGTCCTGATTTTATGTGAATGCTAGCAATTATTCACCAATGACTCTATAAAATGGAAACACCGAGAGGAGCCACCCATTTCTTGTTGGGCCCAAATGATTGATATCCACACAATTGTAGCTAACTTAGCTAGATGGAACCATGCCGTGCCCCTTACTGGGAGCAAGAGGACGAATGGATTGATCAGGCAGTCTGTACTAGCGCTAGAAATAATGCCATCCACAGCGTAATTGGTACCACGGAGAGTGCATACTGCAACAACCCACATTTATTAGAGGGCGTGAGTGAGAAAGAGAGTGAGCTGCGCCAGCTACGACAAGGAAACTGAGCTACTTGTATGTTCTCAAATGCTGAAGCAAGCTATTTGTCAATCAACTTTAAAAAATACAGAAAGGAACAGAGGGGCATACCTGCCGTAGGAGAAGATCAGCAAGCATCCCTGCCAATGGCCGCGTACTCGCGCGCAGCTGGAGCACCAATCAACAATGAACAATCAGAGAATCTTAGCTAACAGGATAAGTAGCACAATGAACTCTGCAAGGTCAAATGAAGATTTCACTGTGGCTAGAGCTGAGTAAGGCGTCTAAGAGACTCTATCACACTACAGCCTGACACAGTTGAATAAGTCTAATAGGTTGTAGACAGGCTTCAAAGCCGAAAGATGATTTTACATGTGGCAATGGTACCGCATACATCAGGCAGCTACATTTGTAATGCAGGAATCAGCATGACGCTTCCTTGTATATGCTAGATTTGAGCCCAGGTAGCCTCATTTTTTAGCGAGAAATCCTGCAAATTTATTCAAACCCTGGTATGCCGAAAACAACCTGGAGGCTTCAGTATCCAGTGATACACCTTGACAGCACATCGTGACCAATATTGGCAGGAAACAGCAACTGAGTACATCTTGAGTTTTACTTCTTCGAATCTCCACAACAAGCTACATAGACCCAATCATCTTTCTCAAATGGAAATACCTGTGACAGCAGCACAAGATTTTGAGCTGAAGGCATTGCAGCTTCCGCCTGCCAACACGAACCACCCAACTTAGAGGCCATTTGAGAAAATGTGTGATTCATAGAGAGTACTAAATCATCAAACAATAGCATATGATGAAGTCTGCAAAAAAAACATCCTAACCATTTTCATGAAGCACTAATCAATTCTGCAGGCATAGTAAATTTTCTCTTGATAATATTTTAAGACATTTTGAACCTTGTCTTAACTCTTCCCAGCACCTGCTCAAGAGAGAAGGAAACAGTTCTTGAATAAATACCAGCACACTGAGACTGTAGATGGGGTCCACAGGCAGATTTCGCACACATTGCAGCACCTGCAGCCATGCCCCATGCCACACACACAGCCCAACTTCATAAAATCAGAGAAAACAAACGGCGAAGTACATCGAAGAATTGCGCGATGCCATGACATATGCTTGCAGCAAGGATGTGAGGCAGACGTCCCTGATAACGTCGGCTGCCATCAGCATCCAAAGTATGGGGTACAAAGTCACTCAACAGAAAAACACACACGTGTCTGGTTTTGCATGCACCCTTAATAACTCGTTGATTCTATTAGTTTGATTGCTCACCTCAACTTCACTATGGTTACAGGTTGGAATGACCTTACTCTTCACAGAAACTACACTTTCTGGGAAGTACAGGAGAGAAAATGTGCAGCAGACCAGACAGAGAGACTCACAGTTGTCATCATGATGCCAAACACGGGCATAAAAATGAGGCGAACAGAAGAAATGACCCAGAATGCACGGTTGTCGAGAAGTCCTTCCAGCTTCATAGAGTTAGCCAATCTCTCCACATCTTGGGGAGAATCTTCCTCAACGGCACTACTTCTCAGGCTTTTGTGACTCTTGCCCCTAACAGATGGAACAGAGGCAGCCAGCGAACTTGCAAGCACCACCGTCTGCACGGCCAAGGTTGCTGTCCCTAGCAATGATGCTGCCTGCAGCCAAGCCCTCATTATGCCACAGATTCTTTGTCCAACACTAGAGGACCCGAATGTCCTAACCATCATCTAAACCACATCCTGGAAAAACCATGAGCAACAGCATGAAATCTTCATCCTTCATGAAGAGAGTGTCATCAATAGTAACCTCCTTGGCTGCAATTCTGCACAAACTGTACTGGGTTTTCCCAAACTCCAACTTGTCATTGGTCTATTCAACCAGTCTAGCCATTTTTGCTTTCTTATCCTTCAGGAGGGTGGTCTTCCCATGCCAAAGCAGTACACCCCTGAGCACTGGACACAAATATCACGCTTGCAGAATCTCATGCAGACACCAAATACAAACAGTATCCAACAGATACAATTTCAAGGAAAAGTTGCCAGACGAGATTCTTGTAGAGCTACAATTGGAAGGGTTGTTTAATCAGCAAAGGCAATCTTTTCTTTTCGCCAGATAGAATTGGCTTACATCAAAGATAGGACGAAGAATGCCAGCTGTCAAAGAGTGAAGCACCACGAATGCTCCAGAAGTCTCAGCTTCGACTGCAGTTTTGGCCACTGCCGGCAGGAAGAAATGTGACAATGGCGTCCCTCCAACGAGCACACCCACCAACACCTGTCCCAGACTCTTACACGTGACCAACAAACACAAGAGGGTATAGCCATAATGGATGACCACTGGGATATGATGCTATGTATGCTTCTTTAGGCTCCCTTGGAAACCTGTGCAAGCCTAATGAGACAGAAAATTTATATGGAGTGTATAGTAGCCAGGCAACCTCTTACTCCATAAAGAGGGGGATTCATGATTCTCTTTATCCAGTCGGCCATCGTCTGCCATGTTAATCCCGGCTTGGTAGATTTCACAGTCATATCTTCGTCTTCATCACCACCAGCAGATATAATTCCATAGCCAACCGTCCAAAGAGTGGGTGACCAACCCACCATGAACAATGCCAGATACCTGCCACGTAAATTAACTGGATAAGAATAAGGAATGGTGTTTGATTTATGTAAGATTTCCCGGACCGGGTAAATACTATGAAGAGCAAAAGTTGAAGGAGAAGGTCCGAGGGTTCCATGACACAATCACTTTACCACTTGCATATCTCATGGAGAGGATGGCAAGCCATGGTGTTTCACCATCGTGTGAATCTCATCGCATGACCTAGATCCACCAATTGGCACATCACAACAAGTCTCCAGCAGAACCCAACTTGTGAAGTCATAGGAGCTCTCACAAGAATTTGACTGATGTGGCTGATCCACAGTATTCAAGCTATTGCCTTGCAAGAAGCAACTACTGAGGCAAAATATTCCTTTACCCCAAGGTTCTAAATACATCCAGAAAGTAGCCAGTTCCAGACAGTAACCAATTCAGGACACTAGCCTGTGTATGTGCAATGGGCTTAGGAAAGAGCCTAGCTGAGTTCCCTCTCTCTTTTGAGGCTATCCTCGACCAGGTCAGTCCCATCAAAATCTAAACAGGTACCACAACAAATTGGCATAGAAACACTGGTCAAGAGATACTTTGTTAGGCTGACTCACCCTGCAGCTCGATTTGCCTCTTCCGATGTCAAGACCCCTGTCAGAAATATCTGTTCCCAATCCGACAGCACAAACAATTTCCTGTATTGTTGTCATTAACGCATAATTGTAAGGACCAAAATTGAGTGATTAAGCGTTTTGGTACTAAGGTGCATTAGTAGTCACATGCGAGCAGTAGCCACACATACAAGATCCCCTGGTCTCAGAAGAAAGTGGCAATCGTGCTAGACTAACTACTGACACGGCAAATAGAGAAGCTTTCAGAGCAATGAAAGAAGAAGATCGCCAGGAACTCTGGCACAAGTGCGAAACAGGGTGGGAGAGAGATACCAGAGGAAGAGTGAGAGAGTTGCCAAAGGCACAAGCAGCAGTTATGATAGCTTCTTTCTTGGTTGCCATGGACTGCGCTGGTGGGATCCAACTTGACTGAGCAGAAATTGTGTGCGGATGTGGATGTGGCTCTGTGAAACTACTTGAGCCAGCTCCCCCTCCTGTCGTAACCATGGCCGCCGGGACTGGGGCAGCTGGTACACTACTTTCAATAGATATAATCTGGGATGAGGTTGGTTTCCCAAAGACAATACGGCATGCTATTTTCCCTAGAAGTGCACCCACTAGTACCTGTCAGAGAAGCAACTTTGTCATCAAACATTTAAATCCCCTCTGCTTGAAAGAGGACAGGCTGGTGACCCTAACCTCCAAATTCTTGACCTGTGACAATTAAAATGATTCAACACCTCCAGTAGGATTGAGCAAATGAGACTAAAAATTGCTGCAGGGCCTTGATGTATGGAAAACTAGTAGAGCCTGGGGCAAACATGATTTAAAACTAATATGGCTAACATATTAAACTTGAAGTTCCTCAAATTGACCCCACAATGAGTTTTTGGATCTGCCTGTCCACTTCCTTGCTTATAAGCACATGTAGCGAAGTGAACTATGCAGCAAACTTTTTCTTGCACATTCAGTGCAAGATATTCCAAATAACTCTGACATTCTCTCAGATAACCCAGTTACTCAACGGAAAGTTGATGACATACCTGGACAACTGCAATAAGTGGGAGAGCTAACAAATATGGTGCAGGATGCGATGCGAGTGTAGATGATACCTGGCAAATGGAATGTCAACCCGTTACACTTGAGATGAAAAATAAAAAGGGAAAGGGTAGAAAGACAGAGGATGAGGTCACTGCCCGCGGAAGTGATGCACTGATGGACTGCTCCGTACTAGAGCTAGTTAAAGTTTAACCTGAGAGAGACAATGAAAGCAATTGAACATGTCCACCAGAGGCCCAGAGGGCAGGGAGAGAGGTAGAGAAATGAAATGAAATGGTACTTTGTAACGTCCAAGAGAGAAAGAAAGAATTTAGTGGATCTACTGGAGGGCCATAGAGCCCCATATGGAAGAGGAGAGAGTGAGAGATGAATCACCTTGGACATGAGAAAGCAAGGGATAAGCACCCGAAAAGCCACCTGGCTGAGCACCACTGGCGTTTCAGCAGGGAGTTGCCCAGTTCTCTGCATCCATACCACAAATGCTGCCATCCAGACTGTCATAAGCATCACACCACAATTATACATGCAACTCACAGTTTGTTTCTGGAATATTTTCTTATTTTTTAAATAACTTGAATATTGAGTGAATATTCTGTCACCGCCGTGAATAATAAACATGAAGCTTGTAGACTTCAAGAAGAAAGCTCTGCTTCAGACTTAAGCTTGAAGAACTGGAAAAAAGGTTCAGTTGATAGGGTCAATTCATGCACAACCTAGACAAAAACCTTTCTTGGACATTCCAAGGTTGAGAAAGGGATCCCTTACTGCAAAGGCTTATGAGATTGAGAGAGGAACCGAATGAGGCCCGTAGCACATTCAGGTCCAGCCGCGACCCTGCTTTCACAATGGCTGCCACAGACCCTGCCAAGGAAGCAGATGCTGAGGCTAGAGGTAACCCCGGCATGGACATACACGGGGTGATCAAGCTACTAGGCTCTCGTTTAAACCGTGTAGCCCCTCCCTTAAGATAATAACCTGGCACCTGCTTTGAGAGTACAAAGTTACAATTACTAAGCCAAGCACCTAATTCGTCAAGTATGTCATTAGAACCAGCATTTTCGTATTATCTAATGAACCCATAACCCCAAAGGCTAACTGTTCTAGTATGACAAGTAAACAGGGAATTTTCCAGAAGGACCATTGTAGCAGCAGATTTGCATCATCAACAGATGACCGTTCATTTAGCCCAACACTGATTGGTTTGGCCCAATTCTCCAATCGGATCATTGTCAAAGAAAGAAAGAACAATTTAGAACATCAACTTTGATGTTTCTAGAAACTCTCATGCATAGAAGTAGACGTGGTGCTCCACAATCAAGAGCATTCAAATCAGCAGGTTGCACTCAGTGATCCTGAACTGTAAGGCTCTACTTGTTATTTCCCTTAGCTCAAACCACAATCCGTAAATTGAGGACCTTTGCCAGAAGCTTCAAAGAATTCTGGCAGATAGGAAAGTGATTGATTCCAGGTTCAGCTCAGAATCACTCATATGGGGGCATCAAGCCAGTGAGTGCCTTCCAAGAAGATACTCAAGGATCTTTCTGGTCCAAAACCTAAACATCTCCACGCCCGAAGGCCATAACAGTGTCCACAAAGGAGAAATTGTACCTGTCTCCTTGCGGACACCCCTCTCGACATACCTACGCTTGCCAGCTGCTTCCCACCTGGGCCTGCCAGCTGCTTTACATGGCTATACTTTGCTGAACTGGTTTTCTTTACAGGAAATGGGGAGAAAACAGATGGTGCGTGAACACAAGAAAAAGGCCCAGCTTGAATTATCAGAGGATTCCCTCCCAGGGGATGGGCAGTTCCCTCCCCTCCAAATGCTGTCATTGAAGGGACATGTATAGGCATGAAGGAAGTGGAATAACTGGAGGCAACTGCACACCCGAGGTCTTGGCCTACGGCAGCTTGCGTGATGAATCCTGCTGCTGCTATAGCCACACATTGCCATGTCCATACCCTCAATCCCGGTGGCCTTAGCTCCAGCCCCTTTTCCAACCATTTCCAAACTCCCTTCTTTTCCTCTTCCTGTCCTCCATCACAATTCGCACTTACACTTGAAACATGAAATTCTTCCTCGGGCCAGTTAGCCTTCAAATTCTGTACAGCGTCTGGCTGTGCCATGATACGATTGCCATCGGGCCATTGTGGAGTCCTTTGTGGAGGACAACACACATAAAGAATCTGAGAAGACACTTGAAATCTAGCCCGGAGTCCTAATCGGGGCAGAGCTTGCCTCCTCCGAGAATAGTGAAGTGAGAATTGGAAACAAGGAGCGTGCGGAAGGCGTGAGGTGGGTGTGGCAGGGCAAGGAAAATGACCCCGAGGCACCATTCTGCCTATGCCTAAGCCATTCCCTTCAGACCTTCATCTGTCCCGCTGCCTTCTCAGCTCTTGCAGCCTCACTTCAGCGTACCTGGTGGTGAAGACAGTCTATGTAATTGTGCCCTCATGAATACGAAGTATCCCTCAATCTAGAGAAGGAACACAACAGCATGAAACCCGAGAGCTGCAAGACAGTGTCGAAGAGCAATCCAACCACTAGCCGTAAGCATTCACACAGCATCGGGCAGCTTGCACATATCAGTTATCATGGTCCACAAATCCCAAGTCCTTGTGTTGATGCGTATTTTTCGATATTCATAGTTTCATAGAAGAATAGCCCCTAGGTTTGGCATCATGATGTCCTACTGAAGAAAACTCCCGAAAAAATCTGGCCACAATTTCTGGATAGGAGGATTACAAGAATCTTACATGATGTCATGTATTATTTATAAAAAATATTAGGGAAGTAATTCTAGAATATTCTATTCCCGTCCTGGAATATTCTACAAATCAGACCGTAGAGAAATTTGGCCAGTAAATTTAGAAACAAAATGAAAGCCACGGTGGATGAATGTGTGGAAGCTAATTTTAGCAGGATCTGGCAGAATCCGTCAGATAGAGGGAGAAAGTGACTAGGCAGCAGACAGTTGGGTGTTCGACTCCACATGTGGGTAGTGTGGTGGATCCTGCCCAACTCTACTGACTGTGCGATGTGTATGGAATGCATGATCCCGGTGGTGTTGTTGGAATTTGTAAGAGTACCTGACCGATTGGTGTCGATTTCGTGTCAGATCATCCCGTACCTGTTGGCAGGAGCACATATTATATAGCATTAAAAGGCATTGAGTGGAGTAGACAGACAGCAATCAGGAAAGTGCAGTACTCGCAGCTACGGTTCCCTTTTGGCAGGGTTGGAAATGACGAAATGACAAATCGCAAGTACTTACAGCGCTACAGGCCACGACATCTCATATCTTCCCGCCCTTAAGTACCTTTCAAATTTTAGGGCGCACGCCAACGCTCCACAGACACTGCTACCCTGCAAAACGCACAAGGGATACAGAGATCGCACAGGGACAGGAACGTGTACGACCAGGCTTTGGAGATATGACCTGCATTCGAGATGGAGTGAAGAGGAAGTGAGGAGAGGGGGAACCAAGCGAATTTCCAAGGTCCACAGGAAGCAAAAAGAGCTTATGGTACCAACATAACATTAACTACGAAAAGATCAGTCAAAAAGAAGCACAAGGATGCCTGTCTACGACATGAAGCGAAAATTCATCATAACCAGCTGAAAACACCATTCAGACTGCCAGTATTAACTTTCTCCAGAAGCTCAACATATTCACAAACATGCGCTTCAAGGATCATCGCCTTGAGCGGCACTGAATTCAGGATCAACAAACTGAAAATTTTGTAAATTTCAAGATCCACCATGAAATGTCGTAGTCTATTGCTACAATGCCTGGCTTCAAAGAACAAAGGAACCTTCTGCACACTACTTCGTACCTTTTATCCTGTTTGTAAGTCTACAGACTCTGGTGATACCATGTCTAATGAGTCAAGCTCAACTATCTGAAACAAAGACGCCGCATCTTATTGGTACACTCACCTGTCGTACTTGCTAACAAGACATGAAACCTTGTCAGCAAGATAGCTACCCCGGCAGCTCAAGCCAGAAAAAATTGAATAGGTGATAACACCTGAGGGACCAGCTTGAGCAGGGCCAATCAAGGACTTATCAACAAGCATGAAGAGTTCATTAACCCTTTGTTCTCAATATTGTAATGGTGCCCTTTCCCTCAGTACATATTCTAGTGCGGGCAACCACTGATTTCCCTGAGAGGCCAACTCCAGGTCCTGATGAGCCACCAGGCCTTGAATCACTACCACCATGGCCATGGTTTGCAACCCTTGATGGAGGCGTCAATATGAGCTGGTTTATGTCTGTTAGCGTCACATCTCCTTCAGTCCCTGAAGGTTTCACCAGTGTAAATGGATACGCCACTGGAGCATTCAAGTTAAGTTTCCTCACAGCACTCGCCCTGCTGCCTGCAACCGTTGCAAGAAAGATCCCAACTGGAGAAGTCATCATTCGACCCAATCTATCCAACCTAATGAGGTGAAAACCACATAGACCAGTAGCACTATAGAGCTGATTGACGTGTATCGTGTATACCACATCCATTCATCGTCATCGGACATTTCAATATCACATTGGTTCGGATCATGAAAACCATCCACTGCCACAAACTAAGATTACCAGGTGTTGAGGGCCGGCTAGGGAATGGTGTTGTGGGACCCTGCAAAACTCCCTCTTCATATGGCTGTCCTTTAGGAGTCCACATGCCTGCAGGGAGGAGGATATACACATCAGTCCTTCCAATTAGGCCCAATGAAGCCCAACATCCCCTCTTCAAGATAGTGCTGGCTTCTTAATTTGGAGGAACTTTCAAAATCTAAGAGAACAAGAACAGGAAGATTACACATATTGAGGTGAGCACTACAGCATTGAATCTTACCAGGGGTGTCAGAGACCAGCCCTGCTGCATCCCTGCACAGTTCAGCACAGGATCAACATTGCTTATGAGCTGATTGAAGCTTACTCAGCGTGCATCAACTGTAGTAACACCACCAAGAACTCAATGTACCCAAAAACCTGTCATAAGCCCCTTTCTCCTTACATTTGGATGTAGGAGTCATTGTCTTCAATGCATGTTTCCATCCAGCTTTCAGTTGAAGGCTCCAGATTATCACCCAAGGAACTCTGACTGTCATCTGGAATTGCAAGCCCATTGTATCCAGCATTAGGTGATGGTCTAAGCCAATTCCCTCAAAAGCCAACACCCTGACATAACTAGATTGCAGTAACAACACAACCTGGCGTTTCTATGGAGGATCCAAACCTATCTGTGAGATGATGGTGAGATAAGGTGATTACCAGGAGCTCTGTACCAAATTGATGGCATTGAGCTTGAAGCTCCATGACCGTCACCATCCTGGATCAGAGGATCTACACAGCTCTGCACTCCCAGACAAACTGCAGAAGATTAACCGCATGTGACCTAAGAGAAAGTCACATTGGAAGATAACCAAGGAACTCTGCCACATCCCTAGGAAAGCCATCACACGGGAAGGCTAATTAGAGAAAGGCTAAACAAAGAACATCTCGGATGCACCTTGTAATGTAGCCAACGCAACACATGTACTGCCAATACAAAGAGATTGTATCCCCGAACGTTCAAAATATTGACCGAAACAATCAGCCATCCACTGGAAAGACTTCATGATAATCTCCGTACCTTGAAAGGCTCAATCATGGGCTCATAAGGTGGATCACAGCTGCTGAATGCTGGTTCTTCTCCGCTGAACAGCATGCGTCGCCTCTTGAGACGAGGGCTGCTTGCTCGGAAAATGGGATCAAAGCCTCCATGTACTGAACTTTCTAGATACATAACCACAAGCAAGAATAAGAATGTCGCAATCCTTGGAAAAGAACCAAGTCTCAACGTAAGAAGGCAGATGTACGAAACAGCAAACAGAAAAACAAATAACTACAACGACATGCTCTCTGAGATCGGATGACGAAAATGCACTGTTACCTTGGCTGCCATGAGAGTAAAGTGCTGGATCTGACAACAATGTGTCAGTCGTAGGGGTTGAAAACAGAAGTCTCGAGTCCAATTCCTCCCATAATGACTGGGAGAAACCTGCGGAAATTTTGAGATGGACCAAACACAAGAATAAGGGCCATGGAAACGATTCAAACACACAAAGAGTCCGTTTAAATTGTCACATTTAGGCTCGAGATTGCGGAAAAGAGCAATAAAGACAAAATAACAGACAAGGATCATCACGTCACCGCGTTCATGTGAGTTCTGCCGAAGGATAACAACTGTTCCTACAGTAAACAAGAAGCTGAAGCTAATGCAGGCCACTGCCCCTCTGAAGCGCCGTAGTATAAACCCTGGATTTCTTCAGTTCTTACAACCGATGAGGATAAGCCATAGAGCACTCAGAACAGACCTAATGGATCCTCAATGTCGAGCTCCTCAGAATTGCCTCGCCAGTCAAATGCGTCTGTCTCAAACTTCCTCTCCGTCATATTCCCAAATGTCCGTGGATGTGTACTTTCGACTTTCTGACACCAATTAACTAAAACAATACACGCGCATCGGCTTCAAGATTACGAGGGAATGATGAGAACTACGTGGAGATTGCTAAGAAACTCCACAATTTACCAGACAGCCCGATACTAACTAAACTCAACAGCATTGCGCAACACTATCTTCGATCGACGACAATGTGGATCATAATCCAGACCACAGTCACTGCAAGCTGATTCACTTCAGAATTGAAAGATCCACCGACTCCATCTCCCCCGCCCCTTCCGCTACACAAGCAGACAGCAGCTACCAAACCTTCACCACACCGGCCACTTGCACATCCTCCATCCACCGCAAAGTTGGAAACCACTAGACTCCCAGCTATTCTTTACTCCCTCCACAGAAAGGGGGCTCCCCGGGCTGGAAGCCCCCCTTCCAATGCAAGAACTTCCAGTCACGCGAAGAATCAGACACTCCCGCTAACGATCTTATTATTCAAGACGATCACCGCCACAGAAAGAAAGCAACAAGAGTACGAACAAGAAGCGAGGCAGGCAGATCGCAGCGATGATGCTGTGCGCAAGAGCAGCTCCAGAGTGAGAGTAGCGAGCCACAGTGTCCCTCTCCCTTTTGGCAGCACCCCGCCCTGCCAAACTCTGCCCTAAACTCCTTGCCAAATTGCCTAACCACGCTTCGCTCGCTCGCTGGCTCGCTCGCTCCCGGCACGTGTAAGCCCCGCCACATCAGATCGCGCCACGTAGCCCCCGGTCAAAGATGGAACGGTCCTTCGCTCGTGCCACCATACAGGTGCTTTATAGCTCTAGGTACTCGCCTCGCTTAATCCGCCATTAGCGTCCCTAATCGACCACTAAACCGGTGGTCGTCCGCTAAACCGAAACCCTAATCCGGATTAGAACCTAGAGGGCGCTCCGCGCATAATAATGTGCCTGCGTCATGGCAGGTACAGCTTCCGCTTCATAATTAACTTCATTCCTGCACTGCAAGCGTCATCAATGGGAATAAAACACCTCTTAGGGCACATTCAAAAGCCGCACTATAATACTTTTGCGTCCGATTATTAGCGCAACAAAAACTTATAAATAAACGGGCCGGCAGACTTTAATAGACAGAGTCAGGATTCGATCCGAGTCGTGTCGTTAACTATACTAAACTCGGGTTAAATTTTCGGGGCGAATTTAGCCAGACAAGGCTCACATGGTGTCAGGTCAGGATTCTGTTCCCCGTTCCCGCTGAGGAATCAGGATCCCAAATTGGGGCGCATAACCCCAATTTGGATGAATCGTGGCACCCTCAAAACACGGGTCTCACGCATTTTGCAAAGCCTATTTTTCCGACTGCCCCGGACTCTTTTCTGCCAAATTTGGGTTTGTGCACGATCCAGCGGCCACGTAAGCACAACCCGTCCACGCGCACCCGCGTGTCAAGCGGGTCAGATCCGGATTTAGATCGTGCGTTCCTGCAGGGAGATTGGATACACGTCCATCCGTAGCTGGATGTATCTATCCATCAATGTGTTTCTCATCCCACGTGAATATAGTTATCGAGGATGGCGGTGGTTCATCCATTGGAGGATTGGATCGGGTCGGATCGGGTCGGATCCCAGCCGTCCATTCGACCGTCGAAGTGGCGGGTGATGACGAGAGGAGAGAGAGAGGTGCCATCCTGACCCTTGGTAGAAAAAACCACCCGTGTCTTTACTCCTTATGGTAAGTTGGGGGGTGAAAGTTGGTAAGCACGCCTTCTTTAGCAGCCCACAACTCATCTTTGTCACCCAGCAAAGCCGGACTTTTTTCGATTACTAGCAAGTAAATTCCGATGGGATGTGGCCGCCCCGCGACAGAATTGCACCTAATCAATTTGTATTTCTTTTTTTTCTCTTTTAAATGAAAAGAAACCCAGCTCGCTCACAATTCAAGCTAGTAATACCTTTTTTTTCCTTTTCCTTTTTTTTTTCTTTTTAAGGGAAACACATGGGAGCGACAGCTCACAAATCAGGCCCCTTGATAGAGAGAGGAGATTCTTTTTTCAGAAAGGAAACCTTCACAATTCAGAGCGGCCCGAGGGAAAAAATAAACCCCATTCATTTTTTATTTTATTGGCTCTCTTGACTTTGCAACATGTTCAAGTCCATGGAGAAATGAAAGGAAATGAAATGGTGCTTCATAATGTCCGCGGAAAGCTCATAGAGCTTATGGGACAAAATGGAAGAAAACATGAGAGAGGAAACGAAACCCAAAGCCAAGAATAAGAACTATTGTTCGAATGATTAAACTTGAAGGCCTCGTGCAGGTGAGCTGCCAAGCATTTCTGATCCTCATAGTGGAAGACTTCAATGAGAGATTGGGTTCCACGGAATAAACAGTGGAATCTCCCACGGATCTCATAGTATAGGGCAATAGAAGAAGAAATGTTCTTCGGTTTTAATTTCCCAGCTGCGCCCTATGCAAGGTGGACATAGGCGGTCTTCCCGATGCAGGGTTTTCTATCTGCCAGTCTCTATCCATAGGTTGTGGGAACCCACCCTGAACCGCCCCAATGCTCTCAGGAGGGAAGGAGATAAAGATACCAAAAGGTGGTTGGGCCTCAAGATTCTATCATCTCATAGCACCAAGAATGTCTCGCGATAGAAGTGGAGCTTCGTCGTGAGATTGGGTAGCTTCCAAGTTCTCTTGACATTTAATTCCATAAGCTCTCTCCTAATGAGTCAGTTGCGATCCTGTCTAGATGTGATGTCCACCCCTTCTGGATTCATTGGTAATAAAGAAGCAGTAGAGAGTTCGTGCGCTGAAATAAACTATCCACTCGAGCATACTAGGAGTGCCTGAAACCTGTAGCATTGAGCCTCATAGATGTTGCGAGGGCTTTTGCCACGAGCCCCTTGGGTGGTAGGGCCTGTAATCTATGAAGAAAGAGTGTAAGCCGGAAGAGGGTCTCGGTTTTGCAATGGCATGCATGCGAACTCTGCACCTAGGATATGAGATGGAGTTGTGCTTCTAGCGCCAAGCATTGCTTGGAGAAAAAATGACTGCAATGGTTCCAGATTCTTTTCCCACCAGGAAACTGGGACACCAGGTGTCCAAAATTCACAACCATAGATGGAGGGTAGCTACCGTGTGAGCAGCTCACGTGAGCACGCTCACGCTTTGCACACTAATCGTGAGCAGAATCCTTAAGCATGAGCAGATTAGGGAAGCAGAGCCTACATCCGAATACAGGGCCTATTGTCGTGGACGCAAACTGTTCTGAATGCAAATTCACGTAGGCGGCGAGGGACCACGGACGGATGAAAGAGGCATGGATGAATGAAAGAAGGTGATGGATGGATGATGGACGAATGTGAGTCCTGAAGAGTGGAGGATGCATGGACTGAAATAAAATTGATTGTACGGCAAACACGACATTGACGACAAATTCTATACCCGGGGAAATACAGGAAAACCATAACTACAAACACTGATCCCGCAACCCAAATTTCAAACCCCCATGGAAAACCATAAACCGAAAACCCATGCCCGCAACGATAAACCCCAAACCCCAAACCTCAAACCCCAAAGGAGAAACGGAAGCCAGAATCCCAGAACGGTAACCCTAATTCAAACGGCACATGGGAATCCAACCCAAAAACCAATCAAAACAAAACCTAAGCAAACAGCCATGTTCTACCATTGAAACAGGTTGGGCATTAAGGAGGCGTCATTCGCAGCCCTCACAAGGAACATGACAATTCAAGGAAAGAAGATTGCAACTTGAGAATATAGGCTCTCTTTTTGGTCCTAATGAGGGACTTATAGTGCTTAAGAGCTAGGTTTGTGGAATCTGGAGAAGAATGGATATCAAGTAGTAGAGATTTGATGTCATCGTCTAGCTGCAACCAGCTTGCATTCTTCATCATAAAACGGTGTATAACAACAAGAGGGTCCGAAGGGTGAGGAGATAGATGGAAGGGTGACAGAGAAGGATCGTAGGGCTGAGTCCCAAAGGGCGTGAGTAAGATGCGTAGCCTTGTCATTAGGAGATGGTAGATCTAGAATTGGAGAGAAGGATTGACGCTAGTCATGTTTCATACTCGGCGTCGTGTAAGTGAGAGAAGGGGGTATTAAAGTGAATCCGTGGGTGTAAAGGGAGAGAAGCAGAACATCCCTTCACGGGGAGAGAGATGGAATAAAATGCAAAGGAAAGGCAAGAGGGATCAGAATCCGGGTACCCCGTGATGTAAAAAGAGCTTATCCTATCAGTCATGTTGGGGGCTCCCCAAGAGATAGTCGACCACGCTCTGGCCCTTGTACGTGTGGCAGGTGAACTGGCTGGAGGATTTTAAATTGATTGTGCCATTGTAAATGACAAGCCAGGCCTGAATTTCACAAAACTTGAGTAGATGGTGACCGTAGTTTGTGATTTCGCAATAGACATCCGCACTTTGCTTCTCCAAGTCTATATGTGAGTGTTGGATATGTAGAGGATCCGTGGGGTTGAAGGTGGGGGCCTGTAGTAAACATGTATGGGCGTTGAAATCTCCAACCAAGAATATGACACATTGTCTGTGTGTGGGATACGGAGACGGGACATATCCTCCAATGGAACATATGGCGAATCTGTGTGCATTTGTAGGGCGCTGTGCGGAGATGTAGGGTCGGGTCGAGCAAAATAACATCCCACCAGCAGAATGTCTGGTTGAGCTGGGTTGTAGCCTTTAATGTGACATCAAATGTACCAGCTTGCCAGTGGGTCTTTGTATGGGAAGGAGATAAAGGGGAGAAGTCAGTCCGCAAAGTAACACGCCACTCCACCAGATCCTTTGAGACCTGTACGTGGATGAGTCACTAACTGGAAGCTATAACCGAGAATAGAAGGAGGGTCCTTTCCTTCGTACGCATGTGTTTCCAAGAGAAAAATGACATCACACTTGGAAAGAATATCGGGAAGCCCTTGGGGAAGGCTCCACAATGATCCATATAGTTCCATGAGCCAATGTGTAGATGTGAGCGTACGTTGGTCTCATGGGGCCCCAACCCCTATTTAGAATTAGAGGGGCAACGCTCTTACTCTCGGACAATATTTACCCTCCCATCTCGGTACACTACGTAGTGTCCCCAAGCCCGAGCCTGTTTGACCTGCAAGAGTTTCGCCCGCATGGCTTTGTATTGCAGGGGGATCAAATCATCGTTTAGGTACATACCCTGACGGCCTCTCAATGGAGGCCTATGTCTGATGACCCTATCCCGAGCCACTACTGCAATTATGGGGGGTTTAACGACGCCCACAGCCTGGTGCACGCGGAACCGTGCAACACTGACGTTGCAGGCGAATTAGCGACGCCCAGAGGGTCGTTCCAATTTAGAGCAACCCCGGTAGAGGGGTTGCTATCTCGACCACCTCAACAATAGAAAATCCCAAAATAACCAAGTCCTACACTGTACGCCTCAGGCATTGCATCTGATTTTTTTTTTTAAAAACCTCGTTAATTGCGATGCACTGGGGTCGGCCTTGGTGCGACCTTCCGACGTCGGTTGGGAGGTAGCGATGCCAAGGGCATCGCTTCAAGCACCCCGGAAAAAAAAATTATTATTATTATTATTTAAAAAAAAATGTGACGACCTGGGGGTCGCTGAATTGGAGCGACGCCATGGGGGTCGTTTATTGAGTTTTTTTTTGAATTTTTGAATTTTTGAATTTTTGCCAAGTCACTTTTAGAGACGTCTGAGTCATTTTTTGGTTTCTTTGAGGTCCCGACGATCAACCGATGTCTGCATGAACTACCTTATGTACAATTAAATCCTACGTTTGTGTATAAGTTTTGTAACTGATAGGTTGGTTAGTGTCTCGCTAATCACCCTCCCCCCACATTGTAGTAGTGAGCACTTTTATCCTTGAAACGAATAAATATGACTTTGTGCTCCGAAGTTCCTGCACGCCAAGCCCGTTGAATGTCACTCGCTCCCCGTGGTAGAGCAAGGTTTTGCTGAATAAGGGTGGTGATCGCGCCAAGAGGGTCGTCATCTGCAAGGTTCCCTAGTTTTAATCCAGTGACCCGGATGTTAAGTGTTACGGACATAGCTCAGAGGAACTTACCAGGAGTAAATACTAGAAGTTACCAAGTTACCATGTTATCAGAAGTTACCATGACTTATCAATATTTACCATGATCTACCATAATTTATCATTACTTATCAAATTACCGGGAATTTATCAAATTACCAAGAGTAACTTGAGAAACTGCTCAGGAAGCTTCCTTTTGAGGAAACTTCTCCATCAAGATATCTCCTTTGTTTAAGGAAGCTTCTCCATCAAGAAACCTTTGTTTAATCTTGGAAACTTCTCCAACAAGAAACCTCCATAGATGAAGCTTTTTAGGGAAGTTTCTTAGTAGCCAGTATATATAGGAGGCGAGACTGGACACTCTTCAGTCTCGCCAACACCAATTCAAACTACTCCTGTTTCCAGTTCCCAGTACTCTAGCCCAGTTTCCAATATCTAGTACTCCAGTCCAGTTTCCAGCATTCCAGTATTCAAGTCGTGTTTCAATATCTTGTACTCTTGTTCATTGTTATAAAGATCATCTTGATTCATATTTACTCATGGTGCATACGGCCACGCCGACCTTAACTTCTTGTCTAATCTTGTACCTCTAGTCTGATCTCTTGTTTGTGTTCAGTCATGTTCTCGTCCTTGACATTAAGGGCTTTGAAAGCCCATTGTTGTTCATCCCGTAAGGTAGCCGAGACTGTTTCCTCTAGAGAGTGAGGGCTGTTGTTGGATGTGTTGTCCTTAATTATATTAGCCCAAGATGAAGCATCTGTCTTGAGAGCTTGGTGCCGGGCCATCGTAGATGTCGTGCACCTCACTTCGGTAAGCTCCCCCTCAAGTCATAGTTACTCGCTTTGATGCGCGCGCCTGACTCCCAACCTGGCCATCGGACCAACTTGGAGCTTCGGCTGCTCACCGGGGCATAACGGTCCCCCTTTGTTCTCCCAAAGAACCCTCCACCGATTTGGAACCAGCGAGAATTCCCTTTGGTAGTTGGCAGTCCGGAACAGCTCCCCACTCTTTGGTCGCTTTCTGGCTCGCTCGCTTACTCACTAGTTTTTGGTAACCAACGGGCTTGCACCGTTCTCGGGGTTACTACTCCCTATATATACTTCTGTAGCTGTCCGCGGGGGTTTCACAACCAGCCATGCCATTTTATGGCGAACCACCACGAAAACCCTCGACTCCCGGTGATGAGTCGCGGTGAGTTTTGGCCCACTCACCACGGCCCCTATGGACCGTGATGAGTCCCAAGACTCCCCACGACTCCCACCACGAGGTCTCTGCCCCCATGGTGAGTCCTATGCCACCCCCACTAAGTCCCGCTAAGCTACCACCACCCCTTGTGGAGCCACCCCCACCGCAACCCGGTGTGCGGGGCTCCACCTAGTGAGCGCCTCCGCTTCTTTGAGTGCCTTGGGCACTCAAGGGTGCTTCAGTCCCCCCATACCTATCGCTGCCGCTGCCCCCACCACAGGGGCAGCCCCTCATGTGTCCCGACCCCCTGCCCTCAAGGCAAAGGGCCGCAACACACACCCCTACCAACAGGGAGTCGATGTCCTCATCGACTTGTCCATTTTGTAGAACGAACATCCAAGTTGTGGCGTCCCACATCAAGGAGTTTGTTTCCGTACCATGGCGTCCCATGGCAAAGAACCAAACCCCACACTTGACTCTACTCTTCACTAGCTAGTTCGGCCGACTTCCTCCAAGTCCCGGCGAGGGGTGGAGCCTCTCAAGCTCCTCCCAGTGCACTCTTCTTGGCCTTCTTCAAGGTCAAGGAACGATCCTCCCTGAGGATCGAATCGCGTTACTGCAACAACATTGCTTGCGATCGCTCCTGATGCCGCTTTTGGCATCACTTTGCGCAAGGGTTCACCTCGAACCCCCTTTGATTAGGAAGATAACCTTGAACCAACCGTGCGCCCCAATCACTACAATTGGTTCCGTCTTGGAATGCTGGCCTGAAGTACGGGAACACGTCGAAGCCGCACTACGACTTCGTCCCGAGGCTATATGATTATAGTACGTGAACGGAAGCACATAGCTTCCGCGTTAGCCCGCACTACAAGGCAACCACCTCGGTAGCGCAGTTATAGTACGCGCACGCACCAGGTGCGCACTAGCACGTGAACTCCCAAAGAAGACGCATGTTTCCTTGCCCCTTGGATGGGAGTCACCCGATTTCGGCACTGCGCAAACACACGATTAACCCAATTTACCTCTCCCACTTTTGTAAGCTAGCATGCATTCTACACACTAGCCAACCACACCATGCATCACCATTCCAAACAAAATAGGACACACAACATTTGGAACCCATTTCCTTTATAACAAATTTTTGTACAATACAAGTTTTTGCAATCGGATTCCTGAGCTAGCTAAGCCGGGCTAAGCATGCATTTCCTCCCCCACGCTCCAAGGTTGATGTCCCCATCAACGCTTCTTCCGCTTTTGAGGTCGCCCTTCGAAAACTGCAACCGCCTCGGATGCGTTTCTCATTTCTGAGGCACGCACCCAAGATGCCTCCACATGATGATAGCTCTTCAATTTGACGAGATACTCCGTTTCTCGGTTCTTGAACCTCCTCGACTTAAGTACTGCCTCCACCTCGTACTCAGGTTCATTTTCATGATCCAACAGCACAGGTTGCGGACGCAACACTTGATGCCGATTCGGACGCGCTTCATCTTTGAAGTAAGGCTTCAAAAGGGAGACGTGAAATACTGGATGCACCTTGCTGTTTGCCGGGAGCTCCAATTCATACACATCCTCATTCATAACCTTCCGGATGCGAAAGGGTCCCGCATACGGAGGTACGAACTTTGGACTCACTTCCGGAGGTAGTCAGAAATTCTTGATGTTCAACCAGACCTCCGTGCCTGCCTCAAACTTCACTTCCCTCCGCTTCCGATTCGCCTGCCTTTCATACCGTTTCCTAGCTTTGGCAATGTTGTACTTTGCGAGCTTCAACAAACGCTCGCGTTCTTCTAGTACCGCCGCTACTGCCGGTTCCTCAACGTCATGGGCGGCCCAACTTGTCGGCACCGGTGCTTTTCCATAGACCAATACAAAAGGGGAAACTTCCGTTGCGGAGTGTTCTGTGTTATTATAACAGAACTCTGCCGCGTCTAAGTGTTCCACCCAGTCTGTTTGGTCTGCCGACACGTAATTCCGCAAGATCTGCTTCACTACGGAATTCACTCTTTCTGTTTGGCCGTCGGTCGTAGGTCGGAAGGCGGTGCTCATCTTCAGCCTCGTCCCCATCAAGTGTCCTCCAAAATTTACTCGTAAACTTTGGATCGCGGTCCGAGACAATATCCTTTGGGACTCCATGATGCTTTAAGACGTGGGCGAAGTAAAGTCGCCCTGTTTCCTGTGCCGTTGCCGTCTCCTTGGTGGGGATGAAATGACCCATTTTACTGAACCTATCCACCACCACCATGATTGCATCGAATCCTTTTGACAGCGGCATAGCAGTCATGAAATCCATCGAGACGCTTTCCCAAGTTCCCTCTGGAATCGGCAAGGGTTGTAACAGCCCCGCTTTCCATTTTGCAAGTGGAACTGCGATTTAACCCCCATCTTCAAGTCCTGCATCACGGACTTCGCCAGCTCATCCTTCCGGCAAGCCTTCCGGATCTTCCTTTGGAGCGCCGTCTCGCCCTTGTACACCAACAAGAGCTGCTGCTTTCTACTTAAAGCATCGGCTACCACGCTGTCTCGTCCCGGTTTGTAATGGATATCCACGTCGAACACTGCCAAAGTATCTTGCCACCTAAGTTGTTTTGGGGACAACTTGGGCTGCGTGGCAAAATACTTCACCGTGACATTGTCCGTGAACACCTTCACTGGGTTGGAACCAACATAGTGGCGCCAAAGCTCAAGACAGTGCACCACCGCCTTCATCTCTTTCTCGTGCGTCGGCCACCGTCGCTCCACTTCATTCAGTTTCTTACTTTTGTAAGCCACTGGACGTCCATCTTGCATCAGTACACCCCCAATCACGAAGTCCGACGCATCTGTATGTATCTCGAACGGACGATCGAACTCCGGGATTTTCAAGACTGGAGCTTCCGCCATCCGCTGCTTCAATTCAGCAAAAGCTTGGCTACACAAGTTGTTCCATACCCAGACTTTGGATTTACACAGAAGGTCTGACAACGGCCCCGCGATCTGGCGAAATTTCTCACATACTTCCGGTAATAGGAGGTGAGTCCTAGGAAGGATCGCACTCCCGGGACCGAAGTCGGAGGCTCCCAGTCCAAGATCGCCCTCACCTTTCTGTCATCCATTTTGATCCCATCTTGTGTAATCACATGCCCCAGGAACTCCACTTTCGTGACCCCGAATTCGCACTTTGAAGTTTTAGCATATAGCTTCCCTTCTCGCAATTTTTGGAACACCCTTTTCAGGTGCTCTAGGTGCTCCTCCTTTGTTTTCGAGTACACCAAGATGTCGTCGATGTACACGATCACAAAGTCATCCAACCACTCCTGAAAAAGGCTGTTCATCAGCGTGCTAAATGTCGCTGGTGCATTGGTGAGCCCAAAAGGCATCACCAAGAACTCATATGAACCATATCTTGTCTTGCACGCGGTCTTCTCCTCATCTCCTTCCGCCACCCGAATTTGATGATAGCCGGAGCGCAAGTCGATCCGGCTGAAATACTTCGCTCCTGCCAACCGATCAAAGAGGTCGTCGATCCTTGGCAAAGGGTACCGGTTTTTGATAGTCACCTTATTCAGAGCCCTGTAATTGACACACATCCGCAGCGTCCCATCCTTTTTATCTGCAAATAGCACCGGGGCTCCGTAAGGTGACTTACTCGGCCGGATGTACCCCTTTGACATTAGATCTTTGAGCTGAGTCTTCAGCTCGACCAACTCTCTGTGGCTCAACCGGTAGGGCGCCTTGGCAGGCGGTTCCGATCCCGGTATCACCTCAATCTTGTGGTCAACTCCTCTTCGCGGTGGCAAACCGCTTGGTAAATCCTCCGGCATCACATCCTGGTATTTCTCCAAAATCCCCTTGATCCAATCTGGGCTCGGCTCCCCATCGCCTTCTCCCTTCACTTCTCTAATGTAGAGCAAAAACTGGGGCTCGTGTGCCTCCTCCACGGCCCACTCCCTTGCTGACAGAAGGTTTATTCGCCCTCCCACGGGTTTGGGCATTTCTGACACTCGTAAGACCTCGCCACCATTCCCACATGGCAGCGTGACTACTCTCTTGTGGCCATCTATGACCGCTCCGGATTTGCTCAAAAAAATCATCCCCAAAATGAGATCCACTCCATCGATCTCGCAGATGGTGAAGTTCTCACGTCCCTCCCAACTCCCCAGTTGAAGAGGAACATCAAACGCTAACATTGTCGCCAATTGCGGTTCTCCTTTGGCAGAATGCACCTCAATAGAGGCCCCCACGTCACTTGTCGGGAGTCCCAGCTTTTGTGCCGTTGCCGGTGTCATGAAGGAGTGCGACGCTCCTGTGTCCACCAACAACGACACATTAGTTCTGGATATTATCCCATCCACGAACAATAACTGACTCCCTTTACGTAAGGCGCTAGTTTCCTGATACAACTCACAAGAAAATTTGCCTACCTTGCAAGTCCTGGCGACCACCGCTTCCACCAAGCGACTGATGGTATCTTCCGACAGCTCTGTGGTCGCCCGAGTCATGTTCAATTGCCGGGGCTTCGTGCACTTCTTGGCCATGTGCCCGAGCTCCCCGCAATTGAAACACACTCCATCAAAGGTTGCCTTCTGTCCGCCATAGGCCGCTCCACCCGCTTTTCCTTTCGAAGCACCGGGTGCCGCCTTGACTTGTGATGGCCCTCCCTTCGATTTCCACGTGCCATTGTCGCCGCGTGGCCTATCCCACTTCTTTTCCGGTCAGAAGGAGTCACCTTCCCGCCGGGTCTTCTTGTGGTTCAGCTCCGTACGGCCTTGTCTTTCACCCCTAGGGACATCTGAGAAACATTCAGCCCTCTCAATTGCCTCGTTCAAAGTCTTAGGTGGCTTCTCCTCCAACTTCCGCCTGGCCCATGGGGCCAATCCCGCCACAAAGTTGAAGACCATTTCCGGTTCTGCCATGTCCGCGACTTCGAGCAAAAGCACATTGAAAGCCTGGACATATCCCCGAATGTCGTCTGTTTGCCAGGACGCGTTGAGGGGCACAAACTGTCTCTTCATCAATTCCTTGAACCCACTCCAGTTCAAGGTTTCTGGGCTTGGACCTCGGTCGTGAAGGCGTTTCTGCCACCATTGTTGAGCATAGCCCCTCAAATAGGTGGGAGCCACTTCCACCCGATCCTCGTCAATCAACTTGGCCGCCCGGAAGTACTGCTCTAGCTCCATGAGCCAGGTGTTGAGTGCCTTCCGATTTCGGACGCCCTCGAAGGTGCCGGGTTCCTTAGGCTTCACCTTAAACTTTGCCTTAGTGGAAGTGACATTAGCCGCCTTCAACACGTCTTTCAACGTCCCGCCAAACTGCGCCAACAACCCTTCCCAAAAGGCTGCCGGCATGGGAGGCATCTCTTGGTTTGTCGGAGCTCTCAAGGATTCCTCGGGCTCCGACTCCTCGGATTCCTCCCGCTCTTGAGCGGCCTCGTTTTCGGAAACATGCATCGCTTCCTCAAACGGCCGCCTCGGTGACACGTCGCCCCCATCGGGCTCACCAGGATCATCATCTTTTGGGCCGTTCCGCTTTCGCTTCGGCTTGCCCGACCCCATGATGAGGCCAATCCCAAGGACGATCGCGTACTGAACTCTAAGCTCTGATACCAAGTGTCGCGCACCTCACTTCGGCAAGCTCCCCCTCAAGTCATAGTTACTCGCTTTGATGCGCGCGACTGACTCCCAACCTGGCCGTCGGACCAACTTGGAGCTTCGGCTGCTCACCGGGGCATAATGGTCCCCCTTTGTTCTCCCAAAGAACCCTCCACCGATTTGGAACCAGCGGGAATTCCCTTTGGTAGTTGGCAGTCCGGAACAGCTCCCCACTCTTTGGTCGCTTTCCGGCTCGCTCGCTTACTCACTAGTTTTTGGTCACCAACGGGCTTGCACCGTTCTCGGGGTTACTACTCCCTATATATACTTCTGTAGCTGTCCGCAGGGGTTTCACAACTAGCCATGCCATTTTATGGCGAACCACCACGAAAACCCTCGACTCCCGGTGATGAGTCGCGGTGAGTCTTGGCCCACTCACCACGGCCCCTATGGACCGTGATGAGTCCCAAGACTCCCCACGACTCCCACCACGAGGTCTCTGCCCCCATGGTGAGTCCTATGCCACCCCCACTAAGTCCCGCTAAGCTACCACCACCCCTTGTGGAGCCACCCCCACCGCAACCCGGTGTGCGGGGCTCCACCTAGTGAGCGCCTCCGCTTCCTTGAGTGCCTTGGGCACTCAAGGGTGCTTCAGTCCCCCCATACCTATCGCTGCCGCTGCCCCCACCACAGGGGCAGCCCCTCATGTGTCCCGACCCCCTGCCCTCAAGGCAAAGGGCCGCGACAGTAGACGTCGCAATTCTGTGTGTTTCCAGCTTTTTACTAAGGGATTCTACCTGCTGGTGGATGTTTGCCGTGAGGGGATCTAGGAGGTCCTTCTCTGTGAGGGTCTTCACTTCGGCTTCTAGTTCTGAAAGGTGCGCAAGTGTGGATTTCTCATTGAGTTGTTTCAACAGACCATGTAGTTTGCTATTGTTCTCCTTAAGAGAGACCCACAAAGCGGGGACCTCAGCTCGTTCCATATGTTTGTCTCGGGTAACCATCGACTTCTCCAAGTCCCTATCTCTGTCTACCATTCGCTTCAGCTCGCAGTTGGCAGCGAGCGATTTCTCCAAGTCCCTGTCTTTGTCTGCCATCCGTTTCTCCCACTCTTTGTCTCGGGCAGCGACTAGTAATTGCTGCAGAGTCTCTTCAGAAATGCATCTAGTTTGCAGGATAGTGATTTGGTCCCGAAGCATTTGAACATCAGCACTCCTCGTGGAGTATTGACGCAATGGAGAGGTCTGTTGAGAGATCGGGGCAGGAAGAAGAAGCAGAGGGGACCCAAGGTGGGGTGAGTGAGACAGGGAGTCTGCATCATCGCCAACTGTCCTTTGGTGGTTGGATGAGGACATCATGGGGTGGAGGTGGCACTGGCGTGCCAACGCGCGGGAGCCGAGCGTCGACGTGCTGACACGCGCGCGCGAGAGAGAGAGAGAGAGAGAGAGAGAGACAGCAAGAAGGAGAAAATGTGGTCAAAGACCTTACACCGTGTCAAGGCTCCGATTGGTGAGTTGTGTTGAGTCTTCCCTGCCTCTTAGCAAAGCAAGAGAGCCCATCGTCGTTTTACGCTTGTTTATAACCTCTTTCATAGTAACCCCATTCATTATGAGCCATACACCCTGAGGCCAGTTGAAGAATGCCACAAAATTCGACAATACCGCGTGACACCCCCAAGATTCGGACCTTGAATTAATTGGGCGACAAAGGATGCACTATCCACTAAGCTACCTATTAATGGTCAATTTCACGTTATGAGTTCAAGATGGCATTTCAATACTTTTCTTTTCCTTTCTTAAAGAAAGGGGATAGGGGCCTTTAAATTTATTGAAAAATAGGAAGGTAACAACCCATGAAAAAATAACCTGGTGGAAGGCCATGAAGGCAGAGGTAGGGACCAGTGTTGGCCGGGTATTCAAGCGGTTATCAATATGTACATACCCGGGTCAAAGCAAATTTTGAGACCCGGGCCTGTGGATATCCAACGGTTATTACATGTTAAGTACCCGGTGTGACCACCGGGTCTCGTCTCAAGCACATCTCGCACCTTAACCGCCGCTCCATCAGTATTTGGCTACGTCGGTTATCAATCAAATCTGTCACTTCATAAATGCGCAACCAGCTCTTTCTCGGGCTTGGGGACAATCTTGTGATCTTTGGTCTATCATGTAATTATTAATGCTAGGATATTTCAGTTTTGTGTGTTCTGAAGTTATGTGGATTGTCATATTTTGTGTCTGTAGTTAGGGTGCGTTCGTGTGAGATCTATTTCTACCATGGCTTCCTCCTCGTCTGATCTCCAGGCAAATGCCACAGTAGCTGACAGAGAGAGTGCAAATCGTGATGGAGGTGTCATGGAGGGCCCACTTACAGAGCTTCTCAGCCAACATTTACTTATGTTGCAGACTCAATCTACATTTTGGTAACATTACAACTGCAACTTTTTGACGTGGTCTTTCTTTGCTGTTAACCGTTATCTTCCAGTCGATTTGGTCCACCCTCAAGTTCTGCGATGAGTCATATAAGAAACTAGACTTAAGCTCACTGGTATTGAGGGAGACATGGATGGACATCAATTGGAATTCCTTGTTGAGCATGATTTGGTTGTGCTCATCAAATGACCAGATCGATTGCAACTTCCGAGCCAGCTCGACAGGCTAGAAGCGCTTTCTACCTATTGGATGTGCGATAACGGAGACTTTATTTGGTTCAACTAATCCATACAAAGAAATCGGACGAGCATCTAGAGGACCTGGTGCTGTACATTGCAAAGGGTTACCGGCCCTTATCTTCTGAACACCTTCTTTAGCAGCCCACAACCCACAACTCATCTTTGTCACCCCCAAAGCCGGACTTTTTTCGATTTAGCAAGTCAATTCCAATGGGCCGCCCGCGACAGAATTGCACCTATTTCTTTTTTTCCTTTTAAATGAAAAAAAACCCGTGGCCACGCAACTCGCTCACAATTCAAGCTAGTAATACCACAACCCAAGCTCACAAATTTAAATTTAATCACGCAAGGCTCTCATCCACGGAACCAGGTCTCTTGTCCGATTCCTCGTGGATAGGATATAGGCAACTGGTATACCATTCAACCACTCGTCGAAGACCATCAACGTGTACAATGGGAACTGTTGGAATGCACAATGTAAGATGGTCAGAGCATGCAAATTCTGCTCAGTTCTGCACGAGAAGACTTCATAAGAGTGATGAGGTCTGTAGCGGTTCACAATGGGTCTGCCTCTCGGTCTTCCGCAACGTACACAACCCTAAACATACAGAAAGGGTCAGCACACCAAATATTCTGTGAATGTTGCATAGTACTATGCTATCATGCTCGTACAAGTCCATGGAATCGTTCGAATAGTACCTTGTCATGATTTGTCCCAAAGGTTGCATCACATGCAACGATACGGTCATGTCTTAGTTCCAGCATTCGTCGTTTCTGCCACGGAGTCTGTATGCCAATAGTGAATGTCAAATCTCCATCAAAATGCTCGAATGTTGGCTCTAATTTCTCCTCTTGATAGAAAAAAACGGACGCAGGATTCTGGTCTCTCCACATGCCCACACTCTCTGCATCATCGGCGTGCTTTTTGAAGGTTTGCCACGCACGTTTCTCGGCAAGGTTGCGAACATCTTGCTCCAACAATAAATCATTGCGGGTCCATGCATCGCCCAAGCCGGTGTTGTTCATCACGTGCTCTTTATGCTCCATCATGATTTGGGTGACCGACATGCCTCAGCACAAACACTCGACGGCCCAGGCTTTCAATTCCTCGCTAATGTGTGGTGCATAGGCGTGGCGGGTGTTCCTGAACTCTGCGGACTTCCCATGCGAGGGTTTCTCTTGCGCATCTGTATGCTCCATGTTGTTGTAGTACGTGAGGACACAGATGTCAGGGGCGAGATAACATTGCTGGACCTTGAAACAGCATTGGCAACCACGTTTGTAAGACTCTCCATACTCCGACTTCTTTCTCCTTGGGCCTTTATGAGGGCAAGATGTTCCAGCACCCACAAGAGGTCCTCCACGCTTCTGTTTTGGATCCTCCACTATTGCCTTGTTGGTGCGCTTGTCATCAGGACCGTAGCAGCATTGATACCTGGACAGAAAATTCTAAAATCGATATCCAACGACTTGAGGAAGCATAAAATCAAAGAACTCGTGAAACAAAAAATGGCAACAGACATGCAATGAAACGTCAAAAGGACTGAGGATGGTGCACACATAATACTGGACAGAAATGTATTGGCTCTGGGTGCTTTTCGCGAGCCGGGTTCCACTTTAGAATGGACATTCACCCAAAACTGAGTGGGGTAGTCCTCCAAACTCTCCTCTCCCAGGACGAAGTCACCAACTCTATCCCAAGGTATGCAGGCCTTTTCAACATTCACTCGCACATTCATAAACCCATATTGCGTCTCACTCTTCCAATGGAGATCCTTCCTGTTGAAGGGTCCTGGTTTTGCTGTTTGCAAACATTGTCGAAGAGGCCGTATAAGCGGGCAGTATATCATCGGGTTTTGCTTCCACGTCCATGCCCTATACAGTACAAAGGACACGCTTCTGAACATGCATGAAACGCGCCGCAGTACAAGACACGATCGACAACGTGCCAGGAGAACAGTCCGCACGTTCGCGACTGCTGGCAAGTGGCAGGCGGCAGGGATGCAGGTTTGAATTGCAGCCCTAAAAATGGAGGGTTCGGATGGGTTATGGGAATGGACGGTGGCGATCCTGCGCCGTCATCGGACTGGATGGCAGGGGACTGGCCAGCGGACTGGCGGGCAGACTGGCGGACTGGCAGACTGCTGGGCAGCGGACTGGCCAGCAGCGGACTGGTAGACTGGAGGGCAGCGGACTCATTGGCGGGGGACTGGCCGCGCGGTGGACGGGGGCGCGGGTGCGGTTGCTGCAGCCGCGCCCGCGGCTGGGCGACCGCGCGCAACGGCGGGCGGGGCGGGCAGGGTGCTGGGGAGCCGGGCGTCCGTGCGCGGGGCCCACCGGCCACATCGCACGTGCCCATTGAAGACCCTATTATCTTAAAATGAGAGGCGGGAGCGACAGCTCACAAATCAGGCCCCTTGATAGAGAGAGGAGATTCTTTTTTCAGAACACATCTTCAAACATACAAGGCAGAGAAACTGGTGCTTCATAAATGTCTGCCTTAAAACAAATGAGTCATTCTGAAAAGGCACTTCCACGGCTATCTGATTTTGAGCCAAAAACTGATGCAGAACTGTCTATAAAGATACTAGCCCTGCTCTGCACAAAACCACCTCTGTCGTGGACCACAGGAGGGGGAGATGAGAGGAGACGAATGTGCCAGATTCAGGTGGCGTTGATGCCACCTTGACGCCACCTTAATCTGGCTGGTCTTTTGGGCTGGAATTAAGCTCCAACAGGGGCTGGGAATTAAGGTGGCGCCGAGCCTATTTCCCTCTACGAACATGGCTGCTCGCCAAGGCTTTTATTTAGTTTTTTTAGTTTTTGGGGTGAATGGTCATGTTCCAACAGGGGCTGGGAATTAAGGTGTCGTTGACGACACCTTAATCTGGTTGGTCTTCTGGGCTACAATTAAGCTCTACCAGGGGCTGGGAATTAAGATGGCATTGACGCCATCTTAATGCAGAGCCTGTTTCCCTCTACGAACATGGCTCCTCGCCAAGGCTTTTATTTAGTTTTTATTGTTTTTCTTGTTTTTGGGGTGAATTGTCATGTTCCAACATGGGCTGGGAATTAAGGTGTCGTTAACGACACCTTAATTTGGTTGGTCTTCTGGGCTACAATTAAGCTCTAACAGGGGCTGGGAATTAAGGTGGCGTTGACACCACCTTAATGCCGAGCTTGTTTCCCTCTACGAACATGGTTCCTCGCCAAGGCTTTTATTTCATTTTTATTTTTATTTTTGGTTTTTGGGTTGAATTGTCATGTTCCTTGTGAGGGCTGCGAATGACGCCTTCTTAATGCCCAACCTGTTTCAATGGTAGAACATGGCTGTTTGCTTAGGTTTTGTTTTGATTTTAAATATTTTAATTGGTTTTTGGGTTGGATTCCCATGTGCCGTTTGAATTAGGGTTACTGTTCTGGGATTCTGGCTTCCGTTTCTCCTTTGGGGTTTGAGGTTTGGGGTTTGGGGTTTATCGTTGCGGGCATGGGTTTTCGGTTTATGGTTTTCCATGGGGGTTTGAAATTTGGGTTGCGGGATCAGTGTTTGTAGTTACGGTTTTCCTGTATTTCCCCGGGTATAGAATTTGTCGTCAATGCCGTGTTTGCCGTACAATCAATTTTATCTCAGTCCATGCATCCTCCACTCTTCAGGTTCATCCATCATCCATCCATCACCTTCTTTCATTCATCCATGCCTCTTTCATCCGTCCGTTTTTAATGACATATTCATCCCACATTGCATGCATGGAGCACGACATGGAGTGGTCCCTCGCCGCCTACGTGAATTTGCATTCAGAACAGTTTGCGTCCACGGCAATAGGCCCTGTATTCGGATGTAGGCTCTGCTTCCCTAATCTGCTCATGCTTAAGGATTCTGCTCACGATTAGTGTACAAAGCGTGAAAAGAATCTGGAACCATTGCAGTCATTTTTTCTCCAAGCAATGCTTGGCGCTAGAAGCACAACTCCATCTCATATCCTAGGTGCAGAGTTCGCATGCATGCCATTGCATAACCGAGACCCTCTTCCGGCTTACAATCTTTCTTCATAGATTACAGGCCTTATCACCCAAGGGGCTCATGGCAAAAGCCCTCGCAACATCTATGAGGCTCAAAGCTACAGGTTTCAGGCACTCTTGGTATGCTCGAGTGGATAGTTTATTTCAGCGCACGAACTCTCTACTGCTTCCTTATTACCAATGAATCCAGAAGGGGTGGACATCACATCTAGACAGGATCGCAACTGACTCATTAGGAGAGAGCTTATGGAATTACATGTCAAGAGAACTTGGAAGCTACCCAATCTCACGACGAAGCTCCACTTCTATCGTGAGACATTCTTGGTGCTATGAGATGATAGAATCTTGAGGCCCAACCACCTTTTGGTATCTTTATCTCCTTCCCTCTTGAGAGCATTGGGGCGGTTCAGGGTGGGTTCCCACAACCTATGGATAGAGACTGACAGATAGAAAACCCTGCAGCGGGAAGACCGCCTATGTCCACCTTGCATAGGGCGCAGCTGGGAAATTAAAACCGAAGAACATTTCTTCTTCTATTGCCCTATACTATGAGATCCGTGGGAGATTCCACTGTTTATTCCATGGAACCCAATCTCTCACTGAAGTCTTCCACTATGAGGATCAGAAATGCTTGGCATCTTACCTGCACGAGGCCTTCAAGTCTAATCATTCGAACAATAGTTCTTATTCTTGGCTTTGGGTTTCGTTTCCTCTCTCATGTTTTCTTCCATTTTGTCCCATAAGCTCTATGAGCTTTCCGCGGACATTATGAAGCACCATTTCATTTCCTTTCATTTCTCCATGGACTTGAACATGTTGCAAAGTCAAGAGAGCCAATAAAATAAAAAATGAACGGGGTTTATTTTTTCCCTCAGGCCGCTCTGAATTGTGAAGGTATTTAGCGGTCCCCGGTCTGAATTCGTCGTTTTCATTCATCCACTCTCTTTCTCATCCATCTTTTTCCATCGCACATTCATCCATTGTTCATCCACTCCTTTCATCCAACTCCTTTTCAAAACACAATCAAACATCAATCAACCACTCCACAATGTTGCTGCTAACCCGCATGCTCACTCTTCAAAAAAAAATGCTCCCTTTTCGACGCTTGAAGCCCACGGTAATAGGGCTTCCAGCAGGTAATGTTTTGTGGTAATAGGGCGAAAACTGTGAGTAGAATCTTGCTCACAGTTTTTTTTGCTCACGTGAGCCGCTCACAATTTAGCATGCCCCCCATAGATGGCAGCCGGGATGGCCACGCTGTCAAACAACCACTTTTTGGTTGGGGGGTGACGCAGATGTATCTGTTTGCATTTGCCCTGAAGGCGGACAGAGGCCGCCTTACTTTTAGTCAACCTGTCCAGGGCAATTGCTGCAAAGTGGATAACCAGACCCAGATACCGGTATGATTTCACAATCTCAATTTCCTGGTGGTTGAAGATGAATCTACGATCAGTCAGGCCATTGAAGACCATGATCTTGGTCTTGCTAAGATTGACTTGCAGCCCATAGTCTCTGGAGAACTGTTCCAAACTGTGGAGATGACGTTGCAGGAAAACAGGAGATTGTGCCAAAAGGGCAACTGCATCATCAGCGTAGAGGAGATCTGATTCTGTTGGTCCCCCATCCAATGGTACCCCAACACCCATGGTTTTTTGATAAGTAAACCTCCAAGGCGTCAATGTAGATCCCGAAAAGGCCGGTAGGTTTAGGGGGCAACCCTGTTTGACTCCAATGTTGCTCTGGACCTCTACCAACGATGTTGACCATGCCACTGTCAATCTCATACATAGAAGAGATGGCATATAGGATGTCTGGAGGGACTCCCACTCTATGGAGCTGTTGGAAGAGAAGGTCTTGAGGAACTGAATCAAAAGCCTTGTGAAAGTCCACGAAGCAAACATAAACCATTTTTTTGCTATAGCATGCACGTTCCACCATAACCAGAAGAGTGAAAATGTGGTCAAGAGTGGATTTGTTGCGACGGAAACCAGCCTGTCCTTTAGCACGTATGTGAGAGGATTCAGCCCAATCGTCCAGTTCCATGGCCACTACTGCCCAAAATAGTTTAGCCAATAACGAGGACATCATAATAGTGCGAGAGTTGGTCGGTGCGAGCCTGTCACCGCTCTTCAAGAGATGCTCTTTGTCCACTTTGTTGGAAAGCCACGTTGCACTACCCCATTGAAGAGGTGAGCTATAGGGGCTAAAGTAGGTGCAACGTGCTTGATGAATTCACTATGAAGTCCTGAAATATCCACTGCCCTGCCATTTTGCAGCTTCTTGATAACCTTGCTGACATTGGCTGTAGTAAAGAGAGAGAAGTGTAGGGGTTTAGAGGTTATGGGAGGGGGAGTTTGGGTTGGGGAATGGTACAAAGACTGGGCATACTCATGCCAGACATGAATGTCAGTGATTGGGGGAGGGTCTTTGTGAGCTGGTTTAAGGAGGGACAAAAAAGAACGGGGAGAAAATCTTATTTTTGTAAGGAAAGAAGATTGCAACTTGAGAATATAGGCTCTCTTTTTGGTCCTAATGAGGGACTTATAGTGCTTAGGAGCTAGGTTTGTGGAATCTGGAGAAGAATGGATATCAAGTAGCAGAGATTTGATGTCACCGTCTAGCTGCAACCAGCTTGCATTCTTCATCATAAAACGGTGTATAACAACAAGAGGGTCCGAAGGGTGAGGAGATAGATGGAAGGGTGACGGAGAAGGATCGTAGGGCTGAGTCCCAAAGGGCGTGAGTAAGATGCGTAGCCTTGTCATTAGGAGATGGTAGATCTAGAATTGGAGAGGAGGATTGACGCTAGTCATGTTTCATACTCGGCGTCGTGTAAGTGAGAGAAGAGGGTATTAAAGTGAATCCGTGGGTGTAAAGGGAGAGAAGCAGAGCATCCCTTCACGGGGAGAGAGATGGAATAAAATGCAAAGGAAAGGCAAGAGGGATCAGAATCCGAGTACCCCGTGATGTAAAAAGAGCTTATCCTATCAGTCATGTTGGGGCTCCCCAAGAGATAGTCGACCACGCTCTGGCCCTTGTACGTGTGGCAGGTGAACTGGCTGGAGGATTTTAAATTGATTGTGCCATTGTAAATGACAAGCCAGGCCTGAATTTCACAAAACTTGAGTAGATGGTGACCGTAGTTTGTGATTTTGCAATAGACATCCGCACTTTGCCTCTCCAAGCCTATATGTGAGTGTTGGATATGTAGAGGATCTGTGGGGTTGAAGGTGGGGGCCTGTAGTAATCATGTATGGGCGTTGAAATCTCCAACCAAGAATATGACACATTGTCTGTGTGTGGGATACGGAGACCGGACATATCCTCCAATGGAACATATGGCGAATCTGTGTGCATTTGTAGGGCGCTGTGCGGAGATGTAGGGTCGGGTCGAGAAAAATAACATCCCGCCAGCAGAATGTCTGGTTGAGCTGGGTTGTAGCCTTTAATGTGACATCAAATGTACCAGCTTGCCAGTGGGTCTTTGTATGGGAAGGAGATAAATGGGAGAAGCCAGTCCGCAAAGTAACAGCCACTCCACCAGATCCTTTGAGACCTGTACGTGGATGAGTCACTAACTGGAAGCTATAACCGAGAATAGAAGGAGGGTCCTTTCCTTCGTACGCATGTGTTTCCAAGAGAAAAATGACATCACACTTGGAAAGAATATCAAGAAGCCCTTGGGGAAGGCTCCACAATGATCCATTACAGTTCCATGAGCCAATGTGTAGATGTGGCGTACGTTGGTCTCATGGGGCCCCAACCCCTATTTAGAATTAGAGGGGCAACGCTCTTACTCTCGGACAATATTTACCCTCCCATCTCGGTACACTACGTAGTGTCCCCAAGCCCGAGCCTGTTTGACCTGCAAGAGTTTCGCCCGCATGGCTTTGTATTGCAGGGGGATCAAATCATCGTTTAGGTACATACCCTGACGGCCTCTTAATGGAGGCCTCTGTCTGATGACCCTATCCCGAGCCACTACTGCAATTATGGGGGGTTTAACGACGCCCACGGCTTGGTGCACACGGAACCGTGCGACACCGACGTTGCAGGCGAATTAGCGACGCCCAGAGGGTCGTTCCAATTTAGAGCAACCCCGGTAGAGGGGTTGCTATCTCGACCACCTCAACAACAGAAAATCCCAAAATAACCAAGTCCTACACTGTACGCCTCAGGCGTTGCATCTGATAAAAATAAAAATAAACCTCGTTAATTGCGATGCACTGGGGTCGGCCTTGGTGCGACCTTCCGACGTCGGTTGGGAGGTAGCGATGCCAAGGGCATCGCTTCAAGCACCCCGGAAAAAATAATAATAATAAATATTATTATTTAAAAAAAAATGCGACGACCTGGGGGTCGCTGAATTGGAGCGACGCCATGGGGGTCGTTTTTTTAATTTTTTTGAATTTTTGAATTTTTGAATTTTTGCTAAGTCACTTTTAGAGACGTCTGAGTCATTTTTTGGTTTCTGCGGTAAATGGTGCATGAAAAACGACGTCAGAGACGTCGCTTACATTTGAGCAAGCGAGAAGTGTCGCTTTGCGGTCTCGACGAGCAACCGATGTCTGCATGAATTACCTTATGTATAATTAAATCCTACGTTTGTGTGTAAGTTTTGTAACTGATAGGTTGGTTAGTGTCTCGCTAATCACCCTCCCCCCACATTGTAGTAGTGAGCACTTTTATCCTTGAAACGAATGAATATGACTTTGTGCTCCGAAGTTCCTGCACGCCAAGCCCGTTGAATGTCACTCGCTCCCCGTGGTAGAGCAAGGTTTTGCTGAATAAGGGTGGTGACCGTAGATTCGATTGATAACCGACGTAGCCAAAAACTGATGGAGCGGCGGTTAAGGTGCGAGATGTGCTTGAGACGAGACCCGGTGGTCACATCGGGTACTTCAACATGTAATAACCGTTGGATATCCACATGCCCGGGTCTCAAAATTTGCTTTGACCCGGGTATGTACATATTGATAACCGCTTGAATACCCGGCCGGGTATGGATTTCGAACCCAATACCCGGCCAACACTGGTCCCTACCTCTGCCTTCATGGCCTTCCACCGGGTTATTTTTTCATGGGTTGTTACCTTCCTATTTTTCAATAAATTTAAAGGCCCCTATCCCCTTTCTTTAAGAAAGGAAAAGAAAAGTATTGAAGTGCCATCTTGAACTCATAACGTGAAATTGACCATTAATAGGTAGCTTAGTGGATAGTGCATCCTCTGTCACCCAATTAATTCAAGGTCCGAATCTTGGGGGTGTCACGCGGTATTGTCGAATTTTGTGGCCTTCTTCAACTGGCCTCAGGTTGTATGGCTCATTATGAATGGGGTTACTATGAAAGAGGTTATAAACAAGCGTAAAACAACGATGGGCTCTCTTGCTTTGCTAAGAGGCAGGGAAGACTCAACACAACTCACCAGTCGGAGCCTTGACACGGTATAAGGTCTTTGACCACATTTTCTCCTTCTTGCTTTCTTCCTCTCTCTCTCTCTCTCTCTCTCTCTCTCTCTCTCTCTCTCTCTCTCTCTCTCTCGCGCGTGTCAGCACGTCGACGCTCGGCTCACGCGCGTTGGCGCGCCAGTGCCGCCTCCACCCCACGATGTCCTCATCCAACCACCAAAGGACAGTTGGCGATGATGTAGACTCCCCGTCTCACTCACACCACCCTGGGTCCCCTCTGCTTCTTCTTCCTGCCCCGATCTCTCAACAGACCTCTCCATTGCGTCAATACTCCACGAGGAGTGCTGATGTTCAAATGCTTCGGGACCAAATCACTATCCTGCAAACTAGATGCATTTTTGAAGAGACTCTGCAGCAATTACTAGTCGTTGCCCGAGACAAAGAGTGGGAGAATCGGATGGCATACAAAGACATGGATTTGGAGAAGTCGCTCGCTGCCAACTACGAGCTGAAACGAATGGTAGACAGAGACAGGAACTTGGAGAAGTCGATGGTTACTCGAGACAAACATATGGAACGAGCTGAGGTCACCGCTTTGCGGGTCTCTCTTCAGGAGAACAATAGCAAACTACGTGGTTTGTTGAAACAACACAATGAGAAATCCACACTTGCGCACCTTTCAGAACTAGAGGCCGAAGTGAAGACCCTCACAGAGAAGGACCTCCCAGATCCCCTCACGGCAAACATCCACCAGCAGGTAGAATCCCTTAGTAAAGAGCTGGAAACACACAAAATTGCGACGTCTACAATGGCCCGGGAACACCCAGCTCTCAAGACAGAGGCTTCATCTTGGGCTAATATAATTAAGGGCAACACATCCAACAACAGCCCTCACTCTCTAGAGGAAACAGTCTCGGCTACCTTACGGGATGAACAACAATGGGCTTTCAAAGCCCTTAATGTCAAGGACGAGAACATGACTGAACACAAACAAGAGATGTGCTCAGGAAATCCCAAATGACCAGATCAATTGCAACTTCCGAGCCAGCTCGACAGGCTAGAAGCGCTCTCTACCTATTGGTTGTGCGATAACGGAGACTTTATTTGGTTCAACTAATCCATACAAAGAAATCGGACGAGCATCAAATCAAGTTTCTAGAGGACCTGGTGCTGTACATTGCAAAGGGTTACCGGCCCTTATCTTCTGAACACCTTCTTTAGCAGCCCACAACCCACAACTCATCTTTGTCACCCCCAAAGCGAGATTTTTTTCGATTTAGCAAGTCAATTCCAATGGGCGGCCCGCGACAGAATTGCACCTAATCAATTTGTATTTCTTTTTTTTTTCCTTTTAAATGAAAAAAAAACCGTGGCCACGCAACTCGCTCACAATTCAAGCTAGTAATACCACAAATCACAAATCCCCAAGCTCACAAATTTAACCACAAATCCCCGGGCTCCTTGGTCTTCTATCTGGAGATCATGGAACTGCCCCAGACCGTTCCTAAGAAAAGAGGAGCCAACTACATTTCAGGAAACACTAAGACAATACCTGTTTCTTAATAATCCTTGCCCTTCATGGTTGAACGAGCTTTCGCCAGGAAGTGGGCTGCCTGGGATATTCATATTTTGCCATGCAATAGCCACCTTTGCTAAAAGCAAAAAGCCATGCCCAACTATGGCACAACTGCCAAACTTTCGCACAACCTCTCTGTAAACTTTTCTGAAAAACAGATAGCCAGAACTCAAATTTTTTGGCTAAATCCCTCTAACCAGATGTAATTAATGGCCTGATCATTTGGGAATATGTGCTTATGTGGCGGGAATGGGCCAACGCCATTTCAAGATAAATGGACAAAACCAATTGCCAAATTGCCATATTAGGGGGAGGTCAAAATAGATAGCCAATCCTCTGTGTGCGCCATGAAGCATCTGCGCCTTCCCAACTTCCTTCCAACGGTCATGAGAGTGGTGCTTTGATCTTACACACAGGCACCATGGCGGACCCAGGAGCAAATCAAGAGAGATACTTTAGTACGTCACTCCAAGCTGCAGACAACCTAATTTGTGGGGGCCGATTTGGTCTAGCCAAGGTCCCTAGAGGCAGATTGAATGACACATTGAGGCCCAAAATTGGTCGTGTCGTCCTTTAGGGGTTAATATTGTAGTCCCTGAATTTTCAAGTATCAACCTGGTATGCATAGGTGGTTTTCAAAATCAATCCGGATATGAGCAATGGAATGCCAATAACCTGCAAATATGAACTCGGATATGGTATTGGGATTGAAAGATGCAAGCATCAAGCATTTATACATCATACACTCAAAACCACTGCAAACAAACATTACCAATATACTCCAATCATATACTTGTATTTGTCTATAAGCAGCCAGCAATCGCACATCAAAACAAGTCGAGAATCACACAACAAATTGCAAGACAAACTTGAGCGTTCACAGTGTGATCCAGACCGCATTCATAGTGTCTCCCAAAGATATAGAAGCTGTCAAGACGAGGCATGCACAGGTCCTGGAGGCATATGTTATGTGTGCAGGTGAAGAAGGCGTGCTTTCCCCCTTGGTTTGCTGTGGGCCTGTCCAGCTCTGTCAGGCGAGTATAAACGAGTCCCTGCCACGAGCTTTCCTCTTCTGGGTTAAGGTATGGGGACCCATGACCCCTTCTGTCTGCCTCGTTTTCTACCATATTGAAATCTCCTGCAAGCATCCAACGATGTGTGGACATGTCGCTCGACATACGATGATTTAGAAGGTTCCAAAGTTAATGCGCTCAGCTGAATTGTTGGGGGCATATATGTTGAGGATCCCAATTGGATCTGGCTCGTTTGGGAATTTGAGTGTGCAGAGTTGAACTCTTCCAGGTTCCCAAGGTTTCTTTTGACCATGTAGTGTTTAAGAGAGGGGGAGATTAGGATGGCAGTACCCCATTTGGTTCCCCCAGAGGAGGGTTTCCACAGGGCTGATGAGGCTGGCCAGAGCTGGTCAGCCAGGCCATTTATTTTATCTCAGGTTAGCTGCTTGTGTTCTTGGAAGAAGACCACTGCCTCGGAAGAAATGAGTGGAGCCAGGCTCGCAGTTTTATTTTTAAGCGCAGAGTGGTCAGAACCGATCCCCTAATGTTCCATGGGAGCATTGGGAGGGGCTGAGAGGCTGACAGGGTATCTTTCAAATGATGGCCTGTTGGATAGATACCGGAACTTGGTGCGTTTGTCTGAGGGTAGAAGCGAGGTCACCCAGCTGTGATACAAGGGAGCCTTGGTAACAGTCTTTTTGAGCTCAATGAGCATGACCAGAGTTGACTGGATAAGTTGGCGTTGTCTGTGGTTGGACCAGGGAGGGGCTGGAATCGTTCGGTGCTTTCTAAAATCGTTTTTACTGAACTTGGTCTACCGGACAGCTCCATGAAGAAGTAAGAGGGGAGGATAAGTTTGATGGGAATCGGGGTGCTGGGTCTGAGGAGATACAGTTAAGGATTATGGCAGCTGGAGGCGGGCAGCCGCCAGAGAGAGGCGATAGGAAGTGGTACAACACCGAAGGCGGTATGTGTGCTCACTTGTCTCTTGATCTTCATTACCTCATCCTCGCGCGCTTTTCATTGCCGTATAAGAAATCTGTGTCTCTCTGTCTCTCTTCGTCAATGGGGTGTGCCTTCTGTAGAATGGGAGCTGGTGACCGACGAGGGTTTTATCTTCAAGCGTCGCAAGTGGGAGGTCTGTGCCAGGCCTCATATGAATGCCGCTGAAGAACAACACCCCACAGCGACTGACAAACCTGTGCTGAATCAGGCTGTCGAACGGCACAAAAAGAAGAAGATGCTTTTAGCTGCAAAAGCACTGTAAGCCGCCTTGTGCGAGCCCTCACGCACTCTGGTCTTCGACATTGTCGCATTCAAGGGTATTATCCTTCATGTGAAGCCGCGGAGTTGTAAGTGTACAGAGGGAGAGAGACGTATGACTAAATGAGTGGATGCAGGTATGCAGCAGAATTGCAGGCATGGGACAAGTTGGCAGCAGCTGCTGCAGCGCCCCCTTTGCCGGCCCTGCCATCTGCTAGCCCAAGTTGTTCACCAACCAAGGCAGAAGACAGCTCTCATGAGGAAATGCTTGACCAGCTGTCCATCGAGGTTAGACTCTTATTCAGAAACTTCTTGCTGTATGGTTTATGGTGGATAGGTGTGGACCCATAGGATCACCTAAGGAGGTGCACCTCAAAACTTCAGTTCATATGCAATCGTAAACAGAACTTCCAGCAATTAGCATGACACGGGAAGTCTGTGGACTGATTTTGAATAGTACCACATGCTGGGTGGTCTGGGTAGAGGTTTCTTTCACCCCTAATGCACAAGGCTTATTCAGTGGGTAGGACTGCTGGTTGCAGCTCAGTGGAGTTCTAGAGGGTTAAAAAGATCTGAATCTCTCCAGCATCAGGCTATGAGAAGCATTCGCTCATTGACAATGATCACTGATAGCCAGTTCTTGGGCACATAACTGTGAAGGTGACTGCGATGGAGATATACATACGGAAGTTACAGGACATTCGTGATCAAGGGGAGGCCACGCACAAGTTTCTTGTAAAGGACTTGAAGGAGGAAGTCCACACAGGGCCTGCTGAGAAGTTCATCCATGCCCTAACTGATCAAATGCCTGCAGTACCCAAGATGGCACCGCCACTCTCATCTACTCCTCTACCTGAATCTTCCTCTGGATAGGGTTGTTGGTAACTAGTGTACATTTACTTTGCCTAGTCATACTGTGATTCTTTATCTGGTAGAAGAAGATTCATAGGTTCAGGGTAAATTTCAACTAAGTATATGGACATCCTACTTCCCCCTGCAATGTGCATCTGGACTAACTTGGAAGGTATGGGCAGGAAACCTTCGAGAGCACAGTGAATGAGGCTTTTCTGATGTGTTGATATCAACACCTCTAACCTAGTGGATTGTGCTCTTTTGTATTGTAGTTTTTGGAGGGAGGTCCCTCTCTTTGAGATGAGGAGAAATAGACAACCTGTAAGTTAGCCAACACTTTGAGATCAAGCAGTATGAAAGCTTTCACTGCATTAGTTACTGTACAGATTAAAAGATACAGCAAAACAAAACTAGGGGGAAACAGAGGAAGGAAACTAGATTGATCTAGAGCCACTAGATCCAGTCTGAAACAGTCTTGTTGTTGAGTTAGGTCTTGCAAGAAGATTTGGCATATCATTTGGGAGTGAAGAAGGTCCTGATCATTGATGGAAAGCTTCAGTGCAAGTGCATAGGGGATCTTCAAGCATTGATAATGTGGTTATTCATTTTATTTGCATCACTGTATGTGAATCTCAAATGAATGTATTGGGTAGATGGATGGAAATTTGCCTCTAGGGAGCACTTACTCTCTGGGATTGTATTCTGTTTTTTGAAGTTTGAACCTTGAAGAGTCTTTGGATTTGCAGATTCACTTGGAATGTATGGGTCTGTCCGAATTGGCAATGCATCTTTGCTTGATCATATATAGAGGCTGTGCGGAAGACCGATAGTAGCCAAATGAACACAATTGGTTCTTTTTTCACTACACTAGTGGTATGCATAACCATTTACATATCACCATAGTAGTGGTATGTGTTCCTCCAATCCTAACCCTAATCACTTACACACCACTCTACTAGTGGTACATGTAAGACTTCAACAGTAGGCAAATACACACAATTGCTTCCATTGTCAATCCACTAGTGATAGAATTAATCACTTACAGTAATAGTGGTAGGTATTCCTCCGTCAATTCTTACCATTCGGAAGAAATGGGACCTCTTATCCGTCCATCGTTACTACATTGTCATTTGAAGAGGATGTACTCATGTCATGTCTTTACATGCCCATCATCTTCATATCTCAAAGGGGTATTGGTCCACACCAGTAGCTTAGCTCAAACTACAGACTCAGCTACAAATTTTTAGCTTAAAGACTCTTAAAAATTCTCCAAGGAACAATTTATGTGTATGAAAGCCATACCACTCCCAAGCTACAAAAATTCATAATCCATGTACCAGCTGACACTGAATTATCAGCATCCACCATTGTCGAGCTATGAAGGAACTGGCCTCCCATTACAATTTCTTAATGTGAGCACACACAGCCTGAGTAGTTCTCATTAATCCCTATCCTCTTTAGACTTGCTTGTGATGGCCAAAATTTTGCGTTACTTCGTGTTGCTATCTCTCTCTTCTCGGTGTGTCTCTGCACATCTCTGAGCATTCACGAGTGAACTGACAGCTTCAGAGGCATTCCAGCACTCTGGGTTTGAACCCAACAGATTAGATGTCCCATGCTACAATCTGATTCTCTGGGATGCCAGCCTCTGCAAGTACATCCATTACCTCCTTCCTTGCTGCCTTTTCCACGCAGACAACAGCTGCCGTGGTCTCAGGGTCATATTCTATGTCATCCTCATCCCATAGTGAGCTGAATGAACCCACATATCCGTCCCAGTCTTCCCCTGACTTGTCATCAACAGTTGCACGGACCTTCACTTTTTTGGCCTCCCATTCGGTGAACTTTTGCTGGAAGTCCAAAGCCACATGTTAGAATATCCATTTTAGCATGAGTCAAACAAGTCACTCAGTATGATATGCAATGATAAGGGCGGGAGAAAAACAAGGACTGGATGTCTCACTCGAGTGAGCAAACTAGTCCAAAATGTCGGCAGGCAGGTGAATGACTCACTTGCCTCACATTCTTGCTTTGTGTAACTCCCTTCTCCAGTTCCTTCAATTCACACTTCTTTAATAACCCAACCTAATTGTTCTTTCCTCCTGATGTTGGAACAGAGAAAGCAGACTGTTTGGGGCCAAGTAAGAATGCTTGTTGGAATGCTCCCTTTCGTAGATTCCATTTAGCTCCAAAGCCTTCGTGATAAACAATACCTGATATGCGAGCAGGGATGGCTTGCGAGCGGAGTAGTACAAGCGAACATCGTCACGGAAACTCAGGTTAAGACTGCCCATATCACCATCCTTGTTTTCAAGAATGGAGCGCGCAACTGCAATGCCAGCCCCCTGTGCGAAAAGGGTGAGAGTTGGGAAGCGGGCCAAAAACATCACAGGCCGCAAGTCCAGGTCTGTTGCCTCAAATGGTCCCACCTCCAACTCCTCTCCTGCACCAATCTACGCACCCATCTTAGAATCTAACAAGTAATATAATACATAGTGTAGCAATGAGCACGACTATAATGGGATTCTCTACAAGACTACCACCAGAAGAATCTCACCCTATTAAGGAGGCCTGTCATCTTCACGCCCAACCATGTGTTGCACATTCGGAAAGTAAGGACAGGCAAACTGAGTAGGTCAACAAATGTGGACCTCCCCACTTCGAATGTGTCCTAACATAACCGGATCATACGTGTACATTTTGAAGGCTCCCTCTGTACAGTATCTATGCTGCATGTGTATCTGTGTATGGTATTGAGCAAAATTTACCCACGGCAAGATTGAAAACTGCAGAAGTTGCTTCTTCCACATGGAGGTCCAAGGGGGCGTTCACAGATAGAGAGAACTGCGGCAGCTTTGTGGTGCCTGCAGGGATGTCTCCTCGAAGCTTGTACAGCACCGGAGCATTGATAACTGCAGAAAATGGAGGACTGGAGACTGCAATCTTCACTTCCTTGCCACCCACCTTCACTTGGGCCATCTGTCCAGGCTTTGTGTACGCCTTATCCAGCGCCACCATCTGAGACATTGGGCGGATTATGATACACAGGCCATGCCGTAATCAACCTCCACTATGTCATTAAACACAAAATACTACTTGTCCAAGCATGTGACTCATGATGAAAACTGAAAATGTTCGCCCTCACGGCTTTGTGCTGGCGAACGATGAGCCAACTAGTAAAGAATCCCGGTAAGAAGATGAAATGGGATCAACTACACTTCAATCCGGCAAATCTCGGTCTCATCAAGAATGAAAGTGCCCCGTCCCTTTCCTCTCTTGTACCATATGCTTAGATCCCAGAGAATTGTTCATCCTTGATAAAGGTCAGTTGTAGGGACGTGAAACAGGCACGCCACCCATCCCTCTGCTATACAAAACCTGTTGACAATACACACAGACACACTTTGAGGAGGAAAAATATAGACGTACTTCTCTCGACACCTCTGCCTCTACAGTGATGCAGCGGATTCCAGTGGCCACATCTTGGACATGAATGACCTTGGCAGAATGCCAGTCTTGGTGCTCAACAGTGTCGACCTCCTGGATTCTGAAGGTCCTGTTCTTTTCCTCTTCCTCCTGAATCGCCCTCCTCTGCTCCAAGAGCTCTGACCCTATTGTCTCTATTGATACCTCTGGTGCCTCTACGCTGGCCACACACATCCTCTCAGATCGCCCTCTTTGCATCCCCCTCCGCACGCCACTCTTCAACCGGATTTCTCTGGAAGGTCCTGCCTCGGAAGAAATATGGGCATTCACATGTGTTGGTGCATGCCCCGCAACTCCGTAGCCTTTGCAATTGTGCTTGAGCACTTGGCAAGTGGAGAAGATCTCGGACAGTGGCGCTGCACACCTGAGACACGCCATGCCTCCTCCTTTCTCTGCAAATACTCAAGGCTCCAGCTACAAAACATACCCACGCACCGAACAGCACCTTCTTTCTCACTAGCCTCTTTTCCTATACTCTTCTGACCAGATAATCAGACAGACAAATATGGGCGGTCGATGTACTAATCTGAACGGTTCGGACCTCCAATTCAGATCTGCTTGTGGATTTTAGAGTGGAATATCAACGTTATATCCTCACAACCAATGCACAAGTGCCATGCCATTTACAATAATTTCAGGGTGTTTGAAAGGCCGTGGCAGAGTAATATAATGCAAAAACCTGGAAAGAGAGAGTGAGTAGCTCGGTAGTTCAAATCCATGCCAATGATGAGAAACTTAGATATCGCGAGGCCAAACATGGCCACCACATTGCGCTTCTGGGTTGCCAGTTATGAGGAGATCAACAAGTTTCCCTTCCACTGTAGTAATTCCACACTGTACATAGTGGTTGCGGCCACAGTCTGTCTCTCTCTCCACTGTATGAGCAAATCTCCCATAAATTGCTGCAGCAAACATGAGCAAATATACGGGCTTTGCATTTTCAACATCCCTACATTTCTAAGTCTCACAATGGCAGAGTTGTTTGAGCTTTCTACCGTGGAGGTTATTTCAACAGAAAAGGCCAGATGTCCCGCTTTGCCTTGCAGCGATCAATGCAACTTGGTCATGTAAGGCTGTGGCGCCACATAGAAGTACTCAGGAAGCATGGACATATACTTCACCCCCTACCTTCACAATGACATGTGATGTTGCTCTGTGTGATTCCACACAAAAGGAGTGGGAGAGCGCTAGAAGGGTCATACAGAACATCCAAAGAAAAATTTGTGTACTCTTCAGCAAGCAGTCATCTGTAACTGGCCTGACCACCAACATCATCTCAAAGCCTCTCTTTTCAATTACAGGGTCTTAAATATGAGAGTCCTGCACTCGGCCAGTACAGCAGACCACTGTTTGTGAATGTGGAAGTGATTTTTGCAGAAACCGTACTTCCAGCAAATTTTGACCTTGCCAAATCGGCCGCCCACATGCAGGAATCCCTAGTTCGACCTATCCAAAATTGAAATGCAGCCATATTTCCAGAACCGAAATGTTGGTGACTGACTCCTGTTTAGCGATTCTTCAGCTATGCTAGCCTTCAAACTGAATGTGCAGTGACTAAAAACTAGTGTTGCACAGAAAGGCACCATCCAGCTCTTAATAAATTCATGAATGACCTTGACACATCACACTAGCAAACATTCTTATGACAGCTTCACCTCAACATCAACACCAGCAAGCAAATCCAGTTGCATCAAGGCATCAATCGTTTGTGCATTGGGATTTCCGAGGTCAATAAGGCTCTGTTAAGTGTCTCAAAGGACTCTTGACACCCTGCATCCTAGGAAAACACTTGGTTCTTTTTTAATAATAGCGTCAGAGGTACGCATACTTGTCTATAAATTTCCTATATCACCATGTGCGGCCCTTTTTTGCGCATGCATCACATAGCTTTGGCTGTTTTCTTCCTACCGTCCTGTCGACCAATTGAGTTGTTGGTTCTGATGTAAAGGTTGATCCGGCTTCAAACTGAGATCCATTTGAACCCTGCTGCAAATATGGATGTAGGGGGGCTATGCTTCAATATGACATCCCTTTCTAGGTCGGCCTCCTCTACGATTTTAATGTCTGGTTGTGAGTTTGGAGAAAACCATGGCAAGGAGGTGATGGTGCACTCCATAGTGACCGTTCAACCTTCCCCGAGTTCAAGTTAATCACCGAGCTCTTTTCTATACTGAACAGATGGGTCTGCAGGAGCAGGAGGTAATTCCTCAGGAGGAGAATGGCGGGATTAGTCTGCATTAGACTCACATTTGTCTAATCCCGGACCTAGGGACTTGACCGCGTCCTCTAGTCCTACCTTCCTTCGCATAACCTCCCTCCGAGGCGCGGTAGTTGTTGCCAGTACCCGGTGAGCATGTGGCTTTAGGAGAAGTTCCTCATCTGATCACAAATCCTTGTCACTCAAGTCTTCAAACTCCTCATCGGAGCCGATTGCGCTGAATTCATCCTCATCCGTTATGATATGAGGTGCTCCTGATAGAAATGCAACCGTAGTAGAGGTTTGCAAGGCTTGTTTTCATGTTGGAGCGTGTAGAGGACAAAAGGGGGGGGGGGCCTTTGTTGTTGAGGGCACACTTTCATTCAAGTTTCATCCACGGAAGACACGTGGTGGATGAAAAATGACGGGTTGTGTCGTCATTTAGGGATTAAGCAGGATAATGACCTCATAAGGACAATACTATGTGAAATATTGGGCTACCATCCTAGCGACTAGCTTGCTTTTATTTCACAGAATGCCCTTTGCTAGGCCATTATCACATATTGAACAACCCAAATCAACCTAGAGAAGAGAAAGTGGAGGCAATGATAGGCTCTCGGAGAAGAAGAACAAGATAACTTTCTACCAATTATTCGAGATTCGAGACCAAAGTATGTAGATTTCTTGTTTATATAGAATGCAAATTGGTGTTTTGCATACATATCTTGAGCAAATATGTCATATGAACATGTCTGGAAAAGAGAGATGTTTTGCATTTTGCAAGAAGTAGTATAATTTCCTTGATCGTTTCATATTATTTTTCAACATTGGTGCAACTCATGGATATAGAGTCCGGAAGTGCATTCGAATGAAATTACACGAGTTTGTTATTGTGAGTTAATTTTAATGGAGGTATATATCCTACATGTTCTAAGTGCGGCCAGAGTGCCCATGCCCACTTACAATTAGACAACGCAAGATATAATAGGTGTACTAATTTAACCCCTAACATACTACTTGGACCCGTACCTCTTAGTTTTTCCAAGCAACGGGGCAACCTTAATCTTGATAGAGGTTTACATCTCCTATCTCATGTAAAATCGGTATAGAGGCATATCGCGTCGTATTGGAATACAAAATAGTGCATCGGAGATGTAATTTTGAGATCAAAATTCACCCTTGAATACAAAGAACATGACATAATAAAAATATATGTGGGCATAAAACTCGTCGCTTGTTATACTAGCCCACATGATACTGCTAAGAAGGTCATAATGAAAACCAATCCACTTGTACACTTCAACTTCAAGAGAGAGCGAGAGAGAAATATGTGATGTACAACCGGACCTAAAACATAGCTCTATCCCATGCCGATGAGCCCTTGGCGTTGCCATTGGTGCCTTGCCCATCTTGCCGCCAACTAATCGACCCTCCCTCTCCTCTTGTACTCCCTTGATCCCACCTCTTCTACGCTCCCTACCGGACCCTCCATCTCTTCCCCAGCTCCCTCTTTGGCCATAGCTAGCTAAAATGACCATGCCACAGTTCTAGAACCTGATCCAATCTAAAACCTTCTCTTGTCAAATTGGCCTCCATTCCATATGGCCCCAACATGCAATTGCTACTTTCACATGGCATGCATGAAGCCATGTGGGCCCACATGCTATAGCCACTTTTGTTCAAAGAGCTTGTTGCACGTCCAATTTTCTTTACTTATTATTATTATTATTTTTGAAAGGAGCAAAGTCCCAGATTACATTGAATTAGGTGGAAAAAATAACTACACTGGAGGCCGTGAATGCTTACAAGGGAGGAATCACCCCGAGACCTAGATGCTGGGAAAAGGAGAGGAGTTCAAAGTGGTATTTGTAAGAGTGGAAGAGTGATAAGAGGAACAACAAGAGGAGTAGGAACATGAGAAACGTAATGCCGTAAAAGAAGCACATGATCCTCCTAATCTTCTTAATTTCTTTTTGGAATGATTGAGGGCACATATTGACTATAATGACCTTGGCATATCTCTAGAACCTCCTCCATTCTAGAACCTTCCCTAACATTCCTTGCATGGATTCCATGTGGGCCCTTAGGGTCAAGACAAGTGTTGTGCGGGTATATTGATTTCAATATACCCTTAGGGTATAAGTAAGTTATTTTTGTCAAATCATTTACCCTCCGGGTATGGATAAATTGAAATCTCAAGAAATTATTTACCCTCCGGGTATGGGTAAATTAACTTTTCAGATTTCTATATAACCCCTAGTATGGATATATATGCCAAAATATACCCTGAGGGTATGAATAGTTTCCGGGTATGGATAGTATTTCCATTTATATATAATTTAATGGTTTTAAGGAATATATGATGTTCTTCAATATGTACAAAACACAAAAAAAACAATCTATGGTAAAAGAGAAAATTGATAAGATATTGCATAATATTTTGGTGTTAATTTCCAATGCAAGATGGAGGAGGTTTGAGATTTAAAAAAAAGCACATCGGCTGGTAGCTCAGCTGGTAAGTGCACAGTGTGTGTCACTGAGGTGGTTCGGGGTTCGAACCCGCTGCCCTGCCCCGTGTGTGGGTTATCGTGTGATGGTATGTCTGGGCGTTGATCGTCCCGTAGGTCTCATGGCCCGTAAATGAAAGGAGGTTAATCTTCCCCCCCTCCTCAAGGGCCTCAATTGTGGGCTGTCGCTCCCATATTTCCTTACTAAAATAAATAAGTAAAGACCCCTCAAGGACCTACATTGTGGGTTGTCAGGTTTCCTTTTATGTATATATATATGCGAGATCTAAAGAGGTATTGTTTGGGTTATATGACATTTAAGGAATGACATATATGTAACATTTGTTTTAGCTGTGATTTGGAGCTTTCTTATAGCTCAAGGCTCCCTAACAACACAACAAAAAGAGAAAAGACCTACCACATAAAGGCTATGAAGGCACATAAAGGCCCTTATATACCCTGATTAGATATACCCTTCATTTTAACATATATTTTGACTGGTATGTTATGCATTTTTGTTTTAATTTTTTTTAATTTTTTGTGATACCAGCCCAATATATGCTAGGGTCTGGTATCACCTTTATTAGGTATTAACATTATTAATAAATGCATTAATATTTAGAGCATCGATTAATTTAGGTTGCCAAAAAATTATCTCGTCACATTCCCCACCATATACCACAAACCCAGACCCGCCTAAGTTTGCATTCCACCACCTCAACAATGGTAGGGGGTTGGTATTGCGAACTCTTGCAGAAATTTCTCTACAACTCATCCAGCTCACTCTCTCTCGCATACATCTTGCTCGCTACTCCAATCCAGGTAAGGTTTGTGTTCCGTGTCTCCATCTCCTACTTTATTTGTTTGATTTCTCTCTCGCTCTCATTTCATCTCCATCTCCCTTCTCTTTCCCTCTTAGGTTGATTGATTTAATGTGTTGTTTGTTTCTTTTCTTCTCAGTTTATCGCACAAGAGGGGGCTGATCTCTCTTCTGCTGCTATGGCAGGTGGTGGACACAAAGGGAGGGAGTGTGAGCAGGAGGGCCCCGCCAACCAGCCGTCGCTTGTTGTCGGTGAACATCCACATGTTCTCGTCTTTTTATAATTTTTTGGTTCAGCGGAGCTAATGGCCCCATGCTCTTGTATTGTGGTAAGTGGCGCATTGGAGGGAGGAAGTGCGAGCAGGAGGGCCCGCGCAACCAGCCCCGTCATCAACCAGCCCCTTGTTGGTAAGCATTCACCACTTTTGGTTATTTTACTGTTTTTAGCTTTAGTTCACCATGAAGCTAATCAGCCTCCTCCTTTTGTGCTATGGCATGTGGTGTAGGGAGGACGAGTAAGGAGGGCCCCACCTGCATCCAGCCCCCTTGGTCCATGGTAATCATTGATCATCATTCTTTTTTTTTCTTTTTTTCTTTTTTTTTTTCCTGTTTTCTTTGATGATATACCAAGGGGCTGATAGCCCCTTGCTCCACTATGGTAGATTTTACATTGGAGGGAGCACAAGCAAGGAGGGCCCCGCCAACCAGCCCACAATACCCACTGGTAAGTATCTTCCCTTTCTTTAAATTTTTTTAATTCTTGATACAATTGGGGGTTGATAAGATAGCCCCTTTGGCTTCTGTTATGGCAGATTCTGCATGAGAGGGAGGGAGCCCAAAGCAGGGAGGGACCTACCAACCAGCCCCCATTACCCGCTTGTAACTCCCTTTCATTGAGCTTTATTTTTTTAGTTGTTTAAATTTTTGTTAAAAGAGGGGCTGATTAGCCCATTGCTCTTGTGCTACGGCTGATCGTGCATGGGAGGGAAAGGAGGGCAAGTAGGAAGGCTGGCCAACCAGCCGCTCTTGCACCGCACATGTAAGCATCCCCTTTCATTATTTTTTTTTCCATAAAATTGGTATAGCAAGGGCTGATTAGCCGTTGCTAATGCAGATCACACACAAGAAGGAGGTCCAGTGCAAGTAAAAAAGCACGTCAACCAGCCCCTCTCATCTTGTAGTAAGCCCCCGCCCTTTAGCTTAGTTTTTTAATGTTATTCTTTCCAATGTGTGGTACAACAAAAGGCTTATTCGCCTGTCGTGCGCATACATATCGCTACACAACTACATCGCTGTCCAAAACCACACAACACATGTGCACACCACACACTAGTATACCACTAGTCCACCACTAGTCCAACCACTAGTCCAACCACTAGGCTACAACTAGTCAGTCACTAGGCTGCCACTATGCTGCCCACTATGGCAATAACTAGTCCACACAATGATAAAGATGAGCAGAGCGACATACAAGCACAAGCTCATGAGAGCTCACAAAGCTGAAGCATAAACTCATGCATATATAACCTCATCACTCAAATACAAGTCAAGCCAAGTGCACCCCATGCCATGGGGAATCCACACTACGGCGCCATAGCTAGGCGCGGTGAGGCTCAACTCGAGAAAGATGAGCCTTCCGCGCTTGCCGTGAAGATAACCACTCCACGGCCTAAATCTGCCTTGACCCCTGGATTGACACTTGGGCCAATCCCAAATGTCAATATGTAAAAGCTAGCTATTTCCTAGCTAGTTTCACACTAGTGGTAAAATAACTTGACAGCTGTCGTGCGCATACATATCGCTACACAACTACATCGCTGTCCAAACCACACAACACATGTGCACACCACACACTAGTATATCACTAGTTCATCACTAGTGCCGCCACTAGTCCAACCACTAGGCTACAACTAGTCAGTCACTAGGCTGCCACTATGCAGCCCACTATGGCAGTCACTAGTCCACACAATCGCCCCCCTAGCTGGTGCTTAGGTCCCTCTAAGTCCATGTAGCCACAAGATCTGATAGTGACCATAGCCTCACTAAGTCCTCCACCACTATCCCTACTACATTCAAACTCGATAGATCAAGAGGCCGGGTGCAAGAGTTGCCCCATCGTTAGTCGCCGTCTTGCAACCTGAAACTTGAGCTTGGGATCTCATGTATTGACTCCTATGAGCTTGGCCTCCCATGTCTTGTTAGCTGCCTCCAGTCATGTCCACTGCCACTATCCCAAGCAGTGTGGACACAACCAATCTCCGTCAGGAACCTTCTCAAGAGGTGGTGTCAAGCATCCCATATGCCAACCCCTTGAGCATCGATCACACACACAGCATGGTGGCTGCCCCTTTGGCAGACCCACAGAGCATGCACCTCAAACCTGCAGGTACCACTGCCAAGTTTGGGTCAACTCTGCCATCGACATTGGGAAGGTGACATGGCGCACAATTACGCACATGGTCTTTCCAAGTCATGCCATCCCGACCCTCTAAGATCAGGACCCCTGAGGGCAACACCTCTCGAACCCTCAGAATAACACGCCCTGCAGTAATATCCAGAGTCGTAGGAGCAGTCTGCTGCAAATAAACATAGTCACCAGGGCTAAACCTCCGAACCCCAGGACGATATCCTCCACCACGTATAGTGGCATACTTCAACGTATCACGGTGCTGTGCAATGGCAAGGTTCTCAAAAGCCATGGGCATGACTTTCTTGAACAACTCTGCACGCTGATCACATGCACGTACCCACACGTCCGGATCGTCAAGGTTAAGGACTTGAGCAGTGTCCCTACGAATGGCTGCAGGCAAATCCGGCTCTCGGCCAAAGAGAAGGAAATATGGTGAGAAGGAGGCAAGTGATGCTTGTTTGCTGAACCTGTAGCCCATGGCTAACCAAGAAACCTGAAGATCCCAATCTCCTAGGTGTCCCTTCTGCAAGCCATACTTGCGCAAACCCCTCTTCACCGTCTGAACAACTCTCTCTGCTAAGCCATCGGCCTCAGGATGATCCCGAGAAGTGGTGCGGTGGTCTATCAAGGCTTTATCACACAAAGCCTGAAACTCCCCCAAAAACTCTCTCCCTTGGTCCGTGAGTACCTCAGCTGGAGCACCAAATCGGCTAAGCACACGATCCAAGAATGCATACGCAGCCCCCTCACTAGCCTTGTCAGGCAATGGAACCAACTCAATCCACTTGGAGAAGTGCTCCACCATCACCAACACATATCTGTGGTGGCGCATAGTCAGTGGCAACGGTCCTGCGAAGTCAAGACTCCACCTGTAGCCCAATCCCATGATTGGTAAAGGATGCAACTGTGGTGTAGGGGCGTTGAATGAAGCACGCACCCTGTCACACACCATGCACCTAGCCATGAACTGTTGCACCTCTGTATGCATACCACGCCACCAATACTGCCCCTGCAGTAAACTGTGAGTGCGTCGCACTCCAAAATGCCCCAACTCCTCATGGGCATGCCGCACTAACCGTGCACGCTGTGTGGGGTGAGGCACAATCCTCACCCGACCATCCTCCCACACTCGAAGTAGGTGTATCCCCTCCCACTTGAACCTCTTGGCTCGTTGCAGGATCCGATCCCTCTCCCTGGCAGTCACAATGGCTGCCGTGTCTCCCGTGCGGAGGTAGTCCAACACAGCCGAATCCTCATGTATATCTCTGGCACCACCTAGCTCATCACTAGCCTCAGGGTCCTCAGACACTCCGTCTACAGTCATCCCTGTTGTAGGTCCAATCTGACCTCCCGATGCCAAGATACACAAAAATGCAGATGCGTGCCATCCCGACACCATCTCCTCGTCCGTCTCACCATGCCACCGAGCTCCAGTGTCATCCTGCTGGCTCATGCATGGATTGCGACTCAATCCATCCGCATCCCGATTGACCAAACCCGGTCGATGCACAACCTGAAAGTCATACTCCTGGAGTATAAGTGCCCACCGTGCAAGCTTCCCCGTAAGCTTGTCTGACTCCATCAACGACTTGAGTGGCTGGTGATCCGTGACAAGGGTGAAAAGATTGTCGTATAGATAGCACCTGAAGTGTGCCACGGCCCACACTGCAGCTAAGCACTCTCCCTCATATGAGCTGTACTTAGCCTCTGCAGCGTTGTTCGAGCGGCTAGCGTAAGCCACTACGAACTCTCTCTCTCCCCATCATCCACATGTGTGAGCACCGCTCCAAGCCCCAGCATGCTCCAATCCGTATGCAGCTGAAAGGGACGCCCCCTGATAGGTCGTCTCAAGATAGGCGCCGAGGTCAACCTCGCCTTGAGCTCTTGAAAAGCTCGTTCCTGCTCATCTTCCCACTGCCACTCCTGGTCCACCTTGGTCAGCTTGGTTAGAGCCTTTGCAATGGTACTAAATCCCTTGACAAACCGTCTATAATAGTTTGTCAACCCCATGAAAGCTCGAACTCGGCTCACATCCGTGGGGCGTGGAATTTGTGCAATGGCCTCTACCTTAGTCTGCTGTACCCCCAATCCTCCAGGATATATCATGTGACCCAGATACTCAATCTGGTTGTGGAAAAACTTGCACTTCCCCGGATGCAACTTCAATCCGTGCGCTCTCTCAAGCGCTCCAATACCACCTGAAGGTCTCTCATGCTCCTCCATCGTAACACTAAAGATGATGATGTCATCTATGTAGCACCGAGCAAAGTCCACCCCTGCTAGAATCCTATCCATGACTCTCTGAAACTCTGCAGGAGCATTCTTAAGCCCAAATGGTAAGAACCGCCACTGATATAGGCAATCCTTGCCGTGCTCATTGATCTCCCAGAATGCCGTCTTCTGCTTGTCCGCCTCCTTGATTGGCAACTGGTGATATCCGGATCGTAAATCCAAAGTGCTAAAGGCCTTAGCATGCCCGATGGCATCAAAGATCTCCTCTGGTGTTGGCATGGCATACTTATCGGACTTGGTCTGACGATTTACAGGCCGGTAATCACCGCACATACGTCTCTCCGTCCAATTGCCATAGACATCCTTCTTGGCTGGCATCACTGTGGCTGAAGCATACTCTCCACCAGAGAGCTCCACCAAACCTGCCTCCCAGAGATCTTGAGTCCTCATCTGAATCAAAGACCTCTCCATGTCACTGTATCTATAGGGTCTCCGAAAGATTGGCGTGTCAGTGGCCAACTCAATACGGATCTCTTGACCCTTCAGTGCTCCCAAGTCCTTCAAACTGAAGGCAAAGCAATTCCTGTAAGCCCTCAGGAACCGCCGTATACGTCGTCTCTCTCCTCCGGTGACAATGGGTCCAATGTCAGGCTCCCAATTGTCCTCCGTAACTGCAACCTTAAGTCCAGTGGGCTTAGAGGTAGAGGACGCGTCCAGTGGTTGCTATGCTGCAACCTCTTGAGCAGTACTCCCTGCCTGCTCAGTCAATGACAAGGCTCATCTCCTGCCCCATCATCTCATCCTTGAGGACCTCCTCAACCCGAGAAGAATCCCCAACCTCATCCATCACATCACAGCCGCCTTGGCTGCCAACTCCCTCTGAACCTCGAGCACCTCCCACGTGTGCCATGGATGCATGCACCCCGTGGTCCTCACATGCTCGCCCCCCCTCACTGCCTGTACCGTCTCGGTAGGCAGAGAGACCATTGAGGGAAGTGTACTCCGCACTCTGCGTTGCTCAGCCAGAGCCAAGCTGATAATCCAGGTCAAGCAATTGAGATCCATTGCTTGCCCCAACACTTGACGACGTGATGCCTCAGAAAGAGACGACACCGCCGTGGTACCAGTGGTAAACCCATTGCCCGCTCACGCTCGTCAGCATTAGGCTCCACTAACTGCTGCAACTGAGCATCCCACAGGAGGCCAGGTCCACTATCCCGGAATCAGATGCGATCCTGGGAAGCTGAGCAGTGTAGGTAATGCTGCTCGTGGTTGACCCACCTTGTTGACCACTGCCAAAGGCGAACGGTCATCGTGTCTCACACGCTGAGACTGCCTCCCTGTGTCCAGAATGTTATCCACTGTGAGTGTTGGCCGCTGCCACACCCCATCAAATGCACGCTTGAGCAGTGCGGTGGCATCAAGTTAGTCCACCATAGCCGTGGACGATGAGCCCGTGACCCCACTGTAGCTGCATCTAGCAACACTGCTGACCAAGCCACGACCGGACTTGATGCACACTGGCCATCACCCTGGCCCGAGAATCGCCCATCAGTGGCACATTCTCCAAGATGTATGCTGGAGATACAGCTTGATGAAGCTGCAAGTGGCGCAAAACCCCGCACCATCTCCCAAAACAGACCCGACCTCGAGTCTCGCAATCCATTGCCATGCCCGGCTGATGAATGCCCTTGGCAGGGCCAACCTGCCACTACCAGATCAATGGAGCCAACCCGCTCCAAATCCTGCGCCCCCAGCAACGAAATGTCTGCTGGCAAGGCCTGCTGATATCCACGAATTGCAGACACCGACAACAACTCAGGGTACCGCTGCACCAACTGAGCAATGGCGAAGTGAAACGCGTCGTGCAGTCTCATCCCTCTCCACATACAGGTAACGCCGAACTCGTACACCTGCTTGTAACACAGCAGCCAATCCGGTGCTGATCCCGCCAAACAAGTCCAGAAGACAAATGCCTTCATCCGGATACTGCCACACAATAGGTGTGGTGTCCAATGGAGACAATTGAGGTGGTCCTGGTGCAATCCCCACACTCTCCTCCTCTCCTGACGGTACAAAAGCCTCCACCCAGGCTTGTTGCACCCGTCGATCAGCATCCCGCTGCAAATCCTTGCTCGTGCCCCACAATGGAGTCTGAGCAACCATGGTAGGCAACTCCGCCATACCATACATGTCATCCTGCTCTCCCGGAGGTGTACATCCTCTGAATGAGCATTGCCCTCAAGCAACTCTCTAGGCCAACTCACTGCCGCTGTGAATGCTGCTAGTGTCGGCATCTTGCCTCGCTGGGCAACCGCAACTCCTCCTATGAACGTCACAGGGAGCTGCACACGCCGGCCCTCCCCTGACTGCCATGCAGGCCTATAGGAAGCTGACTCCTCCCAAAAATCCAGGGTGAAGCCCATGGGGTACAACACTGCCCCACCAACCAGGACATCGTATGAGACGTCTGTCACAATGGCCTTGGCTCGCATCACTGAGCCATCTGTAGGGTGATCCGGCCGTAGTCTGATAGCCAACTCACGCCGTGTCATGCCCCGAGCCTGCTCCGATCCTCCCAGAGACGTCTGTATCTGGAAAGGACAAGGCTCCATATCCGCCTCCGTGAGGCCCAAGCCTGCAATAGCAGCTCTGCCCAGCATCAGTGGCTGAGCTCCCGAGTCCAACAAGACCCGCAGTGGCCGGTACCTCTTGCCTGCCGGTCCACTCAAACAGAAAATGTCATCCTGGTTGTCTAACATGACAACTCCAGGTGTCACCATGGCGCGCTCAATGGCTGGCCTAGCTGGCAGCTCCATCAACCTGGCAGCTGCAGCTTGCCATGGCGCCGCCGTGGCAGTCTTGACCCTCAAATCCGAGGATCCCTCCGGCACTACACCTCCCACTATCTCCGCAGAAGATGAAGTAACCTCCCCACTCTCACAGAGTGTAGCTGCCAGCCTGAACACCTCAGCTGGTCTTACCCCCGGCGTCGCAATCATGGTAGCCGAGAACAATGGAGCCTGGCACACAGATGTGGCCGCTCCTAGCAGCACACTAGCTGCCGTAGCCTTGGCAACACTAGGTAGTGGTGCTCCCCGTGTAGCTCTCCCCAACAGTTGGGCGAGAACTAGGTGCCATGGATGGCGTCGACACTGTCTCCGCCAATGTGAATGACTGAGGAAGCCTAGCCTGACGGCTTGCCTCCCCACGCTGTGGATCCAACTCCACCTCTGCACCTCGTGGCTCAGGAACTCGTGCTGCTCCTCGAGTCACGGCTGCAACAGACTCCACCACCACGCACTAGTGGTAGTGCTGCTCCACACATGAATCCCATGCCTCCCATATCTCCTCCCTCAGGAGCAGGAGGTGGACCATCCGGCCTTAGAGCCGGTACCACCTGAGCTGTAGCCATGGCAGCGAGCCTCTGCTCTAGCTGCTGGAGCCGGTTGGCCATGCCTGGTCAACACCCTGACCTCCGCGTCCTTGGCCTGCACCTGGTGGCTGGCCACCTCGTCCTCTCTGGGCTGCTCCACCTCGCCCCCGGCCACCATTGTTCCCTTGGAACTGGCCTGGGCAACTCAGGATGCAAACCATAACACTGGGCCTCTCCATGCCCGTGCTTGCCACAATGCCCACACTGCAACGTGCAGGCTGTGCATGTGCCGGCCCTTTGCCTCCCTCTGGGCAATCCTTCTTGACATGGGGTCCTCCACATGTCCAGCACACCACATCCGCCCGTTGTTGGCCAGCAAATGAGGGAGAGACCCCTGCATCTGAGGTCCTCTCTGCCCTTCCCTGAGCTTCACCTGAGCCCCCTTGTTGCCTTGAGCACGTTGAGGTAGTGGTTGGCTAGGAGCACCACTACCCCGTGGTGTCTCCTTAGCAAATCCCACCATGACCACTCGTTCCTCCACCATGTTGAGCTCTATCCGCTCTGCCAGCAAAAACACATTTGCTAAGGTGGGTTGGGCCGCTTGTAGGAGAGTTGCATCCCGCACCCTTCTCCTCAGCTCCTTGTCCAATATCCCATACCAGAATTGGACTGCCTGAGCTTCCGTAACCCCTTGGGTTACATTTATCAAGCGCCTCATGCGAGTGAAAGCCTCCCTCAAGCTCTCAGTCGGCTTCCGTTGGAACTCTTGCAAGCTCCGCAACTTCTCTGTCTGTCCTCACCCCTTGGTAGTTCCCTCTCAACTCTTCGAAGAACTCCACAACAGGGTTGAAGGCAGGCACGGGTGCTAGTGCTGGTGCGGTAGTGGCTTGGGTGGACGTCGTAGCTACTGTACCACCAGTCCCACTGCTACTTGCTGAAGCTGCCGGTGCAGCGGCAGGTGTAGCCACTGCCCTCGTGGCTCTAGTGCCCCTAGTGATGGAGACATAGTCGGGTGACCAGTACATCCTCCACTCCTCGATCTCAACCTCATGCCCCCGCCTGAACTCATGGTAATCATCCATAGGCGCCCCTCAAGGTGCTGAAACAGCCCCTTCCATGCCATGAAAGGCGTAAATAGTTGTGGATTGCGCATTTGCTGCAAATCACACCAACTATCAAACTCTTGGATAAAATCATCCAACTCGATGGTGCCCACCGCCCCAAGTACCTTCGTGGCCCCTTGGTAGCTCCATACATCTCCTCCATTGTGTCCCACAACAATGGCAAAGAAACAACTTGCACCGCCGGTATGAGTCCTCCTGATTCACAATCCGAATCAGAACCTTCCGTGGAAGACACAGGAGGTGAAGGTGGCCTAAACCGCACACCTCGTCTCGTGTACCCACTAGTATCGCTAGTGCTCGAACGGCACTGTCCCCGCAACTAGTGGCACCTCCGTGTTGACACTCAACCGGTCATGAACATGTCCCTAACCCCCTCTCCACAAGGTAACCGGGTAGAGAACCTGTTGCGGCTTATGGTTTGGAATACTAAGTTCCTAACATAGCCTACACCTGTACCTGCATCCACCGCAAGCACTCCTATGGTTGGCTGGTCATCACCTCCAACCTCACACCACAAGAGAAACAATGATGGTCTGGCTGGTCATCACCCCAGCCTCACCATCGACAGCATGCTCTAGGACTAGCCGGTGATCAATCCGGACCAATCACCTATAAAAACAAGCGCCCACAAAAACTAGCATGGCGCACAGTCAAGCATGCAGGTATGGAGGGGATCCAAACACAAGAAATCAGAACGACAACTCCCCACACCAAAAACAACTCCACGGTGTTGCTCCTGCAAGGACACCCCAGCCCAACCCGGACTGACTCTTGCCTCCACCTACGGAAAGGTCTTGGCCTAATGAGAGGGTGGAAACTACGAGGAAGAGAAGCTAAAGCAATGCCTAACCCCAGCATGCCCTCATCCAACATCCCAACACTCTTCCTCTCCTCCTCCCTCACTTGCATGACCATGGGAATATCATGAAGATACTCCTCAAACCGCCCTCCACGAGCTTCAAAATTCGGCCTTCCAGACCACATGCTAGTCCTTAGGCAGTCCACCAGTGCCTCCACAAGTCACACAGGCCGTCCACAGGTCAACACGGGCCACCACAGACCAGCACAGGCCCACACAACTCACTATCACAGCCGTCACAGTCCCACATGCCACTGGGCACAGCCTGTCACAGCAGCCCCTCACACAGCCCATCACAGCCCCAAAGGCCTCAGCACGGCTTGTCACAGCCCCTCATCACACAAGCCCCAAAGGCCATGGGCACAGCCCCTCACAACCCTTCACAGCCCACAAGCCCCAAAGGGGGGGGGGGGCCCATTTCTCCAAGGGGTTTAGCCACGCCAAGCTAGGGTTTGTGTCTCTTGGACTCTAGGCTTCTTTCCACCAGCTATGGCGGCTGTGAGGAAATCAGCAAGGTATTCTTGCTCTTTCGGCTCCCACACACCACCATAGTAGCCCTAAGCCATGAGGTGGTTGCCACAAACCAAGCCTTCTTTCTCACTTAGCCTCCCCAAACACCCACTAAACTCAATGGCAAACAACCAAGCCCTGCTGGTTCCCAGCCCTTGTGAGCACTCATTCAAGCACTCTCCTTGGCCATAGCATCTGTCTTAGAGCCTATTCCAGCCCCCTACACCTGCTGCTTCAAGAGTTGCGCTCCCTTCAAGCTTGAAGTTGAAACCCCAACTCACATAGGCCCTACAAGTGCTTTTCTTTCACTCCAAGTGGAAACCAGCCCTAGACCTTCCGTTCTAGCTCTCTAAAGCTTGAAAACAAGAGCCTCAATGGGCTGAAGGCATGCTCCACACATGCCCCACTCTCACCATAAGAGAATCAGCTCCTTTGCTTCATTTCTTGCACCCACAAACCTGAAAATACAAGCTTCAGCAGGCTGAAAGCATGCTCCACATGCCCTACAGGAAACCAGCCCCTTCCTTCCTTTCTTGCACTCCCACACCTGAAAGTGCAAGCCTTCACCAGGCTGATAGCATGCTCCACACATGCATTGCCCTCACATAAGGGAAGTCAGCCCTTCCCTCTTCCTTGCTTGCCCTCCAAGCTTGAAGATGGAAGCTTCAATGAGCTGAATACATGCTCCACACATGCAACTCTTCACACAAGAGATATCATCCCCCTATCTTGGCTCCTTGGCTCCTTGATGCTCTCTAAGACAAGACTAAGCACTCCACAGCCTTTGCCAAGCTCCTGAAACCCTAAGGCTTACATTTCCAGCCACAAGACACTTCTCTTGTGGTGCAAGAGCTCTTCTTCCAAGCTCTGAAACCCTAGGTGCACATTCCATGGCCTTGCCGCACCTCTTAGCTCCTGTTCCAGCCCTGCTCTTGCCATGACAAGAGCCCTCTCAATGCTGAAGCTCGAGATTGAAACCCAATCTCACCATACTCCACAAAGTGCACTGATTTGCCCCAAGCCAAATCAGCCCTTTCGCTTGGTCTTGCAATCCTTCACAATGAAAGCTCGCATTCCCAAGTCCAGTTCTCAGCTTTGCCACCAAAGCCACTATAACCTGCTCTTGACTGGTCCTCTTCCCAATCGTGCTTGCTCATGCATGTACACAATCTGAAACCATCAAGGTGCTCTGGAATTACCTGCAGCATGGTGCTTTCATCTCTGAAGCTGAAGATCGAATGCCAAGGTCTACCACCTCGTAACCCACATCGCCTCCGCTTCTAACAACCAAGAGCTCCACGGTGCTCCTTGCATAACAACTTGGTTTCTCTCATTCTCAAGCAAAAACCACAAGTGCTACAACTAACTCGTATCTGGCACTCACAGATACGAGCTCATCTTTCTCGAGTGATAAAGAAGAGAGAATACAAGCACAAGCTCATGAGAGCTCACAAAGCTGAAGCATAACTCATGCATATATAACCTCATCACTCAAATACAAGTCAAGCCAAGTGCCCCACCCACGCCATGGGGAATCCACACTACGGCGCCATAGCTAGGCGCGGTGAGGCTCAACTCGAGAAAGATGAGCCTTCCGCGCTTGCCGTGAAGATAACCACTCCAGGGCCTAAATCTGCCTTGACCCCTGGATTGACACTTGGGCCAATCCCAAATGTCAATATGTAAAAGCTAGCTATTTCCTAGCTAGTTTCATACTAGTGGTAAAATAACTTGACACGCCCTTCCTCATAGTGATATGTTGCACTCGGGAAGGGAGCAGAAATAGGAGGCCTCTTGAACCGCCAACCAGCCCCCATTACCCGCGTGTACTTCCCCTTCATTGTTCTTTATTTTCTTAATTATTTTAAGTTTGTGATATAAGAGGAGCTGATTAGCCCCTTGCTCTTTTGCTATTGTAGATCGTGCATGGGAGGGAAAGAGGGCAAGTAGGGAGGCCTGCCAACCAGCCCCCGTTCCACCACACATATAAGCATGCCCCTAATTCAATGTTGCATATTTTTTTTTTCCCAGAAAATTGGCATAGCAAGGGGCTGCTCAGCCCCCTACTTTGTTGCTATGTAGATCACACACAAGAAGGAGGAGTGCAAGTTTAGAGCCCGCTAACCAGCCCCCTCATCCTATGGTAAGCCCCCACCCTTTAATAGCTTAGTTTTTTTATTTTATTTTTTCCAATGTGTGGTACAACAGAGGGATGATTTGCTCCTCCTCTCATAGTGAAAGTTTGAACTCGGAAAGGGGAGCACAAATATCAAGAAGGCTTGACAGCCAACCCCTACCTCTTGTGGACAATCACCCCACTTTAAAGCTTCATAATTTTTAGTTATAACTCTTTATGTTGTGGTACAACAATGACTGATTTATTTATATGTGGTGGGGGCATTGTAGATCATTTCCCAAGTCATGAAGTAGCCAAGCTGACCACTGAAGCATAAGACTGGTCCACCCCCAACTTGCTAGGTAGTTTTTGCAATTTGAAAATGTAAATGTACATGTACTAGATAAAGAAAATAACGTAGATCTAAATATAGGCCATGTATGTAACATTCAGCTCAATATGAAATAATAAATTGAGTAGTGCGGTGTCTCTCCCCACACTTTCGTTTTGGCCAGCCATATACCATTCCAAACTTTTGTAAATATATGAGTTGTGCACAATTATTAAATGCTTTTTGGATTCTTTGTTTGCATTGTTTTTACACAGGAGTTGTTCCACAAGCTTTTTACGTCATGGAGCCCAATATTTTCGATGAACTAGAAAGGGAAGTTGTTCCTGACATCAATGTTGATAATGAGAGAGCTTTGGTGGAGTGCCATGTTGCGGAGGATGCTCATCATGCAGCCTCATTTACATCAGCTCTTCAAGCCTCGACTGCAATATCATCTTCCATAGTTTCGCCATCACACACGGTGTTGGATGTGGAGGCGCAGCTTCCAGTACTTCAAAAACAATGGGATTTTTGGAAGCCCCACAATCGCACAGCTTCGACATAGGCATTCTATGCAACAAAAGACTCTGCTCCAGTGGACATAACAAATCCACAACAAATGAGGTGTGTTCTATGTCATCCTGTTGGTGTTACTCTTGCAAGCAAGAAGGGCATTGTGACCTATAACAAAACCAATGGTATCTCTGCCCTTCGAAAGCATGTGGATCAAGAACATGACATTGTTTTGCGTAGGTGGATTGAGAAGGAAAATGAAGGACCTGAGAAGGCCCGTAGGCCAGCAAAAAAAAGGTCCGGCCCCATTTTTGGAAACATAGTTTTTTTTTTTGAAGCTCCACTCTATACAACCAAAATGATGATCAACAGAAGCAGTTCAATGAGGATTTAGTCTTGTTCATTGCAAAGGAGTTGGTCCACTGTCTTTGGTAGAATCCCCTTGGCTAAGATGGATGGTTTTGAGGCAAAATCCTCGGATTGTTTTCCCTTCTCGACGGACATTTGTGAATGAGGCCATTCCAATCTTGGCAGAGAAGACGAAAGAGCGCTACATGTCCTTATCTCTTCAGAATTGTGCTACTTGCTCTGTGAGTTTTGATTTGTGGATGTCAAGAGGGGGAACTAACACTTTTGTCATTATAGCGCACTTTATTAATGAACAGTGGGAGCAATGTCATGTGACTCTTGGCATGTTTGAGACACCTGACACATATGGGGCTGCCATGGCACATCAAGTCAACAATCTTCTTGTGAAGTATGGCCTCAATACTCGCATTATTGTTTACGTCAAAGATGAGGCAGGTAACTTGGCCACTTTGACCAATGCTTTAAATTCGGTGGTCTCATGTGCGTGTTTGGGGTTGGATTCTCCATTTGTGGGTAGCTGTTTTGGGCATGCAATGTCTAAGTGTTGCCAGTATGCAACAAATGACGCAAAAGTATGCGTAGATATGAGATCGGTTTCTGTAAAAAATGCCCAATCAGAGTTGCAAAAAACCATTACTTGGACAAAAAAAAGTGGCAAATGGAGACAAGAATGAGCAAAGGCATGTGTGGACAGCGGCATTCATCCCCGCAAATTGAAGACTCCGGTGAAGACACGGTTTGCTTCCAAGGTGATCATCTTCCAAGAGACTTTGGAGTTTAGGCAAGCCATAATCACTTGTTACTCTAGGCAAACCTCATTGACACCGCAGTCTCGCATACCAAGTCCACAAGTGTGGGTCATTGCCCAATCAATTTCTACAGTTCTAGGGCCTGTGGTTCATGAGTGCATTATGAATCAATCTGGGAGATTTTGGCTGTTGTCCGATGCTCTTAATGCAGCCATTGCACAACAATTCGCATGCGAGGAAGTAGTGCTCCCAGGGCTGCAATTGTGGATCATTACATGGGGGATTTCTCAACAGAGTTGACATTGTTGGAATGGCGGATGGCTCGAGAGGTGATATATGTCTTGGAACCATTTTTTTTTTTTGAAGGGTTTCAATCGCGCAAAGCTCACAATATGTTCACGTTTATGCTTGACCCACATTACAAGGGGTTGTCATTGGTATCACAATATGTGGGCAAAGAGTGTGCTTTGCATATTGTGTCTCAATATGATAGCATGATGTTAGAGCATCTTTTGGTAAAGTGTTTCAAGGTCTTACATCCGGATACTCCGGCCCAATCACAGCCCACTTCCACAAAGGACGAGATGTCCTTATTTGGTGTGCATGACCACAATGAAGACATGACATTGACAGTAGTAAGAGAACAACTATCACATTTTAGAAGGACGAAGATAATTGAGGGTGAGTGCGTGGCTCCTTTGAAATGGTGGAAAGAACACGAGTCTCTCTTTCCGTGTGTGGGATTTTTGGCATGGCTAATCTTGGGCATAGTTGGATCTCAGATTGAAGCTGAGAGGGTTTTTAGTACTGCAGGTGTCATAACAAGGTTGAGACGGTGCAGGTTAAATATTGAAAACCTTGATATGCTTGTGAGTGTAGTCAAGAATTGGCCAAATGGTGCTAGAGTTGGTTGCTTTAGTACTTCCATGAAAGAGTTTTTGGATAGGGAAGAAATCCTCTTAGATGAGAATGAGGACTTGATTGCAGAGACAAACCTCTTTGAGGTAGAATGATTTAGAGACAAATTATTGTTCAACATATTACACTATACTCCTTTGATTGGAGTTTGTTTATTTGTCATTTTTATTGAAAATTTCAGTGACATCCCGTGTACTTAGTTTGTTGTATGCTATATCGACAAAGCATCATCCCAAAAACACAAATTTATGTAGTTTTTTTTAGTTGTGCTTTTGCTGCACCATAAAAGGTAACCATAGAATTACACATGTTTAATTTGTTTTGTATTTTGAATTAAGATTCTTATGTAGTTAGTTTGTTTTAGTTGTTCTTTGCTACACCGTACGAAAACTTATAAAATCTCTGGTTTTCCGTTTTTAATGGAGACCATGCGTATTTAACTTACCATAAAAGACATTCACAAAAAACATATAAGTTTATTTACTTCAGTTTTACTAATAAATTCCCTGGTTTTAGTTGAAAATTCTGAATATTCAGTATGACCAATCAGATCAGTTCATCTAATTTTCCAGAAGAATAAAAAAAATTAAAAAAAAAATATTTAAAAAAAAGAACCGGAACCTAACCGAGAACCGGTGTTTTTTTTCCAGCAACTAACCGGTAACCGGAACCGCCCCCATGTTAAAAAGTCAGAACCTGAACCGGACTGGAACCGCCTTAATAAAAAATAACCGGATCCGGATCCGGAACCGTCTCTTCAAAAATTTGTGGAATCGGAACCGAAGGTTCCTTCACAAAGGCAAGAACCGCCCAACACTGGTTCATACCCACCTACTAGGATATTTGAGACCATTCCCCATACCCTACTATATACCCGCCTTAATCCTATATACCAGTAGAACAATGGAGAAGACTCCGGTCAGCGCAGTAACTAAGAGCCACTTCACCTTGGGGCTACTGCCCATTTGGGGGGTGGGCCATATTGTCAGTCGGATAGCTTGCTACATGTCCAATTTTCTTTTCTTAATTTTTTTTGGAATGGTTGGGGTGCATATTGATAGAGGTTTAATAGTTGAAGAGCTATAATTGGAAACATTGACCGACCGTCAGTAGCTCAGTTGATAAAGTGCACTGAGTGCCATCCGGATGACCCTGGGGTCAAATCCTGCTACTTGACGGGTGTGGTACGTTCTTCTCCCCCTTCTTTGCGCGGTGTCGCATCGGGAATCCTTACGGCGAGGTTACTGAGAGGTTATTTTCTCCTCTCTCTATCAAGGGGCCTGATTCGTGAGCTGTCGCTCCCAGGAGTTTCCCTTAATTTTATAAAAAAAAGACAAAAAACATTGGAGCCCAAATTGAGGGGTTTTCAACACCACCTCTACGTCAATAACGAGAAAATCTTACTGCTTGAGGTTCAGTAAAAAAAACATCAAAATAAATTCCAGAGAAAAATAACGCCGCTAAGGAAGAAGTCTTTTCTGGAAATATCTTGGATGGGAATTTTGGAAAATTATATTGCCTACTTGATCACTGAATGCAATGGAGGGTTTTCAAAGATTTGCTCATTCACCATCCACGGTGTGTGTGCCTTATGGTATATTCTGGGGTTTTCATTTTTTCCCCCTCAATAATTATTAATAAAATTAATCAGGGCCTCGGTCCCTGTTCAACTAAAAAAAAAAAAAAAAAAAGATTCCAAGACTGTCATGTGCAATTTCCGTACACTCCAGCAATCTCACTCCATGCAGGAATCCTGGTTTTTGACCATTCCTCCCAGAATGTTCTAGATGAGGGTAAATAGGTAATGTTCTAGATGAAAGGAATGTACTGGATGAAGGTAAATAGGTAATGAAGGAATGTTCCGGATGAAGTTAATGAATGATCTATATGAAGGTTTTGCTAGCAACTGTTTAGCTAACGGCGTCGTTATCGTGTCGGATAACAAACGGTGCTCCACAGACCGAGGGATGAGGGTGACGAAAGGGTGTGAAGAACGAAGCTCTGAGAGAGCTCAGAGATGATGCTTGCCCGTCTATCGCAGGAATGATGTATGTGCAGTCTGGGATCCAAGATCCCCCGCACCAAAATCCGTCTCGTTCAGCTATGAAGGCCTCGAAGTATGCCCACGCTGGGGTGCAGGAGTCGATGCAGAACAAACGACGCCGTCAGGGCTCTCCCACAGAGGGCCAGGAGGTGAAGCTTGCGCCTATGTTCTTACGTTCACAGTCCACTCCCTCGCTGGCATTGGCACCAAACATGGCATCTGGGGGTGGAAAGATTGTTGCTCCACTTGCTGAGCGATTGCGACCTGCTTCGATCGACAATATAGTGGGTCAGGATCACTTACTGGGGCCGCGATGCATACTGCGGAGCTTGCTGGACAACAATCAGCTGTCTTCCATCATCTTCTGGGGGCCTCCAGGCACTGGAAAGACGTCTCTTGCCCGCGCCATTGCCCGAACAGTTACTTGTCGTTTTGTCTCGTTGTCAGCTGTATCGACTGGGGTGAAGGAGGTTCGCGAAAATTTGGAGGAGGCCAAGCGCCTGAAAAAGCATGGGCAGCGGACCGTCCTCTTTCTTGACGAGATTCACAGGTAGATTCCATTTTCATACTGCAACTTTCAGCACTTGCATGGATGTCCAATTTGGGCTGCTTTAAGACCGCCATCGTAGAAGGATTGTTCAATGAAAAGAAAGTATTTGGAAAGCAGGCGTTTTACCTGGGTAAAGTCCTCAAGACGAGCTTGAATGCGTTTGAGTAGGATTCAAGGTTACATGATGAGTGGGTAAAGAGGAGTAACGGAATTTGAACTTTTAGGACATTTGTTTCTTCTTTGTGGTTGGCAATTACAACTCGTTTGTTCGCAAGTTAGAGTTTTGGTGGTTCAACGCATATGGCATCCCCTTTGAGGGGGTATCCTTTTGGCTACTAACTCTCTTGGAGCTGGCCAGGAGTGGATCCAGCCAGAAATTACCATTGCTCTCATCTGTGAGAGAGAGAGATTGTACTCATAAGACGTTGTTTGCCGTAGCCTTGTGGCCATTGAGAGAGTAGGGAAAAGGGGCCTGCCTCTTCTCAAAGGTGAGGAAAAAAAAGCATTCCAATGTTGGCAACTAAAAAGCAGCTCTACAGTGGAGCAGGAGTTTGAGGACTGATTTGAAGGCATTTGCAAACTTTAACCTCAGGTTCAACAAGGCGCAACAGGATGCACTCCTTCCGTACGTGGAAGCTGGCCATGTTGTTTTCATTGGGGCGACCACAGAGAACCCTTCTTTTGAGATCAATGCTGCCCTTATTTCTCGCTGCCATGTGTTAACCGTCAATAAGCTTCAGCCAGAGCACATCCAAAAAGTTGTGGAGCGTGCGATTGCAGATAGAGAGAGGGGGGTCCTCGTGTCCTTGTCTGTGAGCTCTCCTGTGGATACAATCAAGCTCGAGGAAGCTGCAATCCAGTTTCTGGCCGGCGCAGCTGATGGGGACGCTCGTGTGGCATTGAACACTTTAGAAGTAGCAGCAATGGCAGCCTTTGCAACTAGGGAAACCACACCAAGGAAAAGTGGGACAGAAGAGGCAGGAACCAGTTCTTCTGATGCGGCTCCCAAAATGGTTGTGGAGAGAGATGGGTTTGCCAATGGGGCTTCTATAAGGAGGGAGGCCTCATCTTCACCACGGGTGCTTCTAGCATTTAGAGGCGAAAGGATTGGGGGTGGCTTTGGAATGAAACGCCTAGAAGTTCTCAAGGAAGGTTTAAAAAAAGAGAACTCAAATTCGTGTGATGATTATACAAGACCCTTTAAAAAATTTGTTGGGGGGAGGGAAGTGATTGCTCAGCATGTGGTGAGAGACGGGGAGGCTCTGTCATTTGACAGCAGTGGTGGTGCTGAAGCAGAGAGAGATGGAGGAGGTAGCTTGCATGAATTGGGGGAAAAAGAAAGAGAGGGTAGTGGTCCTACGGGTACAGAGACAGGTGAGGCAAAAATAAGCCGATTGGAAGGGACAGGCAACCCCTGTGGAACCAGTGGCATTGCCCCGGATAAGGAAAGGCGGGATACGAGAATTATACTTGTCACTCTAGAACAGGTTTGTTTCAACTAAATATACAAGACGAGTTACTGGTCGGCTAGGTCCGCTTTTTCATTTCATTTTTGTCTATTGTTATCTTCAGGTTTTCTTTTGTTCTGTCCATTCTTTAAAGTTTGTGCTCCTTGTGATCAGGTTTGTTCTTTGATGTGTAATGTGTTTTTTTGTACCGCGATGCTCTTGTTTCATTGCCAAACTGTTTTGTGGCTGTGTCTTCCCCTTAGCCTCCAGGAAAGATGACCGAAACTCAGTAGGCACATACACTGTTGGGAGTTGATGTAAACAGTGGTCAGTCATTTCTTGTGTTTGCTTCGTTCTGTCCTTCAATTTTTTACTGATCTCTCCTGTTTGGTTACATTTTAAATGTGGTTCATGATATGTAGCACTCGGATGCTATTGGCAGTGTTACAGGCTTGGTTAACGTGTACGACACGAATGTTGTGATGTATTGTACCACTTCACTTGTGAACTACGTATCTGGCTTGCACATGTGTCTGGGACTCTTGTACTCTTTGCCCAATGTGATAGAGGGAATGCCACATGCCATTCTAACCGTTGTCCAAGAGATAGTTTCAAAGTTGGCCTCCTTTTGCAAATCCCAGCGTTAGTGATGTAGCTCAAGCTTCTTTGCAATATTGAACTCAGCTGCAGTCTCTTTCCTCATCATCTATGTTGGGGCAGTTCTGACATATCTATACGTGCTTTACAGGTGCAGGAGGCTGCTCAGCGTGCACATGTCCTTTATGACAAAACAGGAGAGGAACACTATAACATCATTAGTGCCCTCCACAAATCAATGCGGGGTGGGGATCCTGATGCAGCAATTTACTGGCTGGCGCGAATGCTGGAAGGGGGAGAGGGACCTTTGTACGTGGCGCGGAGATTAGTGCGTTTTGCAAGTGAGGATATTGGCTTGGCTGATCCACGGGCGCTCTTACTGGCAGTTGCATGCCACCAGGCTTGCCATTTCTTAGGCATGCCTGAGTGCAATGTGAACTTAGCTCAGTGTGTGGTTTACCTTTCCGTTGCACCAAAGTCCACTATGGTATATAATGCCATTGAAGCTGCCCAGCGACTCGTGAAAGAGACTGAGCAAAATGAACCCGTGCCATTGCACTTGCGGAATGCACCTACTAAACTGATGAAGGATATGGGATATGGCAAAGGATACATATATCCACCAAATCAAACAGGACCCTGCACACAGGATTATCTCCCCTCTTCTCTACGGGGACACAAATTTCTCCAGTGGCCTGACGGAAACACAGGTATTTGATGCTATGCAACCATGGGGAACCTTAGTGATTTTTTTGATAGTGATGTAGTTGAACTACCTGCGAAGCACCAATCCACTTTGACTTTCTGCGACGAACAAGCTGTTTGGATGCTCTCTTCCACTTGCTGTGTCTCCTGTGAATGTCCTGTTGGGCACATTGGCAATCCAAGATCTGCCAAGATTGTCCAACCCTCCATACTAGAAGTTGAGGCTCTCTTAGATAGGTAGAGGTTTCATATATGTTTGGTACATACACATGCATGTTTACAGTTAGGATTGACATCCTCTTTCGGAGAGGATGTTTGTCTTCTTGTGAAGTGTGCAACTCAAGAGCTGGTAACCGATTGAAAGGGGTACTGGTCATAGCCAACGTAATTTGCGAAGGCTGCATAATGCCGTTAAGGTCCCTTATTGTTGTGTGGATGTGGGATTTTCTATAGCTAGGTTGAGGCAAATGTGCGCTCATGGATGACACGTACATTTGCATTTACTTTCATTCATGGCGAGGGATCTCCTGTCCATAATCTGATTTTGATCCGACTAGCTTCCCTGAATGAAGCTGCTGATATGGATGGCTGTTTTTGGGGCTCTGAACCAAATAGTCCTCTGTTGGGACCTTTGACAAGTGAGGATTTCCACCACGGCATGGAAGTGTCTTCAATGAAGTCCACCCCTGAAACCGCCCTTCCTTGCGACCCAAGTTGGGATGATCACACCCATCAATCAACATTGGGTGATTCGCAATCAAAAGATCCACTGGGTAGGCTCTGGATCCAGCTAGTGCATATGCAGATTAGTTCATGGATTTGGGGATATGGGATTGTGTGGTAAGTGGGGAAATGGAGCTTGTTGGGCTCCACTGCTGTTTGGTCCTTGTTACAGTGTGTTGCACGTCTTTTGCAGCTATTTGAAAAAAAAATTATTTCTTGTTTGTTTCATGATGGCCTCCTTGGCCTCTTTATGGTTTTCTGGGGGTCTCTGCCCTGTTAATTCTCTTGGGAGGTTATGTTGGCCTTTCACTGACTCCGGTGTGTGTCCCTTATGGTGGGCTGGGCAGTTTTTATACTTTTCCCCCTAAGAGTTCTAAATAAAGTGGCATCCAGGGCCTCTGCCCCGGGCCCCCTGTTGTTTTTGAAAAAAAAGAAAAAAGCGAAGGGAGCGAGACCCATTTCATCAATCAAACAGCGCGGAAACAGTAACATTGGGAAAGGCTGTGAAACAAAAGGCTGAGAGGCACAGAGAGGGGAGTCCGTCCTAGCCGGACCATGCAGGGTAGGTAAGCGGTTCATTACATAGCTAATGACAAAGTTCGGACCATGCAGGGTAGGTAAGCGGTTCATTACATAGCTAATGACAAAGTTACCCGACTCCAACCTAGGAAACAGTACTTGAACTTTAAAATGAAGATAAAGTATACCACATGACAGATGACACAGTAAGGAGTCTACAGTTTTGCACCACTGAAATTTCTATCCATCTGAAAGAGCAAGGCATTGCCTATCAAGACCAGTCATTTTCCAGAGCCAAGGCTTTGGAAAAATCACTAGCTTCTTTAGCACTTCAAAGCTTTGGAAGTTTTGAGAGCAGCTGAAGTTTCTTCACCTACTATGGACGCTCGCCCGAACCCAGGTGTCCAAAAAGGCAGATGTGATTGGCGACCCAGGCAGTGGGTTCAATGAAAGCACCTAAAAATCCAATGACCCACTAAGGACATAGCTGTCAGAATTCAAGCGCTTCAACATTGAAGGCCCAAGCCACATACCTATAATGAAGCAAAACATTGACTTACCCTGACAACGTGGAAGTTTATCCATGTTATTAGTGCCTCCCCGCAGCATGAACCTCACAACGACAGGTGGAAACATGTGATCAACTAGGACACAAAGTGGACTCCTGCACCACAGGGCCGATATACGGTTCTGTGAAGTTTTGATCCCCAGGGTTTCACGACACCTGTCTACTGTGTTAGGGCAAGTGAATGTGAATGGCTTCTTCAGACCTTCAGCATTCACTCTCCACAGGAGCAGCAGATTGTTTGGGCTTTGTGTAGAGGTCATGATCCTTCTGGAAAAATCTTTTGTTGCCATCCTCATTGCGCGAGTTGTGCAGCAGCATCAACAGCGTATGTGTGTCTGGCCAGTCAAAGAAAGCCTTGTCCACGCTTCTTCACCTAAGACAAACAAAGACTGGATGGAAAATTAGGTGAAATATGATTCATACTCTCTCCCCCCCTGGCCGCATCCTCATCTAGGCGACATCATGGTCAACGACAACTCTCTCCACCCATACTAAGTCTGGCTACTGTCCCCTGGGATCAAGCCAATGGCATTAATTTTACACACCAAAACGTTCGTACTTGTTGTGCAGATGTCTACCTCAACTGCATGGTCGGACATGAATATGACTACAATGCAGAAATTCTGAAAGAGGGGAAGACTATGGAGGGGATATGGCCCGCAGTCACATACACAGACACCAGCAAATCGTTAAAAATTATCTACCACCTTTAAAACCCTGCACAGGACTTCCTTAATCTCTTCCTGGCACAGCTAAGCACTACACAATGGTGAAAGCAAAATATTGAATGAGGATTGCCCAATGCATTCACATATGATTTCCTCACACCCTTCACAACGGGACCAGAAGAAGCTGCGCGTGCCGATCATCATTATTTAACTCCAACAGAAGTAGAAGTTTCTCAAGATCAGTAGTGCTGTAGCTCCTGATCATAGACAACTACAACCTTAATATTGCCCATCCCTCACTTAATCAACCCGAATCACCATATTCCACAACAGGCAGGGCGATCCATGAACCAAGTGGGAGAATGCTCCTTCGACGTAAAGTAGACCAACCATATGCAAATGGCATTGGTGTTGTAGACTGCATCTGTGATTTTTCGAACTGACCGAAAACTCAAGGAAAACTAAACTTCGAACAACTGTGGACAAGTTGAAAAACATCAGAAGGGTGAAACTGATCAGGAACTGATCACGTTATAGTGCCTTACCCTTTGCATGGTCTCAACATATAAGAAAGGGCACCAGAGAGCAGCTTACACGTTCCTACTCCAAGATACCTTAGCTTTGCAGCCACAGCCGGTTTGTTTGGCGATGATCTTAATGTAGAGGGCTCCGTCAGAACTTTCCAACTATTGTTCGTGCATCCCATGTGCACACGATTCAGTCTTAAAGTCTTTAGCTGGTTCCAGATAAACAGATCGTTAGAAAGAGAGAAAGAGAGACGTACATGGCATGGGTGGTCCAGACAAGGTATCTGTAGCAGATATAGCCAGAAGATTCAGAAACAAGAATTGACCATTTGTAGGCTTCTGGAAGTACTGGGACTACCAAGTCTAGCTCCATTAACTCATAATTCTTTTGCTAGCATTTCATGACCCTCTATCACGAGCATCATTCTTGAACTTTCACCTCCAAATAAGGCGAATGAGGAGACAAAACCTCGGACAAAACTGTCAAGGGAGGCATGCAATATGCCGGCAATATGAATTCTGGAGGTGTGCGGCCTCATCTCTCTACCCCGGGCTCTACCCTCTCAACAAAAGCAACAGCAATTTCCAATATTTTCACCTTTTCCCACAGAACTACTCTGGATTCCTACTCATCATCAAAATCCACCTCCAAAGCTTGGGAAGAGACGTTGCTTACAGATAGATTTGGCTGCAGATCTCAAATCAAGCCTGCAACATCCTCATCCCATTTAGTCAGCGCTACAGATCTGCAGCTTGTTATTCAAAATCGAAGGTAAGCATCGGGAGGCCTGGATTCTTTTGCAACTCTCTCTCTTCCTCACTTAGCTACTGAACGCATGAGAACGTCAGTACGGCAATCACAAAATGAACGGGAACGCGGGAACATAAGTAGCCTTTCTCACTTAGAACGTTTTCCGAATACTGGCCCGTTGAAAATTTCCCTCGGTCAGCCAGCCTCGGCATTTGCTATCATCTGTCGAAGTGGGCCTGCACGCTAGCCCTTCACTGACACCGACATCTCCCCTCTGAGCACTCATGTTCACAACCTCAACACCAATCATTTTTACGTCCGTCTGCGATTTCAGTTGCTCGACATACGATCACATTGGATCCCCGCTGTGCTGTGTTGGAATTCTGAAAATCGAGACCAATCCGCAGATGGAATCTGCGGATGTTAGAGAATGAGGCCTGTTTCCTTCTTTAATGTGGAGAATCTGCTTCCATCACTATATAAGTGATCACTTCTCCTTTCCCTGCCCTCTGAAGCATGTTGTAAAGCAACTAGCCTATTCAATGTAGAATGAGTGAGAGAGACGAGTCACAGGTTCAAGCGATTACCAGTTGTAATGGGGTGCAAGACTAATAAATTCTAGTTCTAAGCAGTTTAGAGAGGTAAATGCGGAGCCTGAGTGTATCAGCAATTTGAAGATTGAGTGAAGAACGGATCTGCAGCAGTAGCTAGCATCAATTGATCTTCTTGATCCTAGATTGATAATATAACATGGACATCGAAAGGGAAATGGAGACACGTAGGTCAGAAACAAATTAACCTGTCAGGGAGCATTGTCTTTGCACCGTATCGAGTTGCGCAGCATTTCACTTCTCCTGGATCTTCGGTAAGTCTGTAGACTGTTTGTTTAATCGGGATCTATGGACAGCTTACTTTGTCCATTAGAGGATGTCTTGGATGATACAGGATCCTCCGGGTGTGTGGACTCTGGTGACGATGATTTGGTTGGATTTGCTTCTAATTTTAGTAGTAAGTCGCTCCCCGGCGATGAGATCATACTCGTTGCCGACCATCGAGACCTTATGGCATCGCACTCAGCATCCCTCACTCTGCAAGAGCACAACCGTGCTTGGGATCCAGAAGCAATTGCACCATCAAAAACCAAGCAGGTCAAAAGCTTTCCGTCAACTGTGATTGCATGAGTTTTGTACAACGCCATGTATTTTGAGTTTTCCTTGCAGCCGTCATCTGTTGATGGAGCATTGTTGTCCAGATTGTACTAGATATACATTACAGGTCCCTTATGGGAGAACTCGTCAAAGATATTTGAGTTCGTCCGAGATCCTTGCCCGGGTCATGGACTTGATAGTTGATGCCAATTTGATTGGGAACAGCTATTGACTGACGATTTTCAGGTTTGTTCTGCACCTTGAGCTTCTAGAATCATGTACAAATTACCATGTTTCTCTCTCCAGAGGGATTGTCAAGAATTTCGAAATTTATCGAGCTCGGCTTATGGGATTGGCGGTTGGTTTTTCTTTTATCAAGACCGATGCATCAGCCTACTGCTTGGTGAAAAGGTTCAAGCTTACTCCAGCACTAGATTCGTCACCAGAATGCGGCTTATCCCGTCGTGGAGACATTCCGGAGGACGAACTAGCATCCAAACATGATCATCAATCCAGACCCGAAGGGAAGCTGAAAACACAGGACGAAGCAGTCACACGGAGATCACATGAAGGACATGGACCTTCAACACCTCTCACTATGAACTTCGGTGAGTTACTGGGAGAGGCAGATGAGGAGGTTGCTAGGAATCGGATCAGACAGTTATTGCAGAGGTTTGATTTCCTTCGACGCTCTTGTCAGAATAAACGAGCTCGGGCTTTACAGGAAAGAAGAGAGGCGCCAACCCGTCGCATTGGACCGCGGCCAGACTTGATGGCATGGCTAATGATGAAGGCAACCGGCGACCGTTTCGTTTTCAGAGATGTTGGCGTTGTTCCCGGTGTGAGAGTAGGAGACAAATTCTTTTATAGGATCGAGCTCTTCGTGATTGGCCTACACAATCAGACACAAGCCGGGATTGATTATCTTGGTCCTCAATGCCGTTGGATGAAACGGGTGGCTTGCAGCATCATCTCATCTGGAGGATACGAAGATGACGAGGACAATGGCGAAACGATAATATACACGGGACAGGGTGGAAATGATTTCAAAGGCGGAAAGAGACAGAGAGGGAGCCAAGAATGTGGGAGAGGGAATCTTGCTCTGCAAAATAGCTGCCATCTGAATTTGCCTGTTCGTGTGATTCGTGGAAGTAGAACCTCCAGCAGTCCTTCGGGTAAGGAATACTCCTATGATGGATTGTACATGGTTGAAAAGTATGACAAGGTTCGGGGACAGAGTGGCTTCATGGTGTTCAAGTTCTGGCTGAGACGTTTGCCAGATCAACAGAAGCTAGGCTCAGCTGTGGTGAGGTCTGGCATGTGCAAATCCAAGCCCTATGATAAAGTAGTTTTAGAAGACATTTCTGAGGGAATGGAACCAGTGGCTGTCCGCGTTGTTAATATGGATCCGACAGCCCCAGAACCTTTTGAATACACCACCAGTGTGAGGTTTCCGGCTGGAATTCCCAGGCCAGCCTCTGCTCAATGCTGCGATTGCAAGGATGGGTGTTCTGATGCAAATAGCTGCTCATGTGTGGCCAAAAACCATGGCGGTCAGCTTGCGTACAATTTCGAAGGTAATCTTGTCACAGCAAGGAAAGTTGTGTATGAATGTAGCGCTCATTGCCACTGCAGTGCAAAATGCTATAACAAAGTGAGTCAGAAAGGCGTTCAGCACCAGCTGGAAGTCTTCAAGACAAGTAACAGAGGCTGGGGAGTTCGCTGCTTGAATTTTATTCCATCTGGTAGCTTTATTTGCGAATTCACAGGGGAAATATTAGACACAAACACAGCCAACAAGTTGGATGACAATGATGATGCATATCTTTTTGCGCTTGACTTCAAGAAGGGGAATGAAGTTCGGTGGGGGGAAGCATCAGATGAGATGGCCTCAGAGTCCCGGCAAAGTCCTGGGCCCGATGGAGCAGATTTTTGCATTGATGGCAGAAAGTGCGGTGCCGTGTCACGTTTCATCAACCACAGCTGCGATCCCAACTTATTTGTGCAGTGTGTTCTGTATAACCATCATGACCTAAACTTCCCTCATGTCATGCTCTTTGCTATGAAGAACATCCGGGCTTCCTCTGAGCTCACCTACGACTATGGCTATACCTTGGACACTGTGTATGACACCCATGGCAGTTTGAGAACCAGGGCCTGCAATTGTGGCACAACCAAATGTAGGGGAAGGATGTACTAGGAACATCAGTGAAGGACCTGCCAAGTGGATTTTCAATGTGACTACACAGTGCTGTCCACAACCACAAGTTATACCCTTCAGCTGCCTTGAATTGTTCCTTAAACTTTGTTAGTTCTGTTGGCAAAAGTGACAGTGCCCACTGGTTCCATGTTGCAAGAGACAAGTCAAACCCTTCATCTCTCTGTTAGTGCATTGGATTTAGTTGGAAAGCTTGGGGCCTTTCCCTCTTTAGAATATGCCTACACGGGCCATTCCCTGCAACTCCCTGGAGTGTGATCTCTGAATGGTAACAAGCGGACCCCTACCGCTTGGGGGCAGCCCCTCCGCCCAAATTGGGCAGTCGTATGCTCTGTCTAGCATACTCGGCACTTGGGCTTGGGTTGGTTCCTGTGCTTAAACTTATAGCCTGCGACTACAATCAAAATTTTAGCTCCTATCAACATCGACACTCCTCAGGGTGATTCCTGGGAATTGGTTACTTATGCCAAATCTAGGGCTTCATGTGTAGTTTTTGGGGTGAATCCCAGGATGGACGATGTGTCCTTTAAAACTACACGCTCTAGCTTAGGCTTGGATTTCATGGCTAATGGTACCATCGATAACAGGGTACGTTGAAGGTTGCAATGACCAAAAGTGCTTCTAATAGAGTCCCACATCAATTCAATCTCAAAGAAGTTCGTCCCTTGATTGGCTGGAGAGCGGTCTTAGACATTGGTGATTCAATGGGGCGCTCTAGGAAGACAACCAAGGGCAACGACTTCAACTTGAGAGTATCTAATCGGTTTGATGCTCTGGATGAGGTTGAATCCAAACAGCCAGAAGGACAAGATGCCCCTAAGTGTACGAACTTGAACGTCCTGAATCTGAAGGATTTGGTACTCTGAATGGTTTACCAATCCTCAAGGTTTACACAAGACGAACAAATTCTATATACGGAGTAATTGTCCCCAAGCCGTCAGATGGACAATCTGTCCAAAAGTGTGCAGAGCCTAAACGTCGTGTAACTGAAGGATTTGGTACTCTAAATGGTTTACCAATCCTCAAAGTCTACACAAGACGAGCAAAATCTATACACGGGGTAATTGTCCCCAAGCAGTCTGACGGACAATCTGCCCCTATGTGTGCGGAGCCTGTGCGTCGTGTAACTGAAGGATTTGGTACCCTGAATGGTTTACCAATTCTCAAAGTTTACACAAGACGAGCAAAATCTACACATGGGGTAACTGTCCCCCCTTTGCAGAACGGTTGGCCTGTTGGAAGTAATTAAACATATCTAGAAGACTAAGAGTCTTGAAGGCCAAAGGTTTAGAAGTCTAAGAGACTATCTTGTTTAACTCACCTTTGGAAGGTGAATGGCTAGAAGGTGGATGGTCACCATAGTGGAAGTGGAAGTGACCAAGTAGGACTTTCTAGAGACCTTCTTGTACAAGCTCGGGGGTGAAGCCACTAGTCTAAGTGCAAGAGTATGATGGTGGCTTCTATGGTTGGGAGGAGAGCTTTAGTTTTAGCTTTAGTCTAAGACTTTAGTTCTTGTTCATGTTCTTGCTCTGATACCGTCCAGGAGCAATCACAAGCTACCTAGACGACAAACAATTCACATACAAAGGGCTGGCTTGTGGCTAGCCACTTTCAACTTCTCAGGGTTGACCAACCAAAGGAAACAACTCGAAGTGGGACAAGTTCTTCGGACTAATGATATTCATATCTGTGTTGGGCAAGAAAAATGGGAAATGTCGGATAAATTGGTTGGAGATGTCAATGATTATAAATGGGCAGGTAATATGTGTACTATCAAGGCAGCCTCTGCCAAACGCGGTCAAAAAGGGGTTGGATTCTTTGTCCGTGATTTCTTGTTTGACAATTGTGAAATTATCAACAAGGGTTTGAGGTACGAGCATAGTATCTGGCTAAAACTGAATCTGAAGGGCGGCATGAGTACGAAGGATCTCTTTGTGGGTTGGGTTTACATGCCCACAGAGGGGACCCTTAGTGCTGACGCAGACAAAGCCTTCGAAGATGTAAAGCTGGACTGTGCTTCGTTCCTTGCCAAAGGTCAGGTGGTGCTATTGGGTGACTTCAATGCCCAGGTGGGCAAAGGGCTCCATCAGGACGATATCATTGGACCTTTTGGTGAGGACGAGCTGAATTCTAATGGCAGACGGTTAATTAACTGTCTAGAAGAGCTTCAGCTATTGACCTTGAATAACAGGACAAGAGATGACCAAGTGCAGTGGACTCGTGAGAAATCCCAAACTGGGGAACGTTCCATTGTGGATTATATCGTAATGGACAAAAATTTGATCCCCCAGTGTGCCAATGTGTTGATCGACACAATTGATATTGGTACCTCTGACCACTTCCTGGTTTGGACTGAGATCAAAGGTGTTTTCCCAACACCAAGAGATCTGTGAAACGTTCGATTCGGAAGTGGCGCATAGAAAAATTCCATAATGAGGAGGTCAAGGCTGAGTACGTCCAGGCCTTGCAAGAGGTTCTCCCTCATTTTGTCCAATCGCTCCAAGAACTTCAGTCTCGCTCTGATAACGCAAGAAATGAAGTCGAAAGAGCAGTGGACTCTTGGGAGAGTTTCGTTCCCTTCGTGGCTGACAAGATAATTGGGAGGAAACTAATTGTCTGCGGTAGAGCTGTTAATTGGTGGACCAATGAGATTAAACTCAAGGTAGCTGAGAGACGAGCCCTCTATGAAGAGTGCTGCAATTTGAAAACCAACAGAGAATTGTGGGCGAGGTACTACCAGCTCCGTAAAGATATCAATCAGCTTGTTAGGTCTTAGAAGAAATTATACTGGGATAAGTTATACAGTGAAATAAACTCAAACCACCATGGTGGTAATGACAAGAAATTCTGGTTGGCCCTTCAACAATTGTATAAGCTGAAAAACGGTCAGCAAGTACCAGCGCTAAAGACTACTAAAGGTGCAGTGGTGACTTCATCGGTTGACATTGTCAAAACCTTTGAAACTCACTACAGTATCTTTGGCAGAACTTATAGGTCTAACAGTGAGGGGTCTTCTGCTGAATGGAGGGACACAGTTGGAAAAACTGTTCCTATGATTCAAAATAGCCCTGATGAACTGGAGTATATTTCAATGGCTTATAACGCTCCCATTAGTTCTTCTGAGATGCTAATTCCAGTTAGTGCCACTACAACATGTAATCATGTTTGAATCCCCAATTTAGCACATACTTGCCGAATTTGAGGGCTAGGCTTCCTTGTCCAAAAAGAGTGGCAACTGAGCTGGGTCAGTTACTCTGCACGAGCTTGCATTAGAAGAAAAACATGGAATAACCACTGGCCCTTTAACCACTACTGTTTTTTTCCACTCTATTTACCACTAGTAACCACTTGCCAATGGTTAATCCCATTGAAATGCCACGGTGGCATCACAGACAGTGGTTGGAAGTGGTTTCAACCACTCAGTAGTCCACGTGTAATAATTTGTTTTTATTTTTATTATTTTTATTTGTAATGCATTTTAATTAATATAATATAATATTCCACGTGGACGAGTGCAGTGGTACATTGTGAGTAGACACCTCAGTGATGGGAAGTGGTTGAAACCACTTGTTGCTCCACGTGTAATAATTCAAATTTTATTTGTGATTTATGATTTGGAAATATATTTTAATTCATAAATATAATATTCCACGTGGACGGGGACAGTGCACTTTGATCTTGAGTGGTTAAAGACACCTCATTGATTTGTACCACTTTGACAGTGGTGGAGAGTGGGTGGTGAAAGATACTGCAGTAATTGGAACCACTATTCTAGTGGTTGCTCATGAGTGGTTGCCTAACAACAAGTGATTGGTACCACTTTTTGGGTGATACATGAAAAATTTTAAGTGGTTTGTTTAGCTGTGACAGACTTTGAAAAACAGACAAGTGGCCAGACCATTGTGGCATGATGCTATTGAACAAATGGTTCCAACAATAAACTTTATTCTGAATTTGAAACATATTCGTCACCCTCTGAATCACTTTCCTCAACTAGAATAGCGGTTGGTTGCACAAATGCCGCTTGAATGGTAGCCAACATAGCCATGTCTTCTTTATTTAGAGTTGTGGCACCATCTAATGACCTAGGTATTGGCTGATCTGATAAGGGGGACAGTGCCTGAAGGCTATCGAAATCTGCATTTTCTCCAATGTCACATTAATCTATGTCCGCCACAATCTTTTTTGCTCTTGGATCAATGTGCTTCCAAGCCTTTGAATCAGCAGCATGGCGCACAAAGCCATCGTTGCTTGCATTCCGACTGTGCCACGTCATTAATTCTGCAATAGAAGAGCATCTATACATACGCAAAAGGCGTGGTATCAATGGAAAATGTCGAACCACCTTAACAAGTACCCCGGATCTCCCCACATTTTTGAATCGGGCGCTTTGACACTTGGGGCAACTCTCTGAAGTTCTTAAGTCCCTCCTAAACAACACACACCCCTTTGGTCAAACATCGATCTTCTCATAAGCAAGCCCAAGCTTGCTCACCATGGTCTTTACATGGTAGAAAGATGTGGGTAGTACGTTTGGTTGTGGCAACAAGGTTTTCTGCATCAAAGAGAACATTTCATCCGCAAAGCCATTTGTAACCCCATGTGTTGCGCATAGATTCATTATAAGCATGGTGGATGCAAGCTTAGAGGATTTACAGCCTTCATATAAAGGTAGACATGCCTCTTCCAATGAGATGGGATCATCAGTGTGAGAGTCCCCACCCGCAACCGGGTCATGGGCTTCTGGTGGGATGTTCGTATCACCGGGAACATCTAGGTCATCTAATTCCACTTCTGCCCCATTTCCAGTTTCAGGTGTGTCTATTTTGGCTCCATGATGCTAAGGAATTCTTTTCCTGGTATGAGGGGAGAATCAAGATTAATATACCAAGTCCATAAAAAACAAGAATTTCAACAATCTACTGTACTCTCTACTCATAGAGTTGTAAGGTACCACTTTCTGAGTGGTTGTTTCACACCTCATATTTCTACTTTAGAACTACAAAAAGAGTGAGTATGACTCTGACAGTGCAGAAAATGGAAAAAGTTGGCTCTTGTCATCTACAAACCACCTTCTTAGTAATTTTCAGAGTGGATTGAATTACTACGCGGTGACCTAGCAAACCCTACTTCTAGGTACAAGCTATAGTGCTTTAAGATAGGATATCTTGAAGGTTGTGAGCAGTAGCCTAGCCCATCATATGCATTTGTAGTTAGCACGAAGCCGTTAGCCCGTTTGTTGTCATGTGCTTATATCTACAGCCTCCTCCATCGCTCAATCTGAATGTGCACTTGTAGGTTTTAGTTAGGCTCAGTCTCTTTTCAATTTTGCTGAAGGAGAGTGCAGGTTCTATGGCAAAGAGTGAACGCAACCCAAAACATTTGAACGACGATGACACTGGAGGTGATTTGACAAGAGCACCTAGTTCAGCAAAGAGCGAAAGTGGAGGAGAAGAGGAGTCACTTACCCCAGGAGAATGCGATGGGATGGTGGAATATGAACGGTAGGGAGAGGCTGGAGAAATTATAATTAAGAAGCTGCGTTTTGCAACTGTCTTGGGGGCATTGGTGAATGGGTGATTCAGTCATTGAGTGCTGCGATTTGTAGCAGATGGAGGGGCGAGTGTGTTGGGGACTCTTTAGTGATAAACTCATAGCATTTTGTCCCGTCCTCATGCTGTAGTGTACATTGATATGTCCCTCAGATTGTCTTGGTTTATGTCATTATGTCACCAGTAAAGTATATAACTGGCAGAAATTTGCTATCTCAGTTGGTACTTGAAGTGTTTATCTAAGATCTGGTGTACTATCTTCAAACATACAACGAGCATACAACCTGTTTCGTGTGTTGTACAATCTGCATAGAAGATGGTGATTGGTTTACGTAACCAAGCCTATTACTACTATGAATGGCTTGTGAACTTAAGGCATGAGTGGCTGATTGTTTCATTTCCAACCTGATATGCTTTGAGCCTGGTTCTGGAGATTTATCTTCAAACCTGCAATCTGCACTTGTGATGAGTTTACAATCTGCATATAGGCAATTTGATATATCAGTTTCAAGCCTATACAAGAAACTTTTTTAGGAAAATGAATGGCTCATGAAATGTATATGCTTACAATGACTGAGATGGTGATTGGTTTATATAACCAAGCCTATTGCTACTATGATTGGCTTGTGAACCTAAGGCATGAGTGGTTGATTGTTTCATTTCGAACCTGATATGCTTTGAGCCTGGTTCCGGAGATTTATTTGTAGACCTGCAATCTGCTTTTGTGATGAGTTTACAATCTGCATATATGGTGGTAAATGTTATATATCAAACCAAGGTTCTTTCCTAAATGTGAATGACCTGGAAACCTTGTTAGAAAGATGAATGGCTTACGAATTGGACTATGTATGGCTTGACCCATGGATTAAATTTCAAAGGGTTAGAACATGTGTTAGGGTTTTCATATTGAATGGATGTGGGACATTGCTACAGCGCCAGAGCATGACATTCCATGCATTCACGCCATGGGATGCCAAACTTTTTTTGGCACGTTGGGCCCAGGTTTGTATGCGTTAACGAACTACCGACCTTGCTCATTGCCCGGTTGACCTTATTTTCCATAATTGCTAACTTTGTGGGGTGGAGGGGCTTGTGTAGGCTGCATCAAAGCGCGCAAAGGAAGGGGGGACTGAGGCTGTGGCGAATGCTACTAGTCCACTTACGACATGGGTGCAACAAGGCCCGAATGGCCCATGGGTGCAATCCAGAGGTGGCCAAACGTGGCTGCAGCAAGGACCACCTACTTGGCAACAGCCCATGGCCCCTCCACAGACGACGAACACGTGGTCATGGATTCCAAGTGGGTCCAATGGAGGACCCCAATGAGCTTGGGTACAAGGAGGTGCCCAAACTTGGGGCCCTCCATGCAACGCCGCTGGTGGGCAGCGGGCATGCCCCCCTTTTAATGGTGCTGCTCCTCCATTCACCCCCCCTGCTGGTGATGATCAAGATTCCACACAACAAGGGGATGTGGCGTCGCAGGCGGCATACAAAAAAAGACAAAAAATGCTGGCTACAAAGGAACATGAAACTGATGCGAAAGCCCGCAAATCTGTTGGGCTGAAGCCGCATAAGGTACAACTAAACTCTAAGGGGGAAGTAGACCAGGGGTGTGAGGGGAAGGATTATTGGCAGAGGGGACTCTGCATCAGATATCTTGATCCTAGCATTTTGCTAGCAGACAAGCAGAAACCCAGTGACATGGCCAAGGTTAAGGAATCCATGGACGAGGATTTTGAGTACTATCCTAAACTTATGAGCGTTGACAAGTTCCAGAAAGCATGTGGGAGGATTATAAAAATACACCGCCAAAAGTTAAAGCTGGTGTGGTTGGCTGGAGGTCTATGCCCTCCGAGTGTAGAGTCCTGCCATTGGGATGCATTGGTGAAGTACTGGGATTCCCCCAAGGGCAAGAAAGAGAGTGAGAACATGAAGAGAGCACGATCCAATGTTACTAACCCATCGAGGGTTGGAAGAGCAGGGTTGGCTGGACAGGCCCGACGCTTGGTAATATGAATATCTGTACCACATTTTAGTATATGTATACATCTATATGTATGTACATATATACACATGTATGTGATGGAGATCTCTGCCCTGTGAGGTAGTTGCAAACTGTCACTACAGTCATGCCTCTGTAAACGCCCCACTTGTTTGGATGAATAGGGGCTAATTTTTTTTTGTTGTGGCCCTAGCAGAAGAAAGAGAGAGCACGAAGTCCAAGCATCACTGAGCTGGCACACGCATCGAAGGCGGACAAGGGTTTTGGCTCCCAGTCAATTGGAGGTGCACAGGTAAATGGCGTGTGGGTATTTTTTTTTTGTTGCATTCATTTTGCTGTAGCAGTGCCAGGCCATGCGGGCTGATTATGACTCTTTATTTGGCTCTATAGGGAGGGGGCAGTGCGATGCAGTCTCGACTGTCGTCCCTTGAGGGCAGTGTGTTTACCTTGGCAGACATTCAGATCCCGACGATTGAGGGCGAATTGGCCACTATAAAAGCAGAAGTTGCTAAGGCTTCTGTGGACAATAGCAAAAAACTGGATGCATTGATGGCAATAATGTTGGGAATGTCAGCAACCGCCCCTCCTCCAATTACTATCCCAATATGTACTGTTATTGAACCTTGCGATTCCGACGCAGGCTTGGGATGCAAGACTGCTACGGAGAAGGTGGTTTGTGCACCTTTACCCAACTTATTTTTGTGGTTGTCATCCATTCAGTGTTAGTTGACTTTGAAGTTTACTGCTCTGGTATGTTTTGCTTGCGTGCAGGGAGAACCTCTTGAGGCTGGGGAAAAGCCAAAGTCATCTGCCATTGAGGACCTTGTGGTGACCCAAGTAAAATTGGGGCGCAAGGGAATTCCTGATAAATTGCCACGTAAGGGAGGTGGAGCTGGCGGGACAGCAATATTGGCTGTTGGTGAGGACGTCTGCTCCACCGAGAGTGCTGGTAAGGGTGACAATAGGGGGTTGGCAGATCAGCATGTGAAGCCAACTTCCCCACAGAAAGAGGTACGCCCTCAAAGACTTTATCTTGGTTCATGTCATTGGGCTTTCTGTTTTTGACTCTGAAAACATTTCATGAATGATCTATTTATTGAATTCTATGCATCAGGTATGGTAAAACGTACTCATGTACTATACCTTGTTGTTTTGTTGGCATGTAGAAGGGGACTAAAGCAGAGGACCCCGCCCCTGCCATCGTGAAGGGAGCTGAGAAGAAGTACATGCGAAAACGAGAGCGTGTAACCAGAGCCACTGCTACCATAGGCACAAAGTCCTTGACTGATGCAAATGGTGACATAACACCAAGTTCTAGTGGGAGTAAGAGTCAGGTGGGCCTTCAGGAGGCACCTCTCCATGCAACAGTTTCCGTACTAGAGGTGAGCATGCATGCACCTGTTGGCTATCAGTTCTGTACAATGTGGCCATTTACATGTTGGGTACTTCAAACTATTAGTAGATGCATTGCTAAACGTAACTGTTAAGGGGTGTTGGGCGTGATGTTTGCAGGCTGAGAAAGCCACTCTTGATATTGCCACCGATAGTGCACCAACTACAGCGCTTCAAAGGCAACCCCCAAATATCAACCCCCCTGCCACAGTTGCAGATATTCTTATGCTACCCAAAGTACTCTACACTTTGAGTGATTGCTTATACTGGACGGTCCTCATTATCTAGTTTTCAATGTACATGTAAGTCTTCATGGGTTGATTAATGTGGGTTTTATGGTGGGTGTTGTGTGCAATTTAAGTTGAAGGACAAAATCAGCCTGTATGATCCTCATTTACCACGAGACAGGGCTGCTAGTGGAATTGTCACTGGTGTGCCTGGCAAAGATACATATCACTGCCGTGTTATACCTGAAGGATTGTGGCGGGTTGAGGTGAATGATATCTATATTGCCAATTGTGTCTTGCCCCACCCTAACGAGGAAGAGGTCCCACCGCAAACAATATTAGAGGATGTCGTCGGTCTGAATTGTCTTTGGCCAGAGAAGAACATGAAGAGGGCTTAGAATTTCATTCGCCCGGGCGTAGACATTGCTGGCAATGAGAAAAAGGCATGAAAGCAGTTCAGTGTTCCTAGCATGCATGCTAGACGCCGTGTAGAAGTTAGGCTCAGACTTTTATCATGGCTGGATTTTGTTAACAGTGTTCCAGCACTTACTCTCTGGGATTCTATTCTATTTTGTAGAGCTTGAATCCCCAATGGTACTTCTTTCACTACATTAGTGGTATGTGTTCATCTAGTCATGTTCCTAATCACTTGCACATCACTGTAATAGTGGTATAATTTACAACTGTGGGAGTAGCCAAATGCACACAATTGCCCACATTACCACTCATATAGTGGTATAAGTAATCACCTATATATTACTATATTAGTGGTATAAATTCCTCCAGTGGTATTCCTAATCACTTACACGCCACTCTGTTAGTAATCACTCCAATCCATAGTTCCTACTCAGAGAGACACCATGGATAACTCAAACAGCTTACATACCACTCTATGGGTAATCATTCCAATGACCTGCTGAGAGACGTCATCCACTTACATAACCACGTTGTGAATGATATTATATATTCTCAGTTTTCATAGAATGACTATATGAGTCATTTAGTGATCACTCAACGAGTGGTTTCGGAAGTCATTGAATTTTTCACTCCATCCATTTCGTAGCAGTGACACACGACACGTGTCCATGCTGAGAGTGTCGCCACGTGTGGACATAATCTCCAATATCATCCACGGACCACCGGCTTACACGTGTCCACTGCAAAACGGAAGTGATTACTTTACCACTATGACACACGTCATAAGTGGTTAGTTTACCTCTGTGACACGTCATTGACCTGTCACAGTGGTTAATTTACCACTGTGACACGTCAACTAACAGGTGGACCCGGCCGTGAGTGGTTCGAACCAGTGTCCTTAACCACTAGCGCCACGTAATGTCTTTTACCACTCACTTGTCCTAATCCACTGGTTCTTCATCACTCTGGGCCAGAGTGTGTTTAGTGTCTTTTACCACTCACAATGAGTGGTTAATAGAGTGGTTATTCCACGTTTTTCTCCTAGTGTTGTTCTCATTGTTAAACAAGAAATGGTTCCCTGCAGGAGCATCCAAGAACGCTACAGGGTGCCCAAGTAAATGAGTTTTGAAAACCTGCCAGGACCAATCTCGCACATACAACCCGTCAGTTCATGTAATAGTACCTTGGAAATTTGGAAAGTATGGAACAGTGGAATGCTCAACATGGCAGTGAGCTCACGGACAGAGTTGTCTAGATAGAGTGGTCTAGCACTAGTAGTCACACGAAACTCTTTGGAAGAGGAGAACTCAAGCAAGCTACACGATCAGTGGCATGCATGATACCCACTATCATCACAAAATTGTGTTAGTTAGCTGTAAATATATCCCAATGATAGTTTTCAAACTCAGTATCTTTATATTTTGTCCGGAAGAATTTCCGTCCAATTTGATCTGCATCTTCTAGTTAAGTATCTTGGTGTCATCTGTGGTGTGCTCAACACAAATGTCAAGTCAATCATGTGACAACATTCTCCGTACTCAATTCATGAACTGGCTTAAATGAGAAGAAAGCAGTTCATTACATAGTGGGAGGCCAAAATGGCCATTTAAGAAGTAGAGGAAGAGAGATTGCGAATATAAGCTCATGGATCCCTCGTCACACCAGTATAATGTACGAACTATCATCATGGGGAGAAGGGGGAAGTGGGGGGGACTTTCAAACTCAAATAATCGTCACATGCCCCAGGAAGAGGGAAGAAAAGAGTATAAAGAGGTTGTCGACTAGATAACGAACTCCATATGGACTCCAAAATGTCTCGTTTGTGCACTTTGAGTGAAAGAAAAGAAGAAAGCTCGTGAGCAGACTTCAAGAATTATCCTTCGTGTTCTAAGAGAAAAGCTTTTATGTGGAAAGAGGTGCAAAAATCAAACCTGCCCATACTTGACGCGGCGTCTTTCGAAGAAGTCCATTCCATCGTTGGCTCTCAAAGTTGCCAAATACTACAAACTCTCCCCCACAAACGGCAATCCAAAGCTCCCTGGAGGGAGAGGGGGGCTTCTTTTCAAACTTCTCTCCGACTGCCTCTGAGAATACACCAAATATCCCACCAGCAACGCGAGGATAGAAGCTACTAGCCCCAAACCTATTGTTAATCTTACCCCAAAACTGCCCTCCCACAAGCTAGAATTCCCTATCCCAGGCATCATTTCTTCCCAAAGTCAAACAACACCTCCGAATATGAACAGGGATGAGATGATAGACTCTGGAAATTGCTCTCTATCGTACTGTGATTCTTTCTACCTCACTTGAAGCACTAGGCCAGTACTCTTTGCACGATGCTACTTTAATTTACGGCAAGGCCCAAGCCTTGCTCAAGTAATTGATAGATAAAGAATATATCACACTGACTGCAGTCCACTCAAGCGACCTGACTACCCAATACTTGTGCACTTTTTTCACTGCACATGAGTCCACTTATCATTCTTCCAACAGATATGCATGTATAGCCCGGGATGCTTGCCGTGGAATCCAACTCTATTTTAGGATCAGCTAGTGCCAAGTTTTGGCTTCTTAGCCACACATAAGGCCACTTCGACAAGTTTTGGCTAAACTCTAATTCATTTTAGCCAAAAGGTGACATTCAAGCGAGACTGAAAGTGGGAGAGGAGTTCTAAAAAAGTCATTGTCGCCATGTCATCAACATCAATTTAGAGCCGGTTGTTATTTTTTTGGGTTGTTATTTATATTCGCTCTAAGGATTCTTTGGAGCCGCTCAAAGGATTTGTTAGTTGGCATGCGGCATTGATCAACCCATGGACTACTGCCCTCCCGGAGAAGTGAAACTGGATCATGCTGTCACTGTTGAGGCAAGCCCTGAGCACATATCTCTTTTGCGGCAATTTTGCCTATTTTTTTTTTAAAAGCGGGGGGGTTAAGATATTGAAACTGAGGGAACAATATGAAATGCTTTTGGTCCTGTTTTGGGTTAGATCCATACTAACAATCGAGATTTGTCATGCGGAGTTACATGTTGCATTCCCTCATTATTTAGGGTTCAGTTTGGCTTCCATCATGCTGGATCTCATAATACGGAGGACAATAAAAGAAGAAGTGTTCTTCAATTTCAATTTCTTGGTTGCCTATGTACCAGTGTTGGGCGGTTATTTGAATTTCTCTCTAATACCCGGCGGTTACCTATCCGGTTATATGTATATATGACCGGCGGAGGTGAAAAAATGAAGTAACTGGTCCAGTTAGGAACCGGCGGAGGTCACGCATTCAAATAACCGAGCAAAAAACCTCTTAAAGAACTGCCCAATACCCGCGGTTATTTGATGAAACCTGCCGGTTATTTGAAGTTTTTGCAAGTAACCATAACCGGCAGGTTATATCTAGCCATAGAAAATTTAATAACCGCAACCGCAAGTTAGTAGTTTTCTAAAATTTGAAGCAACCGAAACCGCCGGTTATGAAAAAAATCAAATAACCGGCCAACACTGGTATGTACGGTAGACTAATAGATTTTTTCAATTAAGTTAATTTAATCGTAAGACTTTTTAGTGAATTATCGGCTGATATACTCTGTAGAACCATCGATATGGCCCTGATATATCGATTCTTCTCGATACTTTATAATGACGGATGACTTGGTCCTATTCGATATCGGATGATAGTAATGGATGAAAGACAACCGGCATGTAGCCGAGTGGTAATGGGCACATATTCCATCGTCTCTCCAGTTCTTCTCTTCTTCACGAATCCCTAATCTCCTGAAAAGTCACGAGCTTGCCCAATTTCTCGTCACCTGCAGCTGTCCGTCACGGCTGCAAGTCTTCAGCGGTTACCTTCTTCTCTGGCAAAACTGAGGTACAAGCTCCATTGGTACCTAACAGCCTGGACTTAACCCGCAAGTTCTTTCCTGCCAATCCTCAGTGGAAGTCCCTTGTGAAAAAATGGCATAGGATCAATACTGATTTTCTCATGGGGGTCAATGAGCGTCCATTGATGGCAGAGGACTAGATGATGGAGAAACACTAGCATCTCTGTGCGGGCAAGAACCAGGACATGTGCGGGGCCCTCCTCCAAAAGGGAGGTATGTGTAGGGGACTTGGCCTTTACCCTCAAAGCGGGAGGGATCAAACTTTTCTGGATTTGGAAAAAACTCTGGGTACTTGTGGGAACGGAATGAGCTCCAAAAAATCTGCAGGCCAAGTTCAGCATGGCTTAGTATTGCACACCTCTGCAGGCAAGAAGAACTGAACAGTTCAAAACAAAGAGTCGAGGATTAAAATTCAGGCATGGCAGGGATCAACTACCATAGATGATTAGATTGAGAGCCAGACGAACCAACCCAGTTTGTCAACAATGATACGGACAAGGAGCGGGAATGTAAATTACCAGCCAGCCCTTGGGAATGCTGAAGCCAGCATACTCAAAGTCTTTCATAGCTTTGCGAAAGGTCCCCTGCACAGGGGGCTGTAGCCGCAGCGATTCCTGAATAACACGCCATGTGTACTTCATACGCCGAGTGTCCTCCCAGTTCAAGGCCTCCCCTGCCTTCTGCTCAGATATCTCTCTTTGCTCTGCGGAACTCAGCATAGGTAGAGTCAAAATCTTTAGACCTCAGACCAACTTTTAATTGTGTATTGGGTACATCTTGCTCCATGTGGTTCCGAGGAGATCAGCTAGTGCCAAGTTTTGGCTTCTTAGCCACACATAAGGCCACTTCGACAAGTTTTGGCTAAACTCTAATTCATTTTAGCCAAAAGGTGACATTCAAGCGAGACTGAAAGTGGGAGAGGAGTTCTAAAAAAGTCATTGTTGCCATGTCATCAACATCAATTTAGAGCCGGTTGTTATTTTTTTGGGTTGTTATTTATATTCGCTCTAAGGATTCTTTAGAGCCGCTCAAAGGATTTGTTAGTTGGCATGCGGCGTTGATCAACCCATGGACTATTGCCCTACCGGAGAAGTGAAACTGGATCATGCTGTCACTGTTGAGGCAAGCCCTGAGCACATATCTCTTTTGCGGCAATTTTGCCTATTTTTTTGGGGGGGGGGGGTTAAGATATTGAAACAGAGGGAACAAAATGAAATCTTTTGGTCCTATTTTGGGTTAGATCCATCCTAACAATCGAGATTACTCTGATTCTTTCTACCTCACTTGAAGCCCATCTCTGCCGTCTCAACAGGTCTAAGGACAAATCTCCACTAAGCCAATACTTTGCACGATGCTAATTAATTCACGGAAGGCCCAAGCCTTGCTCAAGTAATTGATAGATCAAGAATATATCACACTGACTGCAGTCTATTCAAGCGACCTGATTGCCCCATACCTGTGCACTTTTCTCATTGCACATGAATACTCCACTTCTTGTATAGCCCAGGCTGCGCACTTCTTGCCGTGGAATCCTTATCAGTAAAGTGTAACGTTGAGCACAAATATTTATCAGGTCAACTGCTTGACTCTACACTCAGAATACGCAATCGAATCACCCACGATCCCTCAGGTGGTCCACTGATGTTGTCAATCCGGAGTTTTGGGACTTCTTATTAGATGGGGGCTGCTGCAGGGAGGTATTAAAACAAAATGACAGTCATTGTTGGGCAGCCCCAATAGCTCATAAAACTGGTACATACTATAGAAAATCTCCAATGGACCAATTTTTCTTATTCTCTGGAGCTTGGACATCGTGGGGCTATGATGTGGCGGTTGACCAACCTTTTGGAAGGCTCAAGCGCCATCTGATCACAAGGCCAGACCCACCGCTAAAGTTAGGTCCATTCGCACCAAGGGTATAAAGTGTAAAGGCCCAACTTCTATGTATCGGTAGTCGGCCAAGTTGGCACTAGATGACAAAAAATGAATCTTGAAGGGTTGAAGGGTTCATATTGGTTGTATTTATCCCTCCCTCGAGCCATGGGTCAAACGTATTACCCAACATTTATTCTACTTAATCCAATACCTATTCACACCAGGCGGTAAAATGTATATGTTACTAGCAATGAGTTAGTCCGCACTCCATACCTATTCGGACCGAGGGTTAGTTTGCATCCCCAAACCCTTAACTCCCTACGTTCCTGGATACATGACACTAGAGGCACTAGACGATACTATCAAGAATATATTCCTAGGGACATACTTTTTTTGTTGGGAACATGTGCATAGAACCAAAAGGATGAAGTTACACCCTCCAAATTTTGGGGACCTTAGGGCGTTGACACACGAGTGGCAGCGGCACACATAAAGTAGAGTTGTATTTTATTGGTTGACGATGAAGCTGCGGCTACCACACGGCTGAACATACGCCCATGTTAAATCCTACACGGAGCTTGTGTGGCTGCCACCGTGGGATCAGTGCCTCTATCGCTCTTCCAACCATCAGCCCCTGAAAACCTATAAAACAAGCCATGATATGGGGGCGGGAAGAAAGCTCATCCTTCCCCCCACTTGCCACACCAAGCTCCCCTCTGCCTACATGCTCTGTGTGTGGACTTGGTTGCGCGATTTGGATTATGGTGGGAAACCATTGCCATTGCCGCTGCCGCTCCTTTCCCGTGTGGTAGCCAGCCAAGATTTTATCGCTGATGTAGGCTGATGTGGACCTATATATAGGCAAAACTCATAGCCTTTGGTATTTGGAACGCGACAATTTTATGCCGCTCGTGTGTCATGGGCCTTAGCAACCCACATCTTCCGAACGTAAATCTACGAATACAAGAATATGCGGGGAGCGGGAACAACACTGGCTGCCTAGTTTCTAACCTGTCGCCACATCATCTGCCATGTCAGATTTTAAGATAAATCTAATCTAGTCTCAACAGGACCTTAGCAAGGTCAAATATATTTGGTTGTACTCCCTCATATAACCCTTGGTGCGAATGGACGAATGGACCTTAAGAGGGTATATAAAAGAGGGGAGGGTTGTGCTCTGTGTGGCCTTTCCCCCCTCGAACTTAACTATTTAGTACTTAGATAACATGCAAGGTCTTCACAAAAAATGGAAACATCCTATAGGTACCACCAAGTGCTGAATTATATACTAGCTCAAATGAGTATAATATATACTAGAGTGTGAGTGAATCTTCACAATTCAATTCATGTCTAATCTCCAATTTTGTTGAGATGTTCCAACATGATACATTTTCTCAACACACTCCTACTTCATAGAGAGCAATATATATGTAGTATTGACCTCGGAGGGATGACAACATTAGGGACTATTGATATGGGATCTCAAGAAGGTCATATCATATTTACTCACCAAACAAGACAATCAAATTAACCTAATAAGAAAACATAGTTGTATATGTGGTGGCGAAAGCCACAAAACATGTGCCCAATGATGTTAGTCATTGCAAATTTTGATGTTGCTACTACCTGAATTGTTCGAGTAGCGCGTGAGCAATTCCCCGAATTTCCACGAAATTCCCACAACGAAACGAACTTGGCGAAACTAAATGTCATTATGCAAAACTAACACATAAAGAATAAGTAGCCCCTATACCTGATGAACATCTTACCCTATAGGTGTGGCTTTTTCTCCATAACAAACACGAGAGTGCGGTGAGACTTCACCTCAAATTGCAGGTCCTCGCCCATAGCTAATTTCTCACAGGGAAACTCTATACCAAACAGCCTGAGAAAAAATCACACTGAAGGATAATTTCGCATGGTAAAACTCTGTACCAACTAGCCTGAATTAGATGTAGGATTGTTGGGTGATGGGATTTCATATAGAAAGTTTCGACTCAAGATATACCAGTAAGGGTCTCTCAATGCGAACCCACTACTGCATAGGTTTGTGTCCATATCACCAAGTCTTTCTCAAATACCAGTAAGGGTTTCTCAATGCGAAACCCAACGCTGCATAGGTTTGTCACCAAGTATTTCTCAATGCGAAACTCGTCTGCCGCTATAAGTTTAAGGTTTCTGGCTGCACTAGTGAAGTTTCCGGCTAGCTGAATTGGTGCATATGTACCGTATATATGCACCAATCTTCTATACCCGCTTATGGTTTTTCCCGTTTTGAATACATATAACTCATATGACCGAGGTTAAGAAAACATAAAACTCCTCGTGGGTTGCGCGTGAGCATGCTCACGTTGTGCTCACGCAATATCAACCCCCAATTGTTCAAACCCTCTCCCTCTCACATAGACTCATAAATAGACATCACCAACTTGACAATTAACCCTTAAAACGACGACGCGACCCGTTTCAGGTCGCGCCTTTTTGCTAAGGAGGGCATATCTCCGTCGGATGACATCCGATAGAGATGCGGCTTGAATGAATTCTGTAGCCAATCTAGTCCTCTACACGCTCCAGTAAACGGTTCATGAATGCTATAAATAGCCTACATGCTAGAATTTATGAAGTGGCGGGGGTCAACAATGCGTGTGGTGTGGGTGGGCCACGCCCATTGACCAGGCACGTCCCCCCCCCACCAGATTTGGCCCTCACCGGAGACTGGCGGCATAATGCCTGCTTTTCCGATGGCCGGAAATCCACAATTTGGGCCATCCACACATGGATTTTTATCAAAATCCAAACATTTCTTGGTAGAGGCCTTTGCAATGGAGTGTTGCATAGAATGACCGTTGGAATTTGCTGACAAGTCCCATTTTGAGGGCATTTGGAAGCCCTCAGCTCACCAAAGCAACTTGGAATGAATTTAACCCCCCATAATTCACATACAAATCACCCCCCTTCAATTTTGTTTTTTTTGCATTTTCACATTTTAGGCCTTTTTATTTTGTTACAATCTCCCAAATGCAACAGTCAAAAGTCCTGCAATTTTGCCAAGTCATTCATAATGTAGGGATGAACGTCTACGGTTCATCACGTGGATGTCAGTGGGTAGGTAGTTACAGGGGATTTGATAGGGTATATACCTGTTTTTGCCAAAAGTCCAAAAATCATGCTCAACGGTTTTAATCATTTTCCACATACGCTCCCGAAGCCCCCAAATTCTAGTGAGGCCAGAAGACAATGATGATGCTCATGATGCCCAGTGCTTGGGTATTTGTGTCTTGCCTGCGCATAACCTGGGTGATCCTGGGTCCAATCTTTCAAGATGTGTCTTCAATCATCCATTGGCCCCTCGATGGGTCGTGTGTTGCGCAGTAGGTTGACGAGCCCTGGTCGCGCGCAGCTAGGGTGACGACATACTAGCCTAGGGGGTCGTGACAAGTTACGGTGTAGGTTGGGCTCAACGAACCGCCTACTCGGCGGCGGTAACTGCAAGGGTCCGTGACAACTATGGATGGATCTAAAACAGTCTAACTTCCTACCGGCAAAACAGAGCTTGACACTCCAATTCACAGGGCGATTTGCGTTTTCTAGTCCTACGTTTTGTTTATGGGTTTTCTACGTCTTCAATCGTAATTGCCTTCCAAGTCTTTGTTTATTACTACTTCTTACGTGCCTGGACTCCCAACACACTTATAGCCGGGACGAACCTTCAAATCCCTTCACAAAACGAATCTCGAGCCCAGGGAGATGATGATCATCTATCTCCCGCCCAATGCCCCTCCCTAAATCCGGAGGTGGATTAGTTTCCTACCTCCGAGGAAGGGACCGGATCCGCTTTTCCAAGTCAGTCTCCCTGCTTAGAGCGATCCAAAGTTTCAACCTCAATGGTCAGTCCATCATGTGAATAATAGCAATTCAAACCTCTAGGAAATTCCCGAGATCTAATAAAACAATGGCCATTCCCTGGCCCAAGGCCCCCACAGCGGCAGGGAGGTCGTCTTCAAATATCCTCGGCGGAGGGAGGCAATACCTCATTTAAAACTTCCGTTTTAAAGTTAAGGGGGTCCGGATAAAATCCTTTATTAAAAACGAACTACCCTGCTAAATAATAAAGAACAAATAATTTAAAACTTCCTACAAATGCGTGAAATTCGTAGAAATAGAGAATCATCGTAGGATCCTCGAGCTAACCAAATTACCCTCAAGGTACGAGGGGAAGGTCATGGGAACGCCCTCTATGTCGGGAGCATTGGGGAACCGCTCTCCACTTGGGAGCGCCCCTAAATTCCTATACCAAACCAATCAATAATGCATTAGCAACTTAAGCAATCACCGGGCCATGATGAATGAAATATGCCACCCATCGGCTTCTATCCGATTGCCATCACCTTGGTGTGTCAACAATGATTAAACATTCAGTGGGTCCAGGGTCCATTCCATGCACCTCTTCCAACTACTTCCAATATAATGTGTCAACAATGATTAAACATTCAGTGGGTCCAGGGTCCATTCCCTTGCGCCTCTTCCAACTACTTCCAATATAATTTGATTAATTTATGCAAACAACCACCCTAGAACAAATTTGGAACATGTCATCTTCTATCTTTTGAAACCCCTACCAGGGATTCTCTCCTCCCTATCTCTGGGCTCTCTCTCTCTCTGCCTATGACATCCCCCCGTGAGCCGTGCTTTCACAAGCCCCCGGATACATATCAAACTGATGGCTTCAATTGGGTCTATCCAATGGTACCAACCATTTCTTATCCTTTGCTAAAACACGCATGCATTCCCATGCAAGAAGAACACCATGAATAGTGCACAAGAAATCAAAGGCTAGGGGGAAACCCCCCCTTAAAATACGTACTAGGGACCAACAGTCCCTAGTAGAGTCCGTCGCGCCTTAGGCGCCTCTAAGCTGGAGGTCAACCAAGGAGATTGCCTAGAATCGCCATAGAAATGCGCATCTAACACGGGTGGCGCGGCCTTCCCCCGTGGGGGAGTTGACCCCTGGAGCAAAGTACAGGTTGTTGGTACATTGCGTGGCAGCACCAGGCACCATAGCTGGGCCCGTGTAGGTACGACACAAGCGGCAGAGACGACTTGGACCCACGCCGACGGCGGGCCAGTAATGCTGCGCCACGTAGTGCTGGCCGCGGGGTATCGGTTTTTACCGATAGAGGCCCTAGTTCCCCTCTTTAACCTTATCTGGAAGATTGAAATGATCCCCTTTCGCTGGCAATAGGGGGTCATTGTCAATCTATATAAGAAGGGTGACATAGAAGAACCGGGGAACTACCGTGGCATCACGCTCCTCAATGCTGTTGGCAAGACATTCTGCAGAGTTATAAGTACTTGTCTCGAGGTTAATCTGGAGTCTAGAGGTTGTTTCCACGAAGGCCAAGCTAGCTGTCGGCTAAACATGGGCTGTGTGGATGATATCTTCACTCTAAGCCAGATTATCTAGGGAAGGAAAAAAGAAGGGAAACCCACTTATGTTTTTTTCCTGGATGTCAAAAAGGCTTATGACACAGTGTGGAGAGATGGCCTATGGTTCCGCCTCTGGTCTTGTGGGATCAAGGGAAAGATGTGGAGAGTTGTCCACAACTTGTATGCTCACACCAAAAGCTGTGTCACTGTTAACGGACAGAAGTCCAACTTCTTTGACATAGACCAAGGTGTAGCTCAAGGATGTACTCTCTCCCCTCTGCTCTTCAATGTTTTCATCAATCAACTCCTCGAGGATGTGGAAAGTGAGGGATTTGGGTTAAGGGTGGGTGATACCACCATACCAGCCCTTATGTTTGTGGATGACTTCACAGACATAGGGGAGACTCCAACCAATCTCCAGGAGTTGATTGATTGCGCAAAGAGATACTTTGATCTTTGGGGGCTAGAGGCTAATGTCAACAAATGTGCAGTGGTAGCATTCAACGACAGAGGAGAGGGAGGAAGTGATCTTAAGTGGCAGTGGGGTAGCCAAGCCGGTCCTCCCTCCCTTCACTTACATGGGCGTTGAGTTTTCCTCCAATTGTAATTGGGATGCACATATCTGGAAAGTTGTTCAAACTGGCAAGGGCAAAGCTCTGGGGCTCACTAAATTTTTCCACTGGAGAGGGGTCAACTCTGAGGTTAAGAAAACCATGTTTTGTAGCGTTATTAGACCTGCCTTGGAGTACGGATCTGCTATATGGGTTGATAACTCCAACCAGGCTAAGGTGTGATTGTAAGAATCTCAGCCGACTGGGGATAGTAGGTACAGATCTATCCTTGTACACTACTAGAAAAGTCTTACCAAAGCTTGGCTCATATATGGAGACTGTTTCCAGAATGTGGATGCGATCTTACACAAAAATGCCATGAATTGTAGGGACTTGTCATCACTTACGCTAGTGCGGCTTTAAGCAGGCCACCAATGGCTTCCTTAGTAGGCTGATGATGCCCCACTCAACTGTATCGTTTATCTTGAGCGGCTCGATATCTACGTAGAGAGGAGACAACTCAAATGCTTGCAAAATCCTGGTCAAATATAACTTGACTTGGAGAGTCCCCAGGCCCATGCCTGGGCAAAGCTTTCTTGCCGCTGTGAATGCCACATTCTTCTGTCTCTTCAAGGGGCTGTCATGGGAGGGATCGTCGTCCACGTGACGGCTGGGGTCGAAACACATGGGATTCTCCCACACGTCTGGGTGGTTGGCTATGGCGCCCAGGTGGCACAGCACCTGGGTGTTGACAGGAAGTCTATAGCCTCCCAGCACAATCTCCGTGGTGGTTGAGTGGGGCACTGAGAGCATGACTGGAGCGTTCAGTCGCATGGTCTCTTTCACTACAGCGTCCAGGTATGGCATGCTCTCAATCTCATCCTCGGTGACCTGAATCAAGGCGGACACGTTGTTTTGAAATGGAGAGAGTGAGACTGCAAAATTACTCTGAAATCACTCGAATAGTTTTTTATTTCTGGCTCTGATTTTGTTTCCTCTCTCATGTTTTCTTCCACTTTGTCCCATAAGCTCTATGAGCTTTCCGCAGACGTATAAAGCACCATTTCATTTCATTTCATCTCTGAAACATTGAGCACCCAGGTGTCTATAAAGATCTGGCAGACTGATTAGCATTTGAACTAGTAGTCTCTGACCACCTGCTGCTCACGCTGCAGACTCAGACCGTCAAAACATGGAAATCTATCTTTAAGTTTGAACTCACTTGCTTGACTTGCAGTGGAAAGTGGGAGTTATTTACCTGTCCCTTCCTTCCAACGACTCTGTCAATCTCTGTATGAGCCTTGTCTTGCAGTAATGGGTTCACCATGAGGTTAGCAAGAGCCCATTCTAGTGTTGACGCTGTGCTGTCCGTCCCTGCCAACACTATCTCACTCAAAAGCCACACAATCTCTCTGTCATGCAGCTTATCGTCCCCCTTCAAGGCGACGAGGATGTCTACAAAGTCGTTGTTGGGCGCCCCGGGGGCTTTGGTAGTTGCCCGTTCCCGGTAGTCCTGTACCACCGTCAGGAACACCTGACACCATTGTGCTGAAAAATGGGTTCGGATCAAATACAGCAGTGTGCAGGGACAGAGGGAGGGTCAGAAAGAAAGCAATGACGCTTCAAAACGTCCGCGGAAAGCTCAAAGAGCTTATGGGACGGAAAGCAGGAGAGAGACAGACAGAAACAACCTGTGAATAAGAAAGAACGAACGCTTAGAAACGACAAATTTGAAACAGACAATAGACATACTGGCTGACGAGACAGAGTGGAGGAGGGAGACACAGATTGTCTGCACATCACTTCTACCATGTGTTCTAAGTATCCTAGTCTTGAAACATGCCCTGCCTCAGAGCCACCAGTAAACCCTAACCCAAAAATAAACCCTTGAATGTGTTCTCTGACTTGGTTTGCTGTTACCTTCTCCAGTTTCTTGGCTATGGCTGCCCGCTGCAAATCGATAGGGGTTGGCAAGTGGCAGGCAGCGGGGATGTAGTCGGTTATGATGAAAGCGGGGCCAAGTCGCACAATTTCCATGAACAAGTTCTCCAGTTGCATTACGTTGGGATCCTTGTGGGACCCGATTCCAGCAGTGATACCATCAACCCGCTTCCCAAAGCAAATGCTGAACAAGACTTTGAAGGCACAGAGGCGGAGGTGCCCTCGCAAATAAACCCATCCAGGGCTGATGTTGTCCCCCCGAGCCATCTCGTCCTTCAAGTCCTTAAGCATGATTGATATATCAAAGTCGCGAATCGGGCGGAAGCTCGACACTCGAGCAGGGTGAAGAAGATGATTACAGAAAATTGTGCGCAACCTGTGCCAATGCGGGCCATTATATGGAGGGACGACTTTGAGGTTTTGGTATCCCGCTGGGAAGAGCAGCATATACGGCCATGACAGTCGCACTCGAGAATGGAACGCAGTGTCATACTGTTGCACAACCTAGTGAACAAAAGTGGAGTTTTTGAGAGGCCATTCGAATATCTCTCAGGCGGTTGAGAGCAGCAAGGAATCAACCAGGGGATAACAGGTAATTCTATGTACTTCTTCATGAATATATGTCTATCTGGTTCATGGTTGTCATGCATATTGAGATTGAAGGGCTCTACACGGTTACCTGTACTGCGATGTTCGGAGTTGTGATGAAGACCGTGGGAATGCCGCCCATGTAAACAGTCATTAGACCACCATATTCTTTGTCACACATCCTCGCAAGAGCATCGCATGGTGCAGGCCCCAGTTGCAGCGAGGTTCCAAAGACTGGCCATGGCCGTGGCCCCGGAGGCAAGCGTCGCAAACCTCCCAGCCATCCGGCCCTGTACAGCAGATATGTGGTGCCACAAATCACCACGAAGCCTAGCGCCCCTACACTATACAGCTGGATTTTCTCTGCCCTACTCAAGTTTGCAGTTGCTAGTGGGAAACTCAGTTTCAGTTTCATTGCAGGGAGGGGGGAGTTGAGAGAAAGAAGGCAGACAGCACAAAGCTGTGTGGGCTGCGATTGCTAAGATCCTGGTGCCTGCAGCAGGGTGGTTACTCTGTGGTGATGCCCTTGCTTAGGTGCCCTTTGGCTTGCTGAGGTATCATAGCTTGTACTGGGTACATAACTGTGTCTCTTCCCTACCTTCTTCCTGCTCATTTCAATAAACAAAATTTCAAAGAGCCAGGAGGGGAAAGGAGAGAGACGAAGCTGTTGGAAATCTGCAAAGGTCCCAAGATTCCAACCACCATGCCTAAGCTATGTCCTGGTCCTGGGACATCAACGGAATAAACAGCCAGGTAGCAGGGCCAGTTTATTTCTAGGGCCTTGGATTAATGATGTCCCAATCTCATCCGAACCCCGCATATCATCTTATGGTCCCCGAGATGTCTTAAGAAATGTTGGTGCAATCTTATTGGATGGCTTTTTGAAGAATCTGATGAGTAAAATCCTCAAACTAAGCCTTTTGTTGCAATGCAAATCATAAACCACATGTTTCCCCAGTGCAAGCTTCACATTCTTCCAGCATGGACCATATCTACTCTTCAAACTGTTGGATGCTATGGTGGGAGCCCATCAGTCATTGCCCTTGTGTTCTTCTGAACTACCTTAACAACACATGGAGAGGGTGGGCTTGCATGTAGAAGCTTGGTAATGCAGGGAAATCTGAACTAGATATTTACTGTTGGTGCAGATGGAGAACTTGGTGTCTTTACAAGTGAGACATGAAAACTCATTGACAACAAGGAGCTTCCAAGCAGTGGCAGCAGTTTACAAATACAGGCAATCTGAATCACATTAACGTTGACCAAAAAGGCTTCCAATCTTGATCTCAAACCATGCCAACACTCGAAGTTTGTGTGATACTGAGGTATATGATGACAGTGTCTCCAGTGTTTTATGGCACCCACGCTCACTACAATTCTGCTTTGCTACCTGACATACCATGAAGATACATCCTCCAGGTATAATCTGTTGGTGGCGTACGATGTCAACTGATGGAAGACCCCATCAGATTTCCTCTTGAACCTATCCTTTCAGACATAAAAGAGCTGTATCACTTGCCCTTCCAAATGGTGTGTGGTGGGAAGAATGGATGGAATTGGTACTATCGCTTCTGTAATGAAGACAGACAATAGCTGTCAGCAGACCAGGTTATTTTCCCTCCTCATTCACAAGTCTGTGATATGAGCAAAATAGACCCGTCTTTTCCAGAATGCAAACATCACTGGTCCTCCCTTGCCAAAAACAAGCCCTGCGAAGGTCAATATCGCTATCATTGAGTACTTGGTGACAGAAGGAAAAAACTGGCTGTTGGAAGGGATCACGGATCAAGGGCATGAATCAGGTTCATTGGCAGTGCCTCTCTTGCGTTTTTTCTCAGGCGGCTGCTCTTTGTTCTTCATGAACTCCTGTGCAAACACCCGTAGAGATGCTGTCACATCTCCATTCCGGTGGGCTGCCATGCAACCCACTCCCTTTCAGCTTTTCATGATAAGCACATCAGTTTCTCAAAGACAATGTAATATTTGAGTGGGGATGATTCACTCAGTAGAGTTTACTTGCCATAACTTTGCCGAGTAGTGGCATGGACAGAGCAGAAAAGGGTCCATGCTGGGGAAGGGGAAAAGAAGGACAGTTGCAAAGTCGAGAGAGAGAAGCAGGAGATGCAGAGTCAGTTTGGAAGGTGAATTTCAATAAACAATTGACAAGGGACAAAAGACAGACATGGACAAAGTTACAGTCTCAGCCTGATGGTTGGGGCATACTGGCAAGAAGGATGTCGTCCATGTTAACAGTCTTGCGGCCAGCATGCTGTGCAAATAGATCCACATCCCTGCCCAACTGTTCTGTAACACATCCCCCAAAGTCAGAAAGTATGCTGTGGGTCACTTGGCAAGTGAATAATTGTCTCAACACAAAGGGCCTAACAAAAATTAGCAGAAGGACAATGGAGAACATTTTGAACAGCTAAGATATCACCATTCCTGCCCTGTGGATCACGACCAAGTGATTCTACTGATTGTCAGAGTGATATTTGGTTCCTTAAAAACACTCTCTCATGTGAATTATGCAAGCATGGACGAAGTACCAACAAATTTGCAGGTGAGGTCTGCAAGAGCTGCCATCACAGGGGGTGTCACTTCCATCTCCAGCTTCTGTGCTGTTGCACAATCCATCATTCCAGTCCCCTAATCCAACCGTTAGAATAGTCGAACATGGCTGCCAAACACACAGCTTGGTTTGCTACAAAGTACTGCACTACACAAGATACTGCACCAAGAAGATGGGCTCTCGAGGGCGTGTGAAAGGATATCAGTACAGAGTGCCCAGATCAAATTGAGGGCAGGACCGGAAGGTAGGCTTTTGCCAATTTCCTCAAATGCACATATGATATGTAGAAGAAACTATATCACTACCCATCTACTCTGAATTCCTATAGATCTTGCAACTCCCTTTGTTTGCATTTGCCATCCTTACTATCACAGGCTGCACTGTTGTTCGCATATCTGACCCAATTTGACATGCTGAATTCCAGGAATCAGTCTGTTCAATCATTAACTAGCAACCAACAGAGACAGAATACTCATCAAACACATTTTTCTGCTGTTTTGTAACTAGAAATTGGCACTTGATTCCAGGCTGAAATCAGGACAGGAATGAGAAAGACAAGTATTGAATCTCTCTCCTTCAGAGTGAAACAAGGAGCAGAAAGCTGAGACCATAAACCTTCGGATTCGGCCGTAGTTATGACGGCCACTCGGAGGCGATCGTTCAGTCGCTGTCTGCGACACTGCAGCTCTTGCTGCGTCTGCCTTATCTCTTCCTGCTCCTGCTCCGCCTGCTCCCCCTCCTCCTCTTCCTCTGCCTCCTCTTCCTCTTCCTCTTTCTCATCCTCCTCTCCCTCCCCCTCTTCCTCTTCCCCTTCCTCCCATTCCTCCATGCCTCCCTCCGACAAAAACTCCCTCTCGTACTCCACCCTACTCAGCCCTTCCTCCACAACACCAGTGTAAACCGTTTTCTCCATATCACCAGCCCCTGTGTAAATACCCATTTCCCAATTCACTCCTTGGCCTTTCTGTACGCCCTTAACTGTGTTGTCCCCAGTTCAGACCTCCGTAGATCTCCAGCTTTGCATCCCTTCTACTAAGCACGCCTTGTGTCCTTCCTGAGGATTTCAATCGTCTCGCATCTGGCTTGCATTTTCAGCGATTAAATTCGTTTCCCAGAGAAAACTAGCCCCTCCTGCGCTGAATCTCTTCCTCACACATCGCAATTTCAGTTTGTATTTCCTGGTGCATGTACAGAAATCCCAGATCCCCTCTATGCTGTCTCTCCCTCACTGCCTCAACCCTAAAAGTAGTCCTAAGCAGTTCGATCGGTTGGCGGGAAGAAACAAGAAAGAGCTGCCACCGTTCATATTATGAGTTTTGTTTGACGGCTCCCTGGCATTGCACTCCTCTCATCTGTTGCGGTGCTCAAACCAGACGGAAGTTGGCACAAAAGGTCCGATGTTGCTGCGTGCCCACAGCGTAATGCGAGGAAACTACATCGTGAAGATCATACACCACACATCGTACGAACAGGTTTGCTTCGCTAAACACTCGTTTAAGTTACAAGCACGGCTCTCCCCACCCGTCTTGGCTTACCACATCCTTGTGTGCTCGGTCTCTAACGATGGGTTTGTCACCAATCTATTGACCCCCTTGCCGTGCACTTCCTTCGCTGTCCATATGGTGGAGATCGTTTCCTTGTTGTGGGAACTTTTTTTCCTTTGTATAGTCGCCACGTCAGCTTGTAAAACCCCGTGGAAGAGATCTCGAAACAAAGAAGATAAGTAGACTACTTCTTTGATGTCGCTTCTGGTGCCTGTAGTGAACCCTATTGATCCCAATGTCGTTGACAACTGAGAGCATCCCTGTCTGCACTGATGAACACCAATTTGTCATTTGTGGAAGGTCTACATATGGTACTTGTGATGTGGAGAGATTTGGTAATCGGAATGGGATTCACAGATGTCTCGGTGCATGGTCGGACAGAGGATTCCACCTTAGAGAATCCATTGATATTGAAGATTGCTAGTTCAGGGGCCCACTTTCTTGTGCACTCACTTCTTTTCTTGTTTCCTCCTGGTGGCTGTAAATTTCTTTCCTCGCTTGTAATTGACATAAGAAGTAACGAATACACACTGTGAACTTGGCAACATGCACTCAGGGGTGATTAGTGATTACCTCAAGCCAGAGATGAAATCATCTTGGATTGAAGATATAAGGTGTTAGGGGGTGGGGGACAGAGGGTTTTAGTAGGAAGTGGCCTTCACCTCAAGCCTGCAACGCTCAAGACCCGTCACATCTGAGAATGCAGTTGAGGTCCACACTTTTCTACAACCAGAGGTGCAAATCTCAAATGAAGAGATCACATCCTATGATTTGATTGTGCGATATGTTGTGTGCATGCAACAGTATGTGAGACAGGGATACTCTCAGTTGTCAACGACATTGGGATCAAAGAGGTTCACTACAGGCACCAGAAGCGACATCAAAGAAGTAGCCTATCTTCTTTGTTTCGAGAGAAATCGATGGAAGCAATCCCACAGTTATAAAAAGCCTATGGAAACTGATGCATCCCCAAGTTCATGATACTGATACTCTGGTAACATACTCTGATATCACCTGTGCACTTTCATATGCACCCTCGACACAGCGACCTAGTGCTACTCCTGCCACATAGTTGCCTCCAAGAAACACTCCCTCCAGCCCTGCGTCTTGGAGACCTTTCTTGGCAGCTTCCAAGAGGTCAAGATGGCCAATAGTAAATTGGGGGATAGCACGGGGCCACACACGGACACCGTGCACTTGCGGAGGACCGGCATCAGGCTTCACCAGCATAGTGCGCACATCCTTGTCAACAATGCTCACAATCTCGTCCTCCGTCTGCAGAATGACCCCAGCAATATGTCAAGCCTGTAGCTCTCTACTGTACACAGCTATAGGATTGTCATAGTTGCATTCTGACCACTTCCTGGTTTGGACTGAGATCAAAAGGTGTTTTCCCACCACCAAGAGATCTGTGAAACGTTCGATTCGGAAGTGGCACATAGAAAAATTCCACAATGAGGAGGTCAAGGCTGAGTACGTCCAGGCCTTGCAAGAGGCTCTCCCTCATTTTGTCCAATCGCTCCAAGAACTTCAGTCACGCTCTGTTAACGCAAGAAATGAAGTCGAAAGAGCAGTGGACTCTTGGGAGAGTTTTGTTTCCTCCGTGGCTGAAAAGATCATTGGGAGGAAACTAATTGTCTGCGGTAGAGCAGTTAATTGGTGGACTAATGAGATTAAACTCAAGATAGCTGAGAGACGAGCCCTCTATAAAGAGTGCTGCAATTTGGAAACCAACAGAGAATTGTGGGCGAGGTACTACCAGCTCCGTAAAGATATCAATCAGCTTGTTAGGTCTCAGAAGAAATTATACTGGGACAAGTTATACAGTGAAATAAACTCAAACCACCATGGTGGTAATGACAAGAAATTCTGGTTGGCCCTTCAACGTTTGTACAAACCGAAAAACGGTCAGCAAGTACAAGCGCTGAAGACTACTAAAGGTGCAGTGGTGACTTCATCGGTTGACATTGTCAAAACCTTTGAAACTCGCTACAGTATCCTTGGCAGAACTTCTAGGTCTAACAGTGAGGGGTCTTCTGCTGAATGGAGGGACACAGTTGGAAAAACTGTTCCTATGATTCAAAACAGCCCTGATGAACTGGAGTATATTTCAATGGCTTATAATGCTCCCATTAGTTCTTCTGAGATTGTGGAAGCAATTGAACATTTAAATGGATATAAAGCTGGTGGACCTGATGGTATTGTCAACGAGCTTATCAAGCACGGTGGCGATCCCATGATAGAGGCCCTAGTTCTCCTCTTTAACCTTATCTGGAAGACTGAAATGATCCCCTTTCGCTGGCGACAGGGGGTCATTGTCAATCTATACAAGAAGGGTGACAGAGAAGAACCGGGGAACTACCGTGGCATCACGCTCCTCAATGCTGTTGGCAAGACATTCTGCAGAGTTATAAGTACTCGTCTCGAGGTTGATCTGGAGTCCAGAGGTTGTTTCCACGAAGGCCAAGCTGGCTTTCGGCGAAACAGGGGCTGTGTGGATCATATCTTCACTCTAAGCCAGATTATCCAGGGAAGGAAAAAAGAAGGGAAACCCACTTATGTCTTTTTCCTGGATGTCAAAAAGGCTTATGACACAGTGTGGAGGGATGGCCTATGGTTCCGCCTCTGGTCTTGTGGGATCAAGGGAAAGATGTGGAGAGTTGTCCACAACTTGTATGCTCACACCAAAAGCTGTGTCACTGTTAACGGACAGAAGTCCAACTTCTTTGACATAGACCAAGGTGTAGCTCAAGGATGTACTCTCTCCCCTCTGCTCTTCAATGTTTTCATCAATCAACTCCTCGAGGATGTGGAAAGTGAGGGATTTGGGTTAAGGGTGGGTGATACCACCATACCAGCCCTTATGTTTGCGGATGACTTCGCAGGCATAGGGGAGACTCCAACCAATCTCCAGGAGTTGATTGATTGCGCGAAGAGATACTTTGATCTTTGGCTCAGGGCAGGAAGCCTACCTTTGAACAGCAAACAGAAGCAGAGAGGAAAGGGAGAGTGCAATTGCCCGTTGTGTGGGCAATCTGAAGACAGTATTCATTTTCTGATACACTGTCCGGGGTTCTCTCACCAAAGAGACGCTCTCTTCAAATCTATTAAGGGAATTGTGCCTGTACCCCTGTTTACCAACTTTGAAAGTCTCGAGGCTGAGCCAAAAGCCCAGGCCCTCCTGAGGCCTAGTTTTTGGGCAAATCACACACAGCAGATTGATGCTTGTGTGAAGGGATTTCTAGAGGATATCTGGAAAACCCAGATTAATTCTTTATATGGAGGTAAGTCTTACTACCAACGTCAGCCCCTGACAGAGGTAGGTTCTGTCCCTTTTGTTCCCGCTCAAACTGGGCGCGGGGTCAATGGCCACAAGGCTACGGCAAACAACGTCTTATGAGTACAATCTGATCTACCAGTGCTCTCTTGTGAGATGAGTTGTTGATGGCTATTTAATGCTTCACTGAGAGAACATCGGATTTAGTGATTTTTGTTACGTTCTCCATTTCAACATCATTGGCCAAGTGGTGGAAATTCAAGATTCAGAAATACACATCACCTTAGTGGTGATCTCAGGGAATTGAGCACCCCCTACGTAGTTCAGCAACAGCACTCGATCTTCAGGTGCCCTGTTTGGGAACAGGGAAGAACTATAGATGGTTCCTGCCACATCGGATAACCAAAAATACAGGGTGAGACTACATAGATCGATTTGTTTACTACATTAAATATATCGCATGGACTGTCTAGTCTCAGACTCAGCTAACCACCTACAGCTTCAGGCCTATATTGAGGGTCTTCAAGTCAGCAAAGCAGTGCACACTCACTTTCCCACTTGCATAGATAGGTGAAGGGGGTGCAGCCATACCTAAGGTCTGGACGCCTTGACTGCGAGGATGAAGCTGCCCAAAGCCTTTCAACTTCCCATCAACCAGCCGGTCTTCTCGAATCCCCAACAGGGGATAAGAGATGGTCACAGCTGCCACTGGAGGATAATAAAATTGTGATAGCGCATCTGCTACCCCTTGCTGTTCTTGCACCCACAGAAAGAGCTGAAGTCAGAGACGACCTGTAAGCTTGACGGTGCTACACATTTACTGTTTGCGAAACATGATACCTACCGGTTGAGGAAGTGGGAGGCCAACAAACAGTGGGAGCAACACTACAAATGCAAGAGACTGGGAACAGAAAGCGTACGATTCTGATTGCAGGATCACCATCTGTGACAGCCAGCTTCAGCAATGAAAGGAAAATACATAGCATTGATCAATGCAAACATTAAACCCCAGATTTGGACCCAAGGAGCGAAGTAGACAGGACAGACTTCTTACAGAAAGAGGGCGCAGTATGTCACTGGCAACATAGGAAGGGACTGTCAGGACTACTGCCCTGGCCTCTACTAACTTAGTCCCTTCTGGTGTCTCATAAGTCAGTGTGTAGCCACCGTCTGCAGCCTTCTGGATTAGTGTAAGCTTCCAGTTGACCCTCACCTTGTCTCCCATGCTGCATACAAATGTTGAAAGAATCAATCCCTTTGATCTTGGAGACCAGAGAAGTTTAAGCTCACATCAATTTTAATTCTAAACAGGAGCTGCTGTGTGGGAGGGTTCCCTGAGACCCAGATCTTGCAGTGAATTCAGCAACATACTCTGGAGATTCCCAGTCATGAGCGAGGTGCCAAGTAAATGTGGGACACATAAAGGCACTCTTACTGCAAAGCATGATGTGAGGCCACTCCTCAGAAGTCTAATTTTGTATCCGCCAAGCCGAAAGTAAGAGTACATTTGTCATGTGTTATCCCAGCAACCTATCTCCACAAGCATGAATAGAGCTGACAAGAAGAGAGACATATAAACTCAAGAGGCAGGAGTATAGGATTTACTTGGCTGCAATAGCATTGGGAAGAGTGACCAATCCCTTGCGAAATGACCCCACAGTCTGACCCTTTGGCTTCGGCAATCGCCTGTCCGACCATTCAAAAGAATCAGTGTTGTTGTTGTCAAGTAAGCTGGGAGAAAAGATCAGCCACCCTTTCATGCTTCTTGTAGCACTAAGTTGCTCCATACATTTCTCGACACTTCAGGCATGTATTACTTTATCATGACACCCTCACGTCTCTGAAGCAGCTCTCACATCTTCTGAAGAGTGGCTAGGATGAGTTGTTAGTCAGTCCTCCAATGTCAGGGAATTGTCTTGTGTGAGGCCAATTGACCTCCACTCAATGGCCTAACCAGGAGAAGAGGCAACCTTAGAGGTTCCACTTGGACATCGTCACATGTGCCCCAAACAGTCCAGAACCAAAAGAAGTTCTCCAAGAAAAGAAAGTGGGGCCCTTAACAAGCAGCCCAAAAACAACTAATCATCAAGAGAGTCTCTAAGATGCAAAGCCTCTTGCAGATATGCTTCCAAGCATTTCTGATCCTCATAATCTTGACCTCAGAAAGGATTGGCTGTCCCAGAGTGGGCAATAGTACCGACCTTGAACAGATCGTGAGAGGATAGTGAAAGAAGAAACCTTCTTCAGTCTCAATCTCCATCTGTTATCTCTAGCGCAAGCCAGGCACAAGTGGTGAGCAAGCTCCAGGTTGTCCCATCTACCAGACTCTATCTGCAGGCTGTGTGAGCCCAACCCTGAACCTTCCCAATAGAGATGACATAGAGTTTGCTAAACAAGTAATTGGGCTGTAAGATCTATCATTGACGAGGACCAGGAAGTTGTCGTGATAGAACTGCAGGTTCTCTGCTTTCCAGGTCCACCTAACATGAAGTTCCATCAGCTCCTATCTAATAAGTTTTTTCCGGTCGTATTTGGAAGAAACTTCCAGACCTTCTGTATTTTGTGGTGGAGGGAGCAACAGATAGGCCGTGTCGCTCAAGAAATTCCAGACCCAAGCATACCAACAGGTCTTGAAACCAGCTGTTTTGATTCTCATAAAGGGCATGGACTGGCAGCCATTTGGGGGAGAGAGATCACAGCCTTGTCTTCATGTTCAAGTGGGTACGCAAGCAACTTCAGCGTAAAATCTGAGATGGTGTGGGACCCGTAGCCCAGGCATTTCCTGAAGGAAAAGATTCTTGTAGGGGTTCCAGAGTTTTCCCCCACCAAGAAAGCCCAAAACTTGCAGCCATCAATAGCGGCGGGAGTGGTAACTGAGCTGATAAGTCATTTTTTTTGCATGGGAGGATGATGGATTTAGAGAAAAAACAACAGGAGACTTTATGACAGTGAAACAGAGAGGATTTTCTGGTAAATGATTGGTAAGGCCTTTACGGATCACGAGGGGGAGGTGGATTTTTCTTCTTTTCCTGAAGGAGCTTAATTGTGCCACCTATGATGCTGCCACCAATATCCTCGAGTCGCCAGACTTTACCAAATGCAGCTTTCATGCTCAACTTTGAGGGGTCCCCAGCATACACCCCTGCACAAACATAGCAGGGAAACAGTATCGCCTTAAGATTGAAAGATAGTCCCCTTAATCATGCAATGAGACCACTAACTGCTGGATAGCATGAGTCCTGTGGAAGCCCATGCACATCTATGTTCTGCTGCTTTTTGTCCAAGGGCATGTCGCTTGAAAAGCTTCCAGTACTAGGGTGTGTATGTGGCTGAGGAAAGGCAGAGGGAAAGGAGGGGAGGGAAGACACGAGCAAATATCTCACCAGAACAGAAGGGCTCAATTAAGCGTTCAAACACCTCAGCCCCCAAATTGCGCCGGACAAACTCCTCCACTGATTCCTCGCGCCCCTGCACTCACTTCATCAGAGAAGTGCAAATGCCACAGCAAAAACTCATGACCTCAAGAAGACTCGGAACATTGAGGCCGGAATGTAAAACATTAGACATATGGGAGAGCACCTGCTATGCCTGACCTCGAAATAGACTCTCCCACTCTATGATTGTTTCCCCTCTAAGGTAGTGTCTGTTCCGCCCAAACCGGATGCGGGATCTATGGCCACTAGGCTGCAGCAAACAATGTCTTATGAGCACATTTATAATGGTTTACCCTAACACCACCAACCTAACATCACCAATTATGATTGCAAGACTGCAGTAAACACATATCAATGTGGAGCCTAGTAAACATTGTTCACACCGAATGGTCATTTGGACCATCTTCATGTATGGCCTGCTCTGAGAACATTTTACGTGTACCTTGAGGACACATAACATCCATGCCAGAGGAGTCCATTCTGGAAGAAGAGTCTGTTACGACATTCCTAGAACATGCACAATGTATTTTCTTAGGTGCAGCAAAACAAATCTGTCCACATGTTGCCAACCCCAACCAAATCCATGGACTGCATACCGGAGCAGCGGGCTTCAGTCCCAAGGCACCAAACCCTGCTCGAAGCTTTCCGAATATACTTAGAAGATCAAAAAAGGGGAGGTCCGCTGGTCCTGCATGCAAATTTTTCAAAAGGAAGCTTCATAAGAACTGAAAATAGCCCCAAAACCTATTACAAGCTTGATAGTACTAATTCCTGAAGTGCTTGAGCCCTGAGTACCGCATACATGCAGAGCAAGACCTCCAACCATGGCAGCAGTTGTAAGAAGACAAGCTCCTACACTCACTTTAAAGGGGACGCAGACCGTGTTTTGCAAGCTATGGTGTCGGAACGTGGACCCAGAATTGAGATGCAGGTGTAAACTTGTATCTGTTGAGATTAATCTGCAAGTTCACTTTGCAAAATCAAACTCTATTTATGACACTCAACTACTATGGGGATTAGAGAGTGCACTTTGCCAATCTGACTGTACCTGCAGGCACTGGTCGGAGCCGGCCGCCCCAGAGCACAAAGCGTGGGGCATCGGGGTCACCCAATACCAGCTCCTCCTTCAGCCCACTGTCAACCTGCCACATCAACCTGTCTTGCCTGTTAAACGAGGCAGTCACTGCTATTTTACTCCATTGTGGAGACAGTCACTTCATGTCAGTAAGTGAAGAAGCTGCCTGTGGTAGAGATTCGGTGTACAAAGATGAGGAAAGGCATAGTGGAGGGGCGGGGCAAAGAGAGACCAACCGCCATAGCCAGCATTGAGTCATTGGGTTGAAAGCTGTTGGGGCCCTCCTCCCACAAGAACCCGCTCCCCTCCACAGTCGTAATGTTACCCCCCACTCCGTCCCTCGCTTCTGTGACCAATACATTGCTTACTGCCGATCCATGCCTGCAAGATAAATGGGTCTGCGGTCATCACTGGCAGCTTCTCCTATCACCAAAGCAATTTGCTCGCAAAAATGTAAATTTGGTACTACACTGCATTGTCCAAAATGCATTGTGCACGTAATCAGATGCTCTTGCAACCGTCAGTAAGGTCAGATTCTGCATTCACAGACTGCAAATTGGCTGTGCCAGATGATGGCGGTAGGTGCTGACAAGTCTGGTGGTTGGTTTGCATACCTTGTGGCAAGTGCCTGAGCAGTACAGAGGCCAGAGATGCCGCCCCCAACCACCACGCAATCATACTGTTCTCTGGTTCCCACAGTCTCGGCTGTTGAAGGTGGTGCGGCGGTCGCTTGCTTACCCCTTACTTCTACACACGCTGGGCGGTGACAACTCTTCCTAATGTGTGTGGTTTTGTGCAGATTTTTTTTCAAATTCGAGCCTGTTGCAACCCCTGCTGAGAGCACACTCAACGATCCCAGAGAACAAAAATGGGTATCAGCAATGGCGGGTCGGCTGCTGGGATGGCAGGCAAAGACAGAAGCAGAAGCATGCACAGCTGCTACCCTCTCCATTCCTGCGCTTCCCTTTTTTCGCAAACCCACAACCTCCTTGTCCCTTGATCCACGAGACACTGGACAGAGTGAGGAAAGATTGTCTGGATATCTATCCCGAAAGATCAGGTACCAACACGGACTGAAATGAAATGATACTTTATAACGTCCGCGGAAAGCTCAAACAGCTTATTGGTTGGACAAGAGAAAGCATGAGACAGCGTGGGGCCCTCAGTAAACAACAACTATTAATCAAGGGATGCGAAAAATTTCAGACAACACATGATAGTTTCCAGAACGAACATGTATTGTACTTACTGTTCAATAGACGTGTTGCAAATTCAAGCAGGACAACATTTTGCTACTATGTAGAAGGGCCAGGAGACTCGAGAGGAGATAGAGCCGGTCATTGTAGAAGCACAACGAGGGAGGGAGAGCGATCGGAAGGAGACTTCAGCTACGTTTAGAAGTTCCAAATATGATAAGAGTTGAGCCCAAAAACTGAGCAAGAGATGGAAACTTGGTAGGTACGCACTAAGATTTCTTACGGCGGTGCTGAAGTAGGTACATGCTCCCGTGTATTCCTAGCTTGTTGCAAATGTATTTGATGGGCCACGCTCTCCATTGATCTGTTCTAGAAGCTCCGTGGGTTTCTTTCTGCTACACGGCCATGTATTCTCCTTGCGGTGAATGGGCAGGAGGCCTCACAGCATGCAATGGACAGTGTGGGGAACTGAAATGGGCATCCACCTGGGCAAAAGATAGCTCTAGTCCCTCTTGTCCCTTACTAGTGATGGATACGACGCCTCCCCAGCCTCCAGAGAAACTGAGGAAAGGTATGGACTTGCAACTCTTTGCGTAAGTTCATTGGTCTCAAATTGCATGCTGCGGAGCTATCCATCGAAGTTCTTTTATGGGCTGACTGTAATCGTCTCCCTTCTGCTCCTTCTATCACCTGCGTCACTTTCCCCTGATTATGTCAGACTTCCAGTGTACTATCTTCTGGGAATGTTGGGTATGACGGACCCTCGAAATCTCGCACTGACAAAGACGATTGGGTCACCCGAAATTGAGTGTTGATACAGCGTCCTGTGTAGACATCATTCTAAGGAATGCAAGATATTGCACTCCTGCTGTAGCCCCCATCTCACACTGTCGCATTTGACAGCCACACCCTGTTTGAGAAAGGGCGGGGTAAATTAGAGAGGCTTATCACATAGGAAACCTACATTGGCATGCTTCACTAAGACTTGGCAATTAGGAGCTGCTAAATATCTGTGCTTCAGTTGTGTTTGCATGCAGGGCAGACAACAAGTGCAGAACGGATTTGGCAGGTGTTCATGTCAGATCCTTTGCAGTGGTGGGACAACACGTCTCATAAGGTGAATTGTTACCCAATCATTGTGACGTAGTAACATACTGAAACTTTGACCTTTCTTAATTGAAGCTGGTATCATGATTTATTGTGTAGATTCAAGCATGGTTTCACTTGCTTTGATTGACGATAGTTGAGATCGTTGTCTGTCAACACCTCCTGCAGTAGTTCTTGGTGATCGATGAGTCAATTGTTAATCCACGAGGATTGATGCTCATTGTCAAAATTTTGGTATGCGGAGCTGTGTGATTTGCACCTGGTCTATGTGAGACTGTGATTAAAGCTATGCCTGCTCATACAGTTGGTTTTCACAGAAAAGTCCAACATCACCAGACTGCAGACAAAAGTGCAAAACGGAGGCCCTATGGATTGAGAGTTGGTTGAACCCTCCCTTGGTGAATTCAGGGCTAACTACCATGGTACAAGGTCGAGAACATTCGCTCGTATTCCCTATGTCGATTCTCATAGTAAAGCTCCAGGCCAAGAATACAACGGGTATTTTTGTGATGATATTTCAAGTGTTCAACTCAAACAGGTAGAATTGGTACAGTCTTTTCTCAAATTAGATTACTGCAGAAGTTGTTTAGCTGTGATAATATATAGCAAGAAGCATGTCATCTTGTTTTGAACTTCCTAGGAGTTGTTGCATATATTACTTGAGTTTGAGTGGAAAGGTTTGTAATATGGCGTCATGCAGGATGGCATGTTTGAAGCAGGCACAGATGTTTGTTGGACAGACTCAAACCACACCATTAACACTACTGCTTTTGAAAGAGGACCAAGAGAGGGGGTCAACCAGAAGTCTTCTGATACTAGTGGGGATGTTATGGCACTTTGCAAGGCAGGACAACTGAAAGAGGCTCTGCACATTTTGAACCAACACAGCACTCGGGTGGACTCCAATACCTATGTCTGTGTCTTGCAGGGGTGCATCAAGATGAAAGACCTAGAAAAGGGAAAGCATGTGCATGCCTGCATTATCCAAAGTGGAGTCAAGCCAAACATCCCTTTACTTAACACCCTTATTAACATGTATGCCAAGTGCGGGAGCCTGGTCGATGCACGCCAAGTGTTTGACAAAATGCCTGATCGAACTTTGTTTACATGGACCATAATGTTAGCAGGATATGCAAAGCATGGGAGTGGTGGGGAGGCTTTTGAGATCTATAAGCATATGCAACGGGAAGGGGTAACACCTGACAAGGTCACTTTCATTTGTGTTCTGAATGCATGTGCCAGAGTAGGAGCCCTGGAAAAGGGCGAACTGGTCCATGCTGACATCATCAAAGCTGGGATTGCACCAGATGTTGTTCTGGAGACTGCCCTTGCCGACATGTATGCCAAGTGTGGTAGCATGCAGGATGCACGCAAAGTCTTCAACAACATGGCCCAACGAAATGTGGTCACATGGAATGCCATGATATCAGGATACGCTCAGCATGGGTTTGGTATAGAGGCTTTCGAGATCTATAAGCAAATGCAGCAGGAATGGGTGGTGGCCAACAGGGTCACATTCATTTGCATTCTCAATGCATGTGCCAGACTAGGAGCCCTGGAAAAGGGCAAAGAGATCTATGCTGAGATAATCAAAGCTGGACTTGGATCGCATATAAGTTTGGACAATAGCCTTATTGACATGTATGCCAAATGTGGGAGCATAAAGGATGCACGCCAGGTGTTCAACAAAATGGTTAAACGTAATGTGGTCTCATGGAGTTCGATGATCGCAGGATATGCTCAGCATGGGTGTGGGAGGGAGGCTCTTGAGATCTATGAGCAAATGCAATGCGAAGGGGTGATCCCTGACATGGTCACATTCACTTGCATTGTGAATGTGTGTGCTGGCCTAGGAGCGGTGGAGAAGGGCAAAAAGGCCCATGCTCACATCATCAAAGCTGGAATGACGCCAGATATTGTTCTGGAGACTGCCCTTGTTGACATGTACGCCAAATGTGGGAGCATGGAGGATGCGTGTCAAGTGTTCAACAATATGCCAAAAAGAAATGTGGTCTCTTGGAGTGCGATGATCACGGGATACGCTCAGTGTGGGTTTGGTAGGGAAGCTTTTGAGGCCTATGAACAAATGAAACTTGAAAGGGTGATGGCCAACCAGGTCACGTTCATTTGCATTCTCAATGCATGTGCCAGTGTAGGATCCCTGGAGAAGGGCAAAAATGTCCATGCTGACATCATCAAAGCTGGAATTGCGTCAAATATTACTTTGGAGAATACCCTTGTTCACATGTATGCCAAATGTGGGTGTATGAAGGATGCACGGCAAGTATTTGACCAGATGACTGAACGAAATGTGGTCTCATGGAATGCCCTGATTGCAGGATATGCACTGCATGGGTGTGCTAGGGATGTCCTCCAGGTATTTCAACTAATGCAACAGCAAGGCGTGGAGCCGAATGCTATCACCTTTATACCTCTTCTTTCTGCATGTAGCTATGTGGGCCTAGTGGATGAAGGCCTTCACTACTTTGATTCAATGAGTCGGGAGCATGGCCTCAAACCTACAATGGAGCATTTTGGCTGCATGGTGGATCTTCTCGCCCGTGCAGGCCAATTGGATGAGGCAGAGGACTTCATTAATAAAATGCCAATGGAACCAGATGCTGTAGTGTGGAGGGCCTTGCTTGGTGCGTGCAAAACTGGTGGCAATGTGGAGGTAGCAGAACATGCAGCCAAAAGCGTTCTCAACCAGGATCCAGAGCATGCTGCAGCTTATGAGCTGTCATCCAACATTTATACTACTGCTGGCAGGTGGGGCGATCATGCAAAGTTGAGAAAAATGTTGGAGGGAACAAGTATCCGACGGATCGATGTACATGACTCGTCATGTCAAGAATAGTCCATGGAGTTTGCCCATTCAAATTTCCATCCATGCACGAAACTCAAGTAATTCCAAATCACACCGAAGCTGTTGGATAATCCTTCCAAATACCCTCAGTAGCCATGCACCCCTTCATATAGTTGTCAGTCATGAGGTTCTCTCTTTACAGAGAGTCAAGATAAGAGCAGGTTTCCCAACTGGGCACATGTCCTTCATATCTTTTTGTGGTCCCTTTTGCAGATGTATGTAGACGGTTACGATTCAGCTCTTGGGCATTGGGTTATTACGAAAATACAGAGAAGGAGAAGTGCTTGCAAAGTGTGTGAAGTCTGTGGAGCCACACACGACTCCAGGACAAACACGATCTGGTATTGTGTCACTTCGAAATTGCATTGCATTGCAAGATGTTGATATCATGCTCATTAGGAGTTACTGTATCCTGAACAAATATGTTGCTGGTAGGTGGGAGCTTCTTATCTTGTGGTTGATGCACAGTCAATTCAAAAACCATAATTTCTGTCACCGCCCCTTCCATGATTGACGTTTTACAGGCTTTAGTGAGCTGGAAGAAGCAGCTGTTGGTGGAGTTGTCTAGTAGCATAGGAGTGGACATCTATGATGGGATTGACAATGAATGAAGTGAGCAGAGCTATCTGTACTGGATATGAGAGTAATACTTCCAAGAAAGAGAAAGAAATGCTTAAACTGGAGCAAAAGCAGACTCCAAAGAACATGTCAGAAGAGAATTTGGGGTGGACAAGAACGACACAACTTTGCTCTAGTGGAATGTCTTCTTAACTTTCCTGTGTCTGGTGTATGCAACTTCTTATTTTTTTGAATGCAAACTTAACCCACTACCCTGCTCGAGTTCCAAAAGCGAAGTCTGAATCCATCGCTTTTTGGTTGCCCCATCTTGGTTCCCAGATGTGCGGAGCCAAAGGCCCCCATGCGTTTCACAAGTGGCTTTATCTTACAAACTGTACTCAGGTAATTCCTCTCGGTATTAATGAATCTCGCCGAATCAAACAACTTGGATTTGCAGCTTGAGATCCAGCGGAAATGCAGTTCTAAAGTGCCATCTGATAGTCAGAGGGGCATAGAAATCGGATGATGTGAGGTTTTGGATCGGATCGGATGAGGCATCGGATGATCCGAGGTTTTGGATCGATCTGCCTGATCCGATCCAAAAGCTACATCCGTTCAGATTCTTTTTCTGGAAGTCTGTGATCTACAAACAGACAAAACAAAGATCCACTCTACGATGGCTCTCGCTGTCCCACGCCCACCTTTGTTTAGCACTTGCATCTCTACACACTGCTGAAATTCTGATGTGCTCGGCTTGTCAACATGTACAGCAGAAGTAAGTATCCTACTTGTGCGTTGATTTCAGAGATTTAATCTGCATTTTCAAAATTCGTCTTGGAAGCATTTGAAAGCTTTGACTGGGTAATTTTAGATTGAAAGCGTTTGCCAAAAGTTATGCATGGCATGATTTAAGCATCTAATCATGCTCACTACTCTTGAATGTCGGAACTATGATACGCAATTGCGAACATACACAGCCCGTGCCTGAGAACCCACAGGCCCAGTTTGATCAATGAGACTCTTGAGTGTGAGAAAATTGGAAGAACGGCCTCTGAACACGATCGGAGGCAGTGATCTTGGAGGAGCCTCCAAAGACACATTGCTACGTTTATTTGCTCTCTCAACTGGGAACAAGTTCCCAGATCTCTGTTCCCTTCGATCTGGAGAGAGACACACATGCAGGGCTAGCGTAACACGTTGCGCAGAGAGAGAGAGATAGAGTGCTTTGCAATGGCCATCCTACTGCAATTCCATCGGAGACATTTTTTTCCAAGACACAGATTACAACATGCATGGAGTCGTGGAGACCCAGAAGGTTAGACAGACAATTCTGTCTGGCATGACAAAGGAAACTTGAGAGAGAGAGACAGAGATGAAAACAGCTATTTTGGTGGGTATGTGCTGATCTGGGACGTCATGCCATTTTTGCAGCTCTTCCATCCCTCTTCCCCCGCCTGAGACAACCGCCTCATCACCGCACACCTCACCTTGCAAAAGCGGAAGGGTGGGTTCCTCAATTTTGACTCGCTTTTCCTTTTCGGGAGTGCACGGTGGAAGATCTCGGGCCTGGAAAAACTGGGTTTGATACGCCTCGGCTGCGATGATGGGCTCTGATGACGATGAGGCACAGCAGGCGCATCTGTATACATCGACAGATGATATGGAGAGCTTGGTTCTGGATCACTCTCCACATCCTTTTCTCTCCAACAGCAATTACCGCAGTGCTATGTCAGGGGGTAGTCCCGAATTGCATCCCCTCTCATCATCAAAGCCAGAGCCATCTTCCAGCAGCTTCAAAGATTCATATCGAAAGGGCATCCTAGATGCCTCTAGAAACAGTTTTCGGGAGGATTTGGCAGTGGATCCACCCTCTTATGCCGATGCTATTTTCACGCCCTACATGGGTGAAGCATCTGGGAATGGAAGTGGAAGAGACATTGTTAACAACGGGTCGTCCTCTTTCTCACCTTCCCCTTCCTCTGTAGAAACCTTAGCAGTAACTGTTACTCAGCCACAAAAAGTACAAGACGGAGGTGCCTCGCTGGTGCCGGGTGGAAGCTCATATGTGACGTACCTCATCAACACACATACCAACATTCCTGAGTACAGAGGCTCAGATTTCAGTGTGAGGCGGCGGTTTCGAGATGTTGTTACTCTGGCAGACAGGCTAGCAGAATCGCACCGGGGTTATTTTATTCCCCCTCGACCTGACAAAAGCATTGTGGAGAGCCAGGTGATGCAGAAGCAGGAATTTATTGAGCATCGAAGGGTGGCACTTCAGAAGTATTTGAGTAGGCTGGTTGCGCATCCTGTTCTCCGTCGGAGCGAGGAGCTGCGAATGTTTTTACAGTCCCAGGTATAGATTGTGTCAGTTTCACTGATGCCTAGCTCAGGCAGCTTCTTCCACCATGTGCGTCGATATCACATGCCATTTAGGTCACAAGAGGTTCTGGCATCAATGTCTACCAGGTGTGCACCTGCTCCTTTTGGCCAAGTGTCAATGTGCTTGTTCATTCTAACTAGTCATCCCCCAAACAATCTTTTTTCCAGGGGAAGCTGCCCCTCACGCCCAGCACCGATATGGCATCCCGCATGCTGGATGGTGCTGTGAACCTCCCCCGGCAGCTTTTTGGAGAAGGAAGTGCCATGCTTACACCTGAAGAAGCAGTACAGCCAGCTAAAGGCGGTCGAGATTTGTTGCGATTGTTCAAAGAGTTGAGACAATCAGTAAGAAATGACTGGGGTGGTAGTAGGCCTGCCATCATTGAAGAGGACAAGGAGTTTCTTGAGAAGAAGGAGAAGTTGCAAGATCTGGAGCGCCATCTTAGTGAAGCATCACAGCAGGTAATTCAATACTGTAGTAGCAACATGCAACTTCAACTTCAATGATACCTAGTCATGGAATTATGTCACCCCCAATTTTCCCCATCCCTTGCATATGTTTTTCTTACTGTCTGGTTCAATTTTGATGTAGTTTAGCATAGGCAGAGATCTTGGTCATTGGTCTTTGGCTTCCACCCTCCTGGTGGGGTATTTCTTTTTGGGCTAACGGTGACGACTCCCCCTGTTAGAAATCTTTGGGCTATAATGTGAAGAAAGGGTTCCAATCCTGGCAGGCTCCTGATATTTCCAAGAAATCTCTTAAACAGAAGATTTCCTGCCTACAAAGTTGTGCCCGGGAAGAATGCCACGTTTTACAGTTGGGCATCTACTTTATACCTCATTGGCGTGGATTTTGAAAAACCTTTTTCATTGGCAGCATTTGTAGGGACTGTGGTTACACCTTCTGTGTTGTCCTGAGCACCCAATGTAGTCCCTGAAATCTACTACGGTATCTGCTTTGTGTGTATGCTTTTGAGCCACATTTCCTCCTTTCGACTATTCATCTTGGCCCCCTTTCTCTCGCTTACATTGACACCTGCAAATTCCACAGTGAGATCTTGAAACTGGGCCCTGAATCTGTCTATTTAGCTCCCATGTTTGAGGTGGTTGGTGCACAGGGTACTCAATACATACATCAGTATTGGGAGACCTGGGCATGTTCTTGTGTATGGGTTTTAACATCACCTAAGAGAAGGGATTTGCCATGCATTATGCACTCAGTGTATAAAACATTGCTGTCACAATTTTTTTGCAATTTGGTGGACATTGGCTGTAGCAGACAATCATCAAGTGGCAATGCATCACTCACTGAACTTTACCCAAGGATATCGTCACCAGAGTAAAAAGATGGCTCTTCAAAGTATCACAAGTGCTCGATATTGACATTAGAAGCACGTATTCGCAATTCTGTATAATCACGGGTTTAACCCTTCTGATTGCAAATAAAAGGAACTGTTCGTATTTCTAAGCATAATTGAGGATTGGTTTTTGGACGCCATTGCAGGGGGTTTCATTATTGTTCACTTTGTTGAAATTAAAATGCTGGCAGCCCTCCCTCAAAACGGGATCTGATCCTGTCCTTCGATATGCTGACAAGATTTCCCATCTAGGTGTCAGTGCGCTGTGGGGTTGAGGTGCTATATTGCTGACGCAAGTTTGCTGGAGATGTCTGCAAGCAAATTCCTGAGGGTGGGACAGCTATGGTGAACCGTGCTGTGCGAAAGCCCCTGCATGTTATTTTGGTTCAGTTATGAGTAGAAGTGCTGCAAATTGAAGTAAGGGCAATGTGTGCAGGCTGAGGTACTGGTGAAAGCACAGCAAGAGGTGGGCGAGGTCGTGGGAGAGCTTGGCCTGGCCTTCATCAAGCTGGCCAAGTTTGAGACGGAGACTATGTGGTTGCCGCCACAGCGCATTCACGCAGCAGACGCAAAGCGTGTGGGCACTGCTGCTGTCAAAGCCAGCCGATTTTACCGGGAGGCCAACGCACAGTCTGTTAAACACTTGGTAGCGCCTCTTCCCTTTGTCCCCTCTCTCGACACCGTAAAGCTGACCAGAGATTTGATTGCCAGTGCCATTAGGTACCTATGCTTATAAGCAACTCTGGAAGATGGAATCAACAAAGATTCCCAGTGACACATCGAGCTAAGCCGTTTGTAGCTCCAAACAGAGGACCTTAGTTTACTATTTTCAGAGGTTAGGTGTTTTGGGGAGATAGACCCTTGCACATTATATGTAAGAGCGAGAATTGAGTATAGAGAGGTACTTATGTTCATCTTTTGTTTGTGCTCTTGCAGGATGAATTACACGAGTACCTAGGCCTAATGCAGGCGTTGCATGCCGCATTTTCTGACCGTTCAAATGCCCTGTTGACGGTACAAACACTGATGTCCGATGTGACAGTTGCCAATGCCCGCATAGAGAAGCTTGCTGCGGATTCCAACAAAATCTTCGGTGGGGACAAGTCCCGCAGTCGCAAAATTGAGGAGCTGAAGGAGACGGGGAAGGTTACTGTGGAAGCGCGTGATTGTGCACAGAAAGAGTACGATTGCATCAAGGTATGCCTACCCTCTTTCATATGTATATCATAGTGGTGGTCAGCATACATGTATATGAGTAGGATTGTCCATGGTCTTCCACCTTGGGGCAGGATTGAATATTCAATTTCAGGTATCCAGCCAAACTATGCTGTTTGTGACTAGGCTCTATGGTGGTGCCTAATAGAGAAGCTGTGAAGCCATGGCAACTTGGCTGGATCTAAGTGAACCATTAACCTTCTGAACAGCCCCTTCATTGTATTGAATGGATCAAGATATAAGTTGGGGCGGGCTGCAAGCATACCATGCTGCTATTCATTCAGCTGAGCCTTATGGTGCTGGTTAGCACTAGTAGGTCTGGGGTTTCCTTTTAGGGCAGGACACCTCCTTGTTGTATTCAGCCGCCACTCTTACTACTCCCCCTGGGCCTCTCCAGTGTTAGCAAAAGACTTCTAATATATGACAGAGGAGGGTTGTCGGAGTGGTTGGTAATCAAATCTATTTTTTAACCAATTTTTAGGATATTTTGATGTCTGCAGGAGCGTAATCGAACAGAGCTAGAACGGTTTGAGCAGCAGCGGCAAAGAGACTTCTTCAACATGTTGCGGGGTTTTGTCCATACCCAGGTAAATCCCTACTCTATCAAGCTCTTTGGGTAGGATTCATTTGCATAGACTTTGACTAGCAATGTGTGACTGGCAGTGCACTCCCATGCTGGGGCTAGCATCAACATTGTGGTTCTTATCTTGATGTCTATACCATGTTGGACAGCAACAATGGATTGAGTGTAATAATACTGTCTTTGTCTTTGCAACAGTCATGGCGATTCCAGGTTTAGCTTCCATAATGTGATGGGTGGAAACCTGAGTACTGACTCCAGTGGGATTGATATTCCTTGTCGTGTCAAAGTTCCCAAGGAGCTGTCAGTGTGTACATTCCTCTATATGCTGGATTGAATTTACTCACTTTAGACATTGAGTGGGGAAACTGGTATGCCAAAGAAATGTCACTGTGGTCAGGTACTGAGAGACTTAACAAAAGAGATAAATAGACTAGTTGATTGGAAGTCGCAATGCACACACAAATGGCAAGCTTTCAACTACTTCTGCTTATTCTGGGGTTTCTTGGGACAGGAGAAAGAGAGACTTGAAGTCTAAAGTAAAAGATGGCTGGCTTACATAAGAATCACACTTTGGGTAGTTTCAGCAGTGATGCCTGCCCTGCTGCTTATTCGGAAGTTCCAAGAAACTAATGAAATTTGTTTGGGTGATGTGGTGGCATGCAGGTTGGGTATGCAGAGAAGATTGCAAATGTTTGGACTAAAGTAGCAGAAGAAGCGGGAGGTTACTCCGGCAGGTCCTCAGACGCATCTTCCGGCTTCTCCACACCTAGCTAGGCTCTGAGTAGGTCTAGTTTGTGCGAATTGATATTTGACTCCTGCCATCTTTTAGTACATGCAGTGATTTGAGTCGATTGAAACAGGTGGAAGGGTCAGTATGATGATGTCATTCAAGGTATGTAAATATCCTTCACAGATCCCTGAGGTTCTGGTGCAGAACCATAGATCTCTCATATTACTTTTGCAAGGGGATGGACTGAGTATCGCATTCTGCTAGGGGCATTTGTGCTTCAGGATGTGCACGGGTTCGATCTGTTAGATCTGAATGAGAGCTGTTATTTAGCACACAGGTAATTGTCAGTATCGCCCTAGCGCATGGTCTATAATCTGACCACAGCTGAGGGTCATTCATGAATCAGTTGAATCAAGGCAACGGAAAGGTTAAGCTGTGCACTGAAAGGTTGAGTCTGCACCCTCTGGTTTGTTGTTGACAATAGATTTTACTTTTATCTCAGTAATGTCACATACATCACATGATTCATCTGTTGCCCTCATCATGCAGTTATAATCACTACAGTTGCATGAGGGATGTTGTCAATAAAACTCTGATGGTGACCATCACTGCAGTAATCTAGAGTACAAAGAAATTGTACAAGTTTGAAAACTACTATGAACTTGCAAGCCATTTTATTGGGACATGTAAATGTTTCCATATAGTTGAGTTGAGTGGCAGCTGAACACTTAAAACTGTTGCATCACGAAGGACATGCATAACAAGCTAAACGAAAATTGGAGTATTCTCTTTGAGTTCTCTGGGAGTCTGTCGAGGGTGTGTTTGTCTCTGTCCACCATTTGGTAGGTAGGGGTGGAGGATCTGACCCCGAACATCATTGGCAACAGGCAAATTCATGGGGGTACATGTTTTTGACATAACAAGTGATCTGCATATAGGGCAGGCCCCATCTGAACATGGCAACGGCCTCAGAATGGGGAATTAAACTCATGCGAAAAATAAATAGATGTGTTTGGAAACAGCAGGGTCTTCAGCATCTCCTGTCCGCTCCTCATGATGGGGAATAAAAGTGTAGGAGGAATCCTGGCTTTACAACCCAGAACAGGTGAATGTCATCCAAATTACACATCCCCATCTAAAAGTTTCCCAGACATGACAAAAAGATCAGTGCAGAAGCACTTAGTCGTTTTGAAGCTCTTGTCTCTTCTATGATACATGATCAATCTCAAGTTGGGCAAAGGCGGCTGCTATAACTTGAGCTTGAAGATTGCACAATTGTAAGTGCTCTTGATGCAGATATGACAACTGATCACAATCACAATCACAAATGTTGAGAGCTATTCAGGCAACTCTGAACATGATCAGAAGCCAGACATAACTTAGTGGGGAAACAAGAGAATGTGTGACAAGCGGTAACTTGTGAAGAGATGTGTGGATCTGGACATCGGACATAAGTGGGCCAAGTGTTGCATGTGGACGGGTGGTGGGGTGATGTGGTGTTGTCTTGTTGGTGGCAACGCTGAGAGGATGGTATGCCTCGTGTCCTGATCTTGCTCTGAGCACCGTGGAATCTAGCAACGATTATGAGCCACTCGATCAGGAATCTCAAGGATAAGAAACTCCCACGTAGAGCGCGCGGGTGTTGGATCCTGTCTCTCACACTGGCTGTGTGATGTAAGTTATAGATGAGAGTGAGAGCGATAGAGCAGCATCGTGGGAGCCTTGCTGCAGGATGCTTCACTAACATGGGCAGAGATTTAAGTGGGATTTTATGACTGGACTCGGATTTTGAAGCTGGGTGAAATGCGGGTTGCAGGACTTGGAACCCAGAATATGAAATTTGGACTGTCACTCCGGAGATTCTCGCACAGAAGATCACCTTGCGTATTGTGGTCTTCTCATTCTGTGACAATCTTCAAATGGGTGCTAGGAGTAGGCTGTTGGTGATTGTGGGACAATGGAACCCACCGCCTCCGTTAGGAGGTCTGAAAGCTCATTTCCAGAGCCAGTACAATATGCTGGGCACTGTCTTTTCCATCGACCACAGAGTAGCATGTTGATTGTTGATTGTTGATTGCGAGAGAGCAGAATTTTTTGTGGACGGACACACCGCGCTCTGATATTTAGCGAATTTGAAGAGATTTTAGCGCAGTATGTGATACATACTCGCACCTCCCTTTGTAAGATAAACGGAGAGGGCAACACTCTACGATGGCGGAGGTTCTTGGAGCTCGGGCGGTCACGACAGTGCCGCGCTCGACATTAATTTTTGTGGGAAAGAAGAAAGTCTCTGGGGAAGAGACGAAGGCACAAGTAGTTTTTTTGCAATCCAGATTCTGGGGAGAGGTTAGACCCTCCCTTCGTACCGTCTCCCAAAGTGGTCCCTTAAAAGCTCGACGGACAAGTGGTCTTGGCAGAATGGCGGTGGCCAACATTATGACTGATGTGGTGGCCAGTCTTCCGTGGAATGGTCTCCAACAAACAATCCAAGAGCTGTCAATGCAAGACACTGGGGGTTTCGTTCAGGCAGGCACGAGTGCAATCAGGTCATTTTCCGAGCTCCCTGACGGTGAGAGATGGCGCGTTGTGGGAGCCACTGCCAGCGGCTGGCTGTACTTGACAGCAAGGCCTGGCGTCCTCAAGGGCGCGCTTGATAGCTACGTTTTGGCCCCATTGCAGTTTGTGGTCGATGGGGTCCGTGGCAGGAGGAGCTGGAAGAGAAGTGATTTTCTCGTGGGGGAGAGACTGGGAGAAGGATCATTCGGCACTGTGTATATGGGGGTAATCTTGCCCCGAAACGTGGATAGTCACGAAGAGTTTGGGAGGAGAGGGCGCCGCATCGAGGAGTATGAAGGATACAAAAGCTTCAAAAAAGTCATTCTTAAGAAGGTAAGCGCTGCAAGTTCAGAACCCTGCACGGCTTTGGCAATCTAGTCAGTTATATTAGTTGTGTTCAAGCCTGTTGAGGAGAATTCTGGATGCGCCATGTGCTGGGGATTGTTACAGAGGACCAGACCTTTTCGCATCGAACTAAAATTTAATAGACAGAAGTCACAGGGGGTTTCAAACAATGGCCTAGTGGAATTTCTTTCCAGTGAAGGCTTGTCGCATTTTCCCTTCAGATTTCATCTTGCATTGTTTCCGTGGATTGCAAGTACATCTTACATTGCAACAGCTCTGAGAATTCAGGTGAAAGTAGGGGTGCAAGGAGCAGAGGAATGTGGTGAGGTGGAGGAGTGGTTCAACAACCGGATGTCCCGGGTTGCACCAAATGCATGTGCCAAGTACCTTGGCAGCTTCATTGCTGACACAACTCGGGGTCAGTTCACACAGGGTGGCAAATGGCTTGTCTGGAGTTATGAGGTTGAGATTGCAACCTGTGTTTGATTTTGGATGTGAAGTTGCAGATTTATGTTTGATATGGGTTGGAGAGTGTGTCAGTCAGCATTTCACAGGCTCTTGCCATCTGACAGTCATGAAATTGACAATTTGGACTGTGACGAAGATAGTGAAATCAGTGGAATAGGCTTATTGCAAATGTCTGTAAGCACTTTTGGCAGTCTGGCGAGTCCTAGCTCTATTGGTCCACACACTTGTGTTAAGGTCACTTGAAGTATAATGCAGGAAGCTCGTTTTCCTCACCTTAAAATATATCCAATAAAAACTTGTGATAAAAGGAGGGAACCAATCTCCAAGAGCTTTATAGGTGGAAAGTCTAATCAAAAGCATCAAGAACACCTCCACAATTCTGTCCAACCATTACCCTTCCTCTAGGAGTATTGACATCTCTTGGATGTACAAAGGTGTAGGTTACTGCTGTTAATCTTTGTTTCGTCTAATGATCACTGCCCATTGCAGGGTGATTCAACTCTTGGGGACTTTATGAAACAACGGAACTTTCCTGAAAATCTAGGGGAAGCACTATTTGGTCGCCCGCTGAAAAGTCCAGACCCCGTCCAACGGAGTGCACTGATTATTAAGCAGATAATGCGGCAGATCATGACCTCTCTCAACAAAATGCATGCAACTGGCATTGTTCATCGCGACGTGAAGCCATCCAACCTGGTTGTGACCAACAAGGGCAAAGTGAAACTAATCGATTTTGGGTCTGCTACAGACCTTCGGGTTGGAAAAAACTATGTGCCCGATCGAGGCATGCTGGACCCTGACTACTGCCCCCCTGAACTCTACGTACTTCCTGAAGAGACTCCTCTGCCTCCACCTGCACCGGTTGCAGCCATCCTCTCCCCTTTCATTTGGCAGGTTAGTGCTTTTATCTCTGCATGGGTGTGGGGATCACTGCATCATTTTGTTTACAGGGTTTCCTTGCAAGAAAACGCATCTGTTAGGCATCTATTTTTGGCATATGGCACTTGGGGTGGAAAGATTATTGGGGGTATTTACGGTCCAGATGCTTGTTTTGCCCTTGTCACACCATGCTGTCGGTGTACTCCACTTTTCCTCTTCCTCGTGTAAGACAATTGAAACTATGAAGTTTTTGTAGTCTACCATGAGGACCCTCACCACTCACTCTGGGAAAAAAACCTATGCCTCAATTTCAGTGCTTTGACTCACCAAAATGTTTGGTGAGATGTGTGGGTTGACCTTACTGCAAGTAGGAGTTGCCAACTGGGCATTACAGCGACACTGACTGCTGAAAGTCAGCCTTGCTGTGGCAAACATACTCAAATGTAGTATGAACAACCAAATGCAAGGTCAGCTTTTTAAGTGTTTTGGATCTGTGTGGGATGTACTTACTGCAGTTCAACAGCCCAGACCTATTTGACACATACTCGGCTGGCATCATCTTACTCCAAATGGCATCTGCTTCTTTAAGGACATCCATCGGACTTCAAACTTTTAAGAAGGAGATTGCTCAGGTTGGTTATGACCTGAAGAAGTGGAGGGAAATGACAAAAGTGAGACCCAATTTTGATGTTTTGGATCTTGATGGTGGGCAAGGGTGGGATCTGGCCACAAAACTTATTCGTGAAAGGGGAGTGATGGGAAGAGGACGGCTCTCAGCTGCAGCTGCCTTGAGACACCCATATTTCCTCTTGGGGGGTGATCAGGCTGCAACGGTGCTCTCAAAGCTTACACTTGCAAAATAGTTTGTTTTTCTTGAGACATTTGGCCCCGGGATAACACTCTGTACATGTATGATTACAAGAATGCTGTCAGAAAAGCATGTAGGAAGTGTTCCAACATGATGTACACTATTGGGCATTACAATTATATTCAGAAGTCAGTTCTGCAAATTTTGCCTCAGTTAATATGGAGTGCGCTAGTTAGATATGTCGCATTCCTGACTTATGCTTCCACCCCTTAAAAAAGCATTCCTAACTCATCTCTCTCTATTATCTTCGTGTTGCTCTATGTCATTGTGCAAGTGCATAGACTAAGTGGCACTCTTGGAAGTCACACTCGGAACATTGTGGACATGAAGTGGAGCGTTTGAAGTGAATAGACTCTTCTGAAAATGGAGAATGCAAGATTATTCTTTATTCAAAATGTTCAGATGGTCAGGTATATTCTTCAAATTCCAAGACATCATGAGCTAAGTAGGTTGAATCAATTTCTGGTTGAAATGTGTCAAGATTCACCTCTTGCTGTAAGCATATACTTAGACAATTCTCCAACTCGTCCCTGCAAATGTCCCTACACCCTCAGAGTTGGCTTTGAAACCTTGGAGGAGTGATTGGCAATACAACAAGACTGTCAGAAAGAAAATTAACATACTGATCACCTCCACTGGCGAACTCAAAGATTCAGCAGTTCAGTGTAGTGCTTTGAAATTCCTTTTCTGTTTAGTGTAGAAGGGTTTGATCACTTCTTGTCAGAGTGAGGAAACTCCTACCTGCTCATGACCTCCCCTTCAGCTTGAAGAACTTTCAGGACAGGCTCCGAATCGATTTTACTTGTTGAAGGATCAGCACCCAGTTCCTTCACAGTCCAGGAAATGAACGACATTGGAAATCCGACATACACCGGCACACTTTGCTCTCATGGCTGACACAACCGACATCCTCTAGCAAGATTTGCAAGAGATACATACCAAGATTAGAAGAAAGTATGAAAGCTTACAACAAGAGCTTGGTATATGTGGGACTCATCAAACGGGAAAACGGGCCTGTGATTGGAAAATATAGTGGCAAATTTTTCAAATTCAATGCTTGTGGGTAGATCGAGCCCCGAATTTATACTGCATGAAGTACAGCAAACAAACCACAATTCAGTTTTCAAGCATTGCCATTCCATCGCAGATCTCCAGTGGTTACAATGAAATATCGTTGGGCTCCTCATGCATCCTCAAAGGTTTGCCATACCAATCCTGGCAAGAATCTAAGTTCCTGAAGTAAGCTAGTTCTTAACCCACATCTACAAAAGAAATTATGGCAGATAGTGAGGACACATGGTGCAACGGTGCTTACTAAGGCTGCCGTATTTCAACGAGGATGTCCTCAATATCTGAGTTGGAGGGGTACATGCCTAGGCCACGCAGCAAATCTGGTATTTGCTCCAAAGGCAGTGATCCATCCAAGTGCCTTTCATATGGAGAATCTTCACCCTGTGTCCAGTCCAGCACCTTAGGCCACTTTCTCCACACATACGCTTTGCAAAGAATAAAGAAAAACCTTCAGCTTTGAAAAGAGTTCATTCATGCAGAGAATCCTACGGAGAGACAGCATACCTGAGTCCGAATTTGAGCACAGAAAAAAAGCTCCCGTACAGCTTGTAGCTCAGCAGCATCCGCAGCTCGAGAGAGTCGCCCATAGGGCCCTGATCTTTTCAACTCAATCTCCAGGAAAGAGTCCAGGATAGGTAGGTTCACTCTCCACAAGTTTACAATGCTGTCCCCTTACATAACACACTTCTGTATTACTTCACCAATCAGGAACCAAGCATACAGGAAAATATGAACAATTTGGTACAAGTACAGACTACCTCTGATAAGGAGAAGTTGAGTTCAGTTAATCACTTAGCAGATGGCCACAGCCAGGGGGAATTTAAGGAAAAATCTCCACAGTTGCTTACCAATCCTGGTTAGTAGCATGAGTCTAACCCTACATCTGTTACTGTCTTTAATGATGAGCTGCATCAGAACTCGTTGTATGACATAACTTGTTAAAGTCAACCTCAAAAATAATAGACCCCACAAAAATGAGAGCCCATAGCAATACTCAAGACTGCATCACCCATCCTGCCAAGGAAAGGCGGAAGGAGAGACTGTAGACTCTACAAGAGATGGAGTCCACCTGTCCAAGCCACTAGTCGTGAGTATATATTTAGAATCATAGGAGACCGCAGCAGAAGAAACAATTCCAGGATGGGCAATTACTCCTAGAATTTGTAGATTCTTCTTCCCTTCACTGGGATAACTCATCAGACCAATAACTTGCTCCCGTGTTGAAAATAAGATATAGTCCTGCCAGAGACAACACTCAATCCACCTTATATTTTGAATACATGGTTCCTCGATCAGTCTCCACTGTACAAGCAAATCAGGTCAAAAGGATTGAGATGGCTTTTTGTCACCTGCTACGATATATTCCATTTTGAGGGGAAACAAGGCTTCAGAAACAGGTTCTTTCACATTTGTGGACACATGCAGAGCTAGAGAAAGTGAAGCAGAAAGAAGGAACACATGCAGTATGTGAAAGGGTGGGGTGGATGTGGTTGAGTAGAACACAGTTAAAATAATTTGAAATGAAAGAAAGGAACTTAGAAACATCCACAAGCCGGCAGCCCAATGGCCTTATTGGACAAGAATGTAGAAGAGTTTAGGAGAAATGAAATGGTGCTTCATAACGAGAGAGAGAGAGAGAGAGAGAGAGAGAGTCAGAATCTCTAGCTTCTAGTAAATGATTGTGATAGTCACTTTCCTGACATACCTTAGAAGTGTGAGAGACAGTCAACATTTGACAAACAGGGCTTCCATAGGCAGGACCCAAAAACGTCTTTCTGCAAATGAAAAACTCCGTGTCGTAGATGCGCACCTTGTAACCTTCATCGCCAATTATCAATTGCAACTGCGTGACAACAGAAAGGATCTACTTACTCATATCTCTGTGTACTTCACGGGTGGCATCGCCATCACGACACAACAAGCCCAAATCCTGATTATGAAAATTGCGTTGCAATTTGGTATTGCAGGGGGTTTGTTTGATCTCCGCACCTCTCCTAAGAAGGATCGACATGATGCAACAGATGTGGGATGTGCCAAAGGGTTGAGTGGCCATCGCCCTTTTAGCTTCAGTCCCGTGTCTGGTGCAGATCCCAGCACATCGTACTCCACCAACATAGTATCCTGTTGCATGGAAACAGGCAGCGCAAGATGTTCATTGGTACAAGTTCCTTTTTCTATCTTCTTTCTTTTCTCAGTGTTCTCAAGGCAAGTCACTTCTGGAGTGAGACTTCGACGATGGTAGTGGCCTTCATTCCGACCTCTTAATTTTTCACTCTCTATCCTGTTGTTCTATTTTCCGTTGTCACATAAGCTCTTTCAGCGTCCATTATCAAGTTTCTTTCTTTCTTACTCTCTCACAATTTCTTAAGGTGTGTCCGACTTTATGGATCAAGCCTTCCACGAGGTAGTGACCTTCATGCTGCTTTCCTTCCTCCCGCCTCCCCAACTTCAGCTGTGTCCAGAGTTGATGGGCTAGAAGTCTAGCAAGCTAAGTCTACTAAGTGCATCATCATCTTTCTCTGGCTCTCATTCTTATTGCAAAGTCTCAGAGCACTCCGAGTAGACCAGGGAAGTAGAAACAGACATGGCCTATGGAGAATAATCTGGTCAGCCCTTTGCCATCCACAGCAAAATGTACTCCTGCGACCATCCTCGCATGAGATCGGTATTTTCCAATGCATTCCCACCGCTCGTCACCCTGTTCCCCATGCAAACTCTCGTGATTTTCATGTTTATGCTACTCAACAGTCAACCCCAACATAATCCTGATCTGTAAAAGAACGACAGAGACGAAACAGGCAGAAAGTTGCAACTAATCTCTAGTTGATGATTGATGCGCACCCCACTTTGTACTTGTTTTCTTTTCCCTTATCTCACACTGTCTGTTTTTCCTGTTGGACCTCATCCCTCTTTTTCCTTCTCCACGAAAAAGAGAATTATTTCAGATCCACTCATGATTCAAGGCGTTTAGAGTGGCAAGACAAACCTTGTAGCTGATGAGAGCCACACAAAAACTAGCGTCCGCAGTGCATAAATGAGTTCCACATTTCGAGAACTCCAACTGCATTCAGTGATCTTGGTCTTAGCACATGGTCAAAGATACTCATCTGTCTTAATCTCTTCTCAAGCTTTTTGCTTGCCATCTCAAGTTTGAACCTCTATCTCCCTTTGGCATTTTCTGCTTCTTTGCTGGAATGGAACATAGCACTTGCCTGAGTAATGCTCAACCTTGTGTAAGAGAAGCTTTGCAAGTCCTCAAAAAAGTCAGCTCGCACAAGCTGCCATCAGGTAATAATGAGATGAGTGTGGTAAGAAAGATACAGAAGGCTATAAGCACTACTAGCAGGTTTCTTTTACAGAAGAAGCAGATCTTCGTGCCAAAAAAAAAATGCAAAGCTCACATTATCTACTGGACCGTGCAACCAGTTGGCATGAGAAACTCATGAATTGTTTCTAAGGGGATGCATCTATGCTTCAATTTAGGTGACACTGTGCACTGTAATCTAAGAATGGTGGCTGTGTGGCAGGCTACATGATCCCCCAGTCCTAAAGCTGGAGATCTGTCATGCTTGTATATTAATTTTGGGCATTTTATGCAATCAACGATGATGACTACCAAACACGAGGGTTACAACTGAGGTTATGAGAGAAAAAGCACAAGCCTTCAGGATTCCGTTGGTGAAGCCACAAGCAATCAAGGTCCCCAGTGGAGAGTATGCAACGCTGCAGACCTGGGCATCAACCACCCATACCTTAAGGGCCAAGTAATTGTATGCGGTTCAATCCAGCCCAAGTGCAAAAGCTATGCCTGTCAACTTACACTGTTCACCTGGAATCTTTGTAGTAAAAATCCCACATGTATGGGAGAGGGACATATCCAATCTCCCCTCTATCTCTGTTAACAGCATGAACAATAAAATTCAAGACAAACCCCGCCATGAACACATGCATGTACTTGATACTCACGTGCAGCTTAGCAAAGTCCCTTTCTCCAACCAGCTTCTTGGTGGAATAGTCACATATCTACCCTCCAACCGGACCACAAAAAGAACAAGCATCAGCTAGCCATTGCCCTTCCAGAATTGGGATTGAAGTCTCAGTATGATCCTGAGGCGTACATGCAACAAAACTCAGTTGTTCAAAACATATATTCATGTTACCAGGACCATGCTAACAGAGGTGACCCAAACATGTAATGGCTCACCAACCTGGAGACCAGCACCGGGGCTGATAGTTGCAAAGTGTGGGAGAGAGGGGTGGGTTGCCACAGCAGTCACTGTCTCAGGCATTGTCTTCATCACCTTTTCTCCCTGCAATTTATACGCAGCACACAAGAAGCAGCAACAAGAACGTCCTAATCACAAGCCCATATTGCTAGTGTACCACTTTACAGTTATGGCAGCCCGAGAAATAATCGTATGATCTTCTTTGGGAAAGTCCGTACCGTAGTCCTAGTAAGCATATTCTCCACTACATAGCTCCCCCTTTCACTTATCAGGAGTAAGTTCATTCAACTGAAGCTGATTCCGACATGAAGTTCTAGTGATCATTCTATTGCCCTTGGAGGAGATTGCAGCAAACTTTTCAACTAGATTGCAGACTAAGGAGATAGTTTGCGGTAACCTCCCTTGCAAGTAGTGACAGGGAAATTTCTGGGGGTCCTGGTTCCAAAATAAGTGAAAACATTTCAGTGTGAGAAGGGTCAAAGGAGACGGCATCCATACCTTACACACAGGGGAGAAAGGGAGCTCTTCAAACAGGCCAGCATGCAAGAAGAGCATGTGGGAGCTCTTCGTACCCACAGTAAATGGTGGCACGTGAAGTGCATTCAGTGCCTCCTCTTTCTTATTTCCCACAATGGAAGAAAATGATATGCTCACAATTTCACCTGAACCACACTACAATTCCACAAGCCTCAGACTGTTGTGCATGGATTTTGAACACATCCGATGTGAGCTAGAGTATGGATTATTCTCTATCTGTGGATAATGAATTGTTTTGGTACCGCAAAGGCATCAGGTACAATTTCAGGACAAGCCTCTCCTACCTAAATTAGAAAATTGTTGTATGTCTGTCACGTTGTTTCCCAGTAGTATCAAAGGTTTAATCCTCTTTCTGTTCACGACCAAAAATGTGTCATGTTAACATCATCTGAGCATAGGTTCACTTAGATTCACAAAGGGGGTTACCTTGGGGCTGAGAGAGATCTATACTAGAACAGGGTTCTGTTTGCAGCTGTTTACAAGGGAGAGTCACCCATGGAGTCAATATAATCTACTAATGCCTCCTTGATCTCTTAGGAATAGAGCTTCCTGTTAGGAGGGCAGCACTATGTATGGTCCACTAGGCAAGAGAGATCTTGTGGGTCCAAAATAGCAAGCAATGTCGCATCCACCACCATCTACACTAGTTTCTGTATGTATACAATGGGGAGTGTTGATTGAAGAACATTCTCCAAACTTCAATTCACCACTTGCTTCATGGGGTGCTTTTCAGAGCATAGGTTACAGGAGCACTCATTAGGTTTCTTGTCAAGGTCTCTGAACTTAATGTCTGCAGGTTTTTGTGTGCTAGTCGTGTCTTATCCGTCTTCGGTGGGCTGTTCATACTTTTATCCATTCGATCATTTGCAACTGCCATTCAAACATTGGGTGCTTTCATTTCTCTGATCTCCACACGCTTACAAAAGTATGACAAATGCATGAACAGTGCTGAATACCTCTTCAATGGGCAGTGATCTATGACAGGCCCTCAGAACAAACCAAGAATCACAGCTTGTATACGAACAAACATCATCCCAGCCAGTTGCTTGTATTTGGAAATGACTAGCGACATCTCAAAGAATGGTGTGATAGGATGCTTGACACTAAAAAGACAGACCTTTCGATGTTTCTGTCGCTCCATCCACTCCTTGCTCCCACTTTCTTGTGAGGTCTGAATTTGACACTAATTACAAGTCTGCAAACACTCAAGTCTGGCTTGAGTCAGAGAGCAGGAGTGATAAGCTTAGCTCAAGTTACATGCAGCCGAAGATCATCCAAAAGAAGGAAAGATGACGTACCAGCATGTAGCTGCTCAAACCAAGCCACGAGTCCAAGTCGAGCTTCATAGAATCGCACATAGCCATCAGCAGCTCCAGTTGTGATATATTGATTTATTCGCGAAAGCACTCTGATGGCAGTATTGTGTAGTCGCACTGCTTTCAAAGCTTGCATGCGTCTGGCACGATCCTTCACATGGCCTTCCTCACCAGTCTTTGCTCTGCATGTCAGTGTCAGCTCAAGTCAATACCTGCTATTGGGGTGATGTACCAGATTTGTAAGTGGGCAGTAGGATAATCTATTTCAACCAGATTATAACAAAAGAACATTACTGATGTTGTCTCCACCTTCATGGATACACAGATCAAGGTATCACTCCTCTTATGATCGTCACAGAGGCGTAGCATGTTCATAAAGCAGATTCATTGCCTGATGCATTCTCTTCCTCCTTTACATCTATGTTCCAGGGAAGGAGGAAAAAGATTAGAGCATACTCTGGTTCTCCCCAAAGTACCAGATCCCCGTCAACAGTGGCTGTGATGGCAGCTTGGGGATTGGGAGAAAATATGGAGACTGTGAAATCCCCTATTACACACTTCAAGTCTTTTGCCTTTGACTTGCCTTGGGCACCCTCCAGAAAACGCTCCACAGTTTTTGTCTCCTTTTTGTCCTGTCATTCATGAGAAACAGTCAGCCTTCTTCTTCCCAAATTCCGGGTGGAATGGGCTGAAAAATGAGCAGTTCAAAGAATCAAATTACCGGAGCTGGAGAACCAGGACGTAGTGGGGCACAGGGGACAGTGCAGTGCCTCCAAAAGAAGACACTAAGTCTGCCATTTGTGATCAACTCGTCCTTGTCAATTGTATTGAAATGCACACAGGTCTGCAGGTACACACATTTGCAAGAAACTGCCCATGAAGCTGCTCTCGCAGTGAAGTAGGCATGACTAACATAGCTAGATCGTAACCAATAGCATCATACAGGGGACAATGCCAGCTTGCTAAGACTAGAACCCTATGACAAACCCTTAAGACACAGCGTTGACAGAAAAATGGTCAATTTCCATGTGGCTGAAATGACAGGAGATCATGTGATGGTGACTTGTGAGGAAGGAAAAATGTAAAGAAGGAGGGTCGCTGTGAGAGATCCTCACCTGGAAATCATCAGATGGCACATTAACAGTACAAAGCGGCTCATTGTTGGTGAACCCTATGTCCCAAATGCTCAGTTCCTGCGCTGTTTTCTCTGTGGGCGCTGGAAAATCCAACACATTTATTGTTACACACATACCCTGTCAGTCGAACTCCCTTCTTAGTTAGTTGCCAGACCATCCTGCTGCCTACCCTTTGCAGTTTCCTCCGTCGGATAGTCCTCTCCTCATGAACTTGAGAATAAAAACATGATAGTAACCACGAGAATGATAAACACATGCGATCCAGACACTGGAAACTCACGAGCAGCGCTGAGAGTAGCAAACAAGAAGCCATCTGAAGATATGTCAATAGCCACAATGCCATTGGTCCTTCCTTGAGAAACAGCTTTCATTGCCTGCAAAGTGGTCAATACATGTATCATCATCTCGGTTTCATTGAGGTCTTCCAAAAGAGAGGCAAGAGACAACTCCCATTTTCGGATCTTTCAACTCCTACTATGGGTATGCATGCTGATGCATGTTTGGATGCTTGAGTATGTAGTGTGTGAGGGACGTAAAGTGGGTCATGTGACAAACCTGTCCAGTTTCACGATTCCAGAGAATCAGTACAGCTTCAGGACCAGTGTCAGCAGTGAGAATGTAGTTTTTGTTGGGGTCAGCAGCTAGACTCTGTATTTGGTGAATATGCCCTTGCAGCATTTTCTGTGGCAGACATTCTCCAAAACAAAATGTATCAGGAATGTTCAGTTATCCTACTTCCAAAATGCGAGATGAAGACAATAACTTGACATTCGGCAGCATGCTGTGGCCTTCTTTCCAGCTCCGTCACAATCTTCGGTCTCTTTAAATTCGAGCTACTAGGTTATAACAGCTCCCGCTCGAGTTTTTTTGACCCCATAAATTTCTAGGTCAGTTAAGTTATCGCAGCTAGTCAGGGGTTGAAGTCATGAACTCATAGTGGCTGTAAATGCAAATAATCTGAACACTCCTTCTAGGTTACAATGGTTTCAAACATGTACACTGGATGGTGGCTGCACAGCCAACGGAGGTTGCTGGCCATGTCTAGCCTAATTCAGCATTGAGTCTCGACTGCTTTTGCAGCATGCAACGAACCTGTTGATTAGTAGAGCGATCATAGACGACGAATGTGTGGCCCGCAGCATAGCACACCACGTCGGGACAGGAATTAGTCCTAAGGTCCACCACTCCACCAGGCACGTGGCATGAAAATCCGAACACCGTATCCAACTCCTGCATTCACGAACCCAGGTGTCTTTGTCAGTTCTGGTCACCTCCCCCTGGCTGCTTTTACAAACTCTCCCCGGCATCGTACATTCAAGCAATTCACAAATGGCAGAGGGTAAGATCAGTCGGTGAGTCTACAGAGTCACAAACAACCGATAACTCTTGATGCATTTTTCCTCAGTGTAGTGGAATTTGAAATCAAGACTGAGATCAGCTTCTTTTTCCGGATACCGCAAGCCTCATCGCCCTGCAAGCGTGATACCATCTAAGGGGCAAGTTTCCCGCTGTCAGATTCCAACACTTTCAGTACCTATTTGGATCCTGTCCCTTTTCCAAGAGAACCTAATACGGAGAAAAGAATATTTAGCTGTGTTCTCATCGGCCTGTGTGTACTAAATGTACACATGTCCATTTGCTACTTCTCACCGCAAGGTTGCTCTAAACTCTAAACCTCAACGAGAGACCAGCACTCCCTGTAAGCAAATCTTCTTATTTGCAAGGTTAAGAAATGCCAAGGTCTATCCAAGGGAGAGAGACGGACCACAGGTTGAGTTTCCATGGCGGCGTGCTGTTTGCAGACTGCAGCAATAGAGGGCAAAGAGCAGGACAGAGACGGAGAAGGAGAGGAAGGAGAGGCAGGACCGTTAGAAGGTGGGTTCCAAGTTCCAACCGAAGGTCAGCTGACCCTGGATGTTCTCCTCATGAGAACTCAGTGTTCCACATCCACATTCACATTCACGTTCGATATTCATCCGTCTATTTACTACCGGTGATAGCAGGTGAAGAAGAGGCTGAGCCGGTCAGAGAAGCTAGGGCAGCAAAACCTAGCGCCGTCTCCTTTCTCTGTCTCTCTCTCTCGCTCGATCGCTGCCTCCATCGGAAAATTGTGTGCAACCTTCGAAGGTCGCATTCGATTCACGCATCATGGTGAGTGTTGCATTGAATTCCAGGATTGGGAGGCTTGGTCTCGTGTGGATTTGATGTGTGGGTCTGCGTGAACTGAGGCCCACAGGAGGCAGGGGTCCAAGGCGGAGGGACTGCAGGGAGGTGTTTTGTTTGGTGGTTGGCTTCGATGTATTTGATGATAGGTTATGATGCGTGAGCTTGTGTTCGTGACAGGGGCGTGTCAGAACCAAGACTGTGAAGAAGGCCTCGCGGGTCATTATCGAGAGGTATTACTCTCGGATGACACTGGACTTCCAAACGAACAAGAAGATTGCTGAAGAAGTTGCAATCATACCATCTAAACGTCTCCGCAACAAGATTGCAGGATTCGCAACTGTAAGCTCCTTTTCTCAATCGTCCAGTTCTATCTTCTATTGTTTCCTTTTTTGCTTGCTTTTGCTGTCATTGTATGAGATGTACTACTACATGCAGGTATTTCATCTTAATTTGTCCCGCTTCAGTCATCTCATCTCCGGGAAATTACTCCATACTTGTGCCAGCGTTTACCGGTGCAAGTAGCGCTCAAAATGTTCGGTTTCAAAGAACTCTGGGTTGATGGTGACTAGTGTGTGGCTGGGACAGCATTTGATGAAACGAATTCAAAGGGGCCCAGTCCGTGGAATTTCTCTCAAGTTGCAGGAGGAAGAGCGCGAGCGCCGCATGGACTTTGTTCCAGAGGAGTCAGCTATTAAGACCGATGTGATTGAGGTGCTTCTCCTTCTTTTCTGTGTCTGTGGACGTTTTCTTACCAGAACTGTTGAATTGCAGTTCCTTCATAGTTGAATTATGAAGTCAGAAACCCTTATCCCGTTTCAGTCAATTCTAGGTTATCCAGACGGGTTATGTACATTTCCTTGCAAACTGCAGCAATGCCTGACCTAGAACAACAAGCGGCATTCATAGTGCTCTTTATGTGGAGGTGCTCAGTCAATCTTTAGTCATCTGTAGGTGGTAGGTTAGCATATGCAAGCCACCATCTGTAGGTGAGTCATCTCTGGGTTGGTCCTCTGTGCTTGACATGCGATGCATATTTCTTAGAAGTTTGCAGATTAGTTTGTAACGTTTTGTGTCGTTTTACAGCCTAGGATCACTTTCTTGACACAAAAGTTTCCAAATTCCGGAGGGAAGTTAGGGTGTGACCGAACATGGCGAAATTCAACCTGCGCCATCAAATTGTAGTGATTCTAGGATTGGCTGTCTTTGATTGTCATGAATAGCATCCGATTTGTTCATGTATTACCAGGGACGGCTTTTATAGTACTGGCAGCTGGTGATTCATTGAAAAGCCTTTAGGACACTATCTCATTTTTAACGTTGGTTGCCTCTCAATGTGCGTTTCCTCTCTGACATTGATGTATTTCTAAGGGAGGCTGGCAACTAGCACTTTTGGTAATGTAACTGTTGATGGATGGACAGGTGGACCGTGAGACAATTGAGCTGCTGGCCTCTTTGAACATGCCTCAACTGCCTGGGGTGGTGCAGCAGGTGTGTGTCACACACACGTTCTATCCTTCCTATCTAAGTTGTTGCCGCCATGTAGCTTTCAATTCATTTCCTTTCAATGTCAACGTGAAGTCCTATTGTGGTACATATCTTTGGAAATGCCTGGAGCTCCTCAGTTTGTTGTGCTTGCACTACTGATTATGAGCTCTGTGCCAAGCAGGCGGCCCCGGCAGCAGGAGGTGGCTTCTTCAAGCCACAAACAGGAGGTTTCCAAGGTGGAAACTTCCAGGGTAACAGGAGAACTTAAGACAAGTAGATGCAGAAAGAGGGTGCTACTACTTTCTCTGAAACAGTTAAGGCATACTTTACGTGTTGAAATCCCAGAGTTTATTGACCTTGAATTCCTGGCAAGCATCGTTGTGCAAGTGTTGGTGGGCTTGTTGGTATTCGTTTTATTGATTCTTGTGTATTGCCAACATTTAAGCATGCAAGATATTCTTGTCAGTGTTCTTCAGAGGTTAGGAGTCTTAGGACACCTTGATGTGTTGTAATTTTGCCTTGCTCTGCGCTGTTCTCTTCCATTAGGGAGCAGCTCTTTATGCTGTGTAAATCATGTCTGATCATTTCCAGGTGCTGACAGTTGGCCGACTTCCTGTTTAGGGGTTTGGCCATCCGAAAATTTGTGATGGGTTGTTGATTCCATCTAGTGATGGTCTCTAGAACTGCTTCATTTTGTGTATTCAACCATGCAAGCACCAACATGCTTTATATAGCCCTTAAAATGAGTTGTGTGCAAACAATGCAGAATATCTTACCCAGCAAAGAACTTAAGTACCCCAAATCGAGATTAGGATACTGCAGAAACGATCAGAACCAAAGAATTGGAGTGCGCACCTGAGCGACTGCACATATGCCTCTAGCACTCCATTCTAATTTTCCTCTCTCCAATTAACTGGCTTCCCTATCGGGCTGGACAGATGCTTGTGAGGAAGAGCTGCTGCTGCAGAGGATGCAGTCTCCCCACGCAGGCCTATGATGCGCGCCTCCTTTGGCATTGATCTCTAATTTCTCACTGCCCACGGACGCCTTGCGCTTGTCTCCCAGAGCTCACTCAGAGCTTCCCTTCGCACGTTCTCTCGCGTCAGCCAATGTCGGCCTGGAATTATTCCTTGATTTCCCCAGCTAGCCCTCCCCCATGAAAGAGTCAGCTCCTCCGCTTCCCCTACTCCCTCCTCCACTCTTTCTGTTGTTGTTGCTCTGTCCTCGCTCTGTGTTTTCGCAGCTCGGCTCGGCTCGCCGTGTGGGTCTCTCTTTTGTTGTCTCAGTATCATGGCCTCTCGAGCTGAATCTTCCCGCCGTAAGCGTTCTCTCGTTCCAAGGGTTGGCCTTCCCATAGAATCGCTCCAGTGGACACCCCTTCCTGCATTCTTGGAGTGGGCCCCTCTGCCCCCAACCCCCCTCTCTCCTCTAGCAATGAGATAGTTCTCTGGCAAGAATCTGTTGCCCTGTTTCTAAATCCTAGGAAATCCTCTCTCTCGACATGAACCCGGTGAAATCCCAATCTCAGATGGTTGCTGAACATGGAAATTTCCCAGGGAGAGTCGAGGACAGAGACTGGGCCAGAAGTTGGATTATTGAGCACTTTGGTGCTCATGGAAGGCTCAAACATCACTTCTGTCATGCTATGGTGAGGGGTTTCTCTGGGTCTTTTTTATTTCACGAGATGATGCTACCAAAGCCATGCGCTTCAACCGGGCATAATCTCGGTGTAAGGTTAACATATTCCTTGGTCTCCAAACTGGGGGCACAAGGAAGGCGTCACCTGTAGACCAAGGATGATTGGTCTCCAGCCTAGGGTGGGACCTCTGCTTGCCCCCAACCAGCGTCGTCGCGCACGGACGTCCCGGACTCAACAAGCGATGGGTGAAAACAAAAACCAAAAAACATTAAACGCCACGTGGACGCCGTTGGGTATGCGACGCCAGGACACCCCAAGTTCCGGGGCCTTCGCGAGAGGGTCATAGCGACCCCCCGCGCGTCGCAAGGGTTGTATGAGGCCGTGGGAATGGGACGCCCGGGAGTCGCTAGGGGCTTGTGACATCGTGGGCAGGGCAGTAGCGACCCCCGGGCGTCACAGAGCACAGTAGGGCGTCGCCAATTCGTTTGCAACGCCCTATGCAGTTTTGCATTGCATGCATTGATGATTGTAAATTTGTTTTTTTTTTTGGTTTTATTTTTGTGTTGGGATAATTCAGCCATTGCTTCATTCAAATTGATTTAGCTAGCTGAGACATAATGTTTAACCCCTAAAGGACGACGCGACCCGAATCGGGGTCGCGTCAAATTACTTGCCACGCTCCAGTTCCCATGGATGATAGTGGATGGAAGTGAACCTTGAAGATGAATTGTAGATGTCAGAGAGGAGCACATGTGGGAATTTACAACGCCAAAAAATCATAAAAGCTCTGCTCCCTAGAATTTTGCAAAATGCGAGGGTTTCAAGAAATCCAGTGTTAGAGCATCGTTGACCTGCTTATGTGGCAGCCAAATGGGCAATCTTCAAGATCTAGGGCGGAAAATTTATGATAATGCCAAAAAATTTGGACAAAGCACCATGAAATGTTACTGTGCACTTACTTATCAGAGGAATTGGAAAATAAATGTCACCTCCTGGGCGTACTTGGGAAAGAAGCCAAAACAAGATAATTTATCCCCAGATTTCACATTCAAAGCAGCCTATCTGAATTTTTGGAATTTTGGTCTGATTCTTTGGGAGGCAGTAGTTTAGGTGCCATATAATCAGATTATGAGGGCCTTTGTCTAGAAAGATTCAACTTGATACTTCAATTTTGTGGTCAAACCATTTTTTCCATGCAATTCTTGAATATATTTACAAATTGGGGCATATTAGTTATAATCTCCCGAATGCAAGGGTCAATTTGCCTATTTTTTTGAGAGGACATGGATCTAGTAGATACCGTACTTTGCCTATGATATTCGTCATGACCTTGCCGGATTAATTAATTTGTCTTACAGAAGGGGTCCGTCAGCCTTTTTTTTAATTTCTGCAGTATTACGATAAATACTAAAAAAAAAACACTATTGTTGCATGTATATGTGGCTAGTACAATGGTATTGGGCTTGGTTCTGGAGATTATCTCCAGACCAGCAATCTGGTTTCTGAAATGAAGGTACAATCTGCAAGTATATGGGTGAATTTTTTATCAAACCATGGTGCTTTCATGGTATGATTGACCTGGAATTCTGAGTTATTTATTTTTTACCCTGACAGAGCTGTTTATGAGGCCCTGGAATACCAATCCAGACCTGTATATGCCTGAAAAAACTCAGCCCTGTTTCTACTTTATGAATCTTGCATGTGTCTTGGCACTGATAGATCAGTTTCAAGCCAACACATGATGTCTTTTTAGGAAGATGAATGGCTCAAGAACTGGATTATGTAAGGCTTGAACCCATGTCAACAAAAAATCAGGAATCATTATGTCAACAGGCAAATGCTTAAGATATGTATGGCTTGTTGTTTCAATTGCAATTTAAAGTACTATGTGCTTGGCTCTCGAGATTTATCTCCAGACCTGCAATCTGGTTTTTGAATGATGTTACAATCGGCAAGTATGGTGGTGATCGTTGTATGTCAAACTATGGTGCTTTCATAATATGATTGACCAAGAATCCCACCCTCCCACCCTGTTTTTTCAGATACCCTGAAAAGTAATGGGATATTCAAATGAGATGGTAAACATGGAAGTGGTTGTTAGATGGTGCCCTGTAAAGGGCTGCTTTGTCTTTCAATGACAATGACCTTAGTGGTCTTGTCCATGTCTTGACATGACATGTATATCTTCCCTCTCTTCTGCCCCCTCTGTCCCTCTTTGCTTTGTTTTTTTTTGTGGGGAGTGGAAGAAGACAAAGTGAGAGAGGGAGAGGGAGAGAGAGCCAGAGGAGGACCAAAAAATAAATAAGTGGGGGGGGGGGGGACTGACTGAGCAGCTGCTGCCAGTCACACCCCCCCACCCCACCTTCTTTTTTGTTTTTTCATGCACCCTCTCTCCCTCTCCCTATCTCTCTCTCCCTCTCTTTCCCTCTGGAAACTGGGTTTATGGAATTGTTGTCCCAACTTCCATCCTTGAAAAATTTGAAAAATTGGGTTGCAGGGAATTTAGATGTTTTTCATCCAGAATACATCATTTTTTTCCCTAGTGAGACATTTCTTCATTAATACCTGTGAGGTTTTGCTTCATCCGGACATCAGCCCGGAATATACTGATTGCAAAACTCCCGTCATTATCGATTTTCAATCCAACCTGGATGAAAAAAAGACTTCATCTGGCAGGACCTAAATACGGGACAAGACAAGTATAAATGAATAATTTTTTTAAAAAAACTTGATGTTTTTCATCTAACCTAGATGAAAGACGGACTGCATCCGTCAAGTTCGAGACATGATGAACACACAATGTTTTTCATCTTCCGCGAATGAGAAACGGACAACGTCCGTCGGGCGTATGGGCTGGCGGATGTTTTTCATCTTAAGAAGGATGAATGATGAGCCGGACAGGGTAAAAGCCCTGCGCAACCCTAATGTTTTTTTTTTTGCGCTGCGAGAGTGCGCGCGATGGCGGCTTTGAGGTGACGATGGTGCTCGTGCTACAGATATCATGAGCTGCCAATCCCTGGAGTGATTAAGGCTCTTGTGAGCGCCGCCTCTGTAGGCTCTTTAAGGCGATGGCGGTGGCTTAGAGATGAGGGAAGATTCACTGTCTCATTTGTCTATTTTTTTGCTGCAGTAGTAATGGCGGAGGTACCACCTGCTTGCTTGTGAAGTTTCCCTAGCAGCCCTCCTCTGGATCTTTGATGAATGGCGGCGTCTTGGTAGAACAAGAAAGTCTCTCTCTCCTTCCCTTTATAAACCCTACCTTATGAGACAAAGCTTTTTTTTCTTGTGCTTGGCAAGACTTTGCTTTGGTTAAAGTAGCAGTGATGTGGTGTTGGCGGAGACCTCCCTGCACGGTTGGGCTTGTGGAGAGATGGAGACCATCCCCCAAACAGTAAAAAATGTTCTTTTTCTGTTTGTCTTGCTTCCCTGCTTTCTTTGGCATTCTATGTGCTTAGATTCAAGTGTATTTGACCTCGATAGAAGTGTGGAAGCCTGCTACTCACCTCGTGCATCCTCACTAACTCACAAATGCGTTGTGGTTGTTTTTGGGACGGGCACACGTGAGGGCTTCCACTTAATATGCTGATGTTTAGGTGCTGCTGGATGCCAAATGGGCAAGTGTTTATTGTGGGGGCAGGACTTGGGTTTGAATTTCTTGACATTCCTTCTTGGGAAGGTTTTATTTTAAATTTTTCCGGCAGTCTGTTTTTGCATTTAATTATCATCGGACAGCGTAGGCAGGTACGGTATGCACATAAGTATAAGGTTCATCCCCATGGATGATTGGGGGTAAGAAGTTACACCCTCGTCCATAAGGGTATGCACCTTGTTTTAGTGGGCCCACCAAAAAATAGCTCGTCCTTTAGGGGTTAAAGCATTACCATTAACAACCATGAATTGAGGGTGAGGCGGCGCAAAATGAAATAAATGAAAGATCAAATGTATTTAAGCAAGGAGCTGAAAAGTTTTGCTCAAGGCCGGTTCATACTGAATCCCTGAAATACATTGTGACTCTCACTACTTGGGGGACTAGGCCGTATCCTTGGACTCATCCCCTCTACTCGATGAGGCTGATGACACCGAGGTGCCATGGCCACGCCGAACATGCGCCTCAGCACCTGAACCATCTACCGCTCCCACAGAGCTATGATCTAATCCCATGTCCTCCCCCACCTCATCAATACTAAAGTCCTCTATTGCACTCCCCGATACGTAGGTCAAGGTATTCATGAACCCATGCCAACCATGCTCCTTGGCGTACCCGTACTCTACTGAAGATGGTCTCATTGCAAACTTGCGGACCTACACAAGGCATAAATCAGAATTAGTTTATCACCATAACGGAGCTATAAAGAAGACATAACAAAATGCATAGGTCGGAAGCACGATCACTTACAAATCGGGTGACGAAGGACTTAGCTCCGCCGGGGCCCCACTTGTGTGTGGAGTCATGCTTCTCAAGGCATACTGTTGTTGCGGAGCGTGCTTTCTCAAAGCTTTGCGTCTTTGCAACATCAAGCTCTTCAGCAATAAGAGCATCTCATGAATCCTATGCACCCCCACCCCCCAAAATCAGTGAATTCCCACATATAAGTGATCTCCTTGAATCCCTCTCATTACACATGCAAGAAATGGAAGGTGAAATGATTAAGTTATTTGCAAACCTATGTAATTCCATGCGGTTGTTTGGGCTGCATGCACTCCCATCTTCAGTGCCTATCTTCAATGCCTTCCGAATGGTCTCCCGGGCACGATATCTTTTGTCCTTCAAGTTCCGTCCCACCAACTCCATCATCCTTGCATCACTCCAATTGCCTTTATAATGTCGCTCTATCTCTTTCACAAAGGCCCGTCGAGAATTCCATGATGTTGAGGCCAATCAATGTGCCAAGCAAACCACCTTGATGCGAGCTCAAACGCGGCCTTCTTCATGACATCCCAATACTCACCGATAGGATCACCATGGGTATTAACCTCCACCGGTGGCACCACAACCTTTATCAACTGGCAGTCTTTATCCTTTCGGCCCTTGTGCAATTCTTGCAACTCAATTGCAAAATCATAAGGTCGATGTTCTGGCAACATGTCTGTATTTTTCTTCTCGAAGACATCCTTGAAATCTTGATATTGAGTGGGTAATGTCGAAGTACCTTGGTCTATTATGGTTTTGATCGGAGTCACATAAAGTGCAAATGTCGTGTCTTTCTTCGTAGCTCTCATGAAGGCTCTAGCTCCAAGAAACAAGGGTTGAATACCTTTGGTACTTTTGCATTTTTGTCTTGCCAAAATTTTTCGTAATTGACAGTCGACGTCAGGATTATGAAATACAAACCAGAGAAGTCCAATGATCACAAGATTCGTAGGAAACTGGATGACATTGAAAACAATATGTGATGCTTGATTTTTAAGCTTCACTTCAAGGGGTCGAGTTTTATGGTCAATATTTCCTGATGCTAACGGTCGTCCATCGATGACTTCAACAAGGGCCGATAAATTTTTTTTTTACGAGCGTTAAATTGTGTTGCTTCACAAAGTCTTTGTCAATAAAACACGTTGAAGCAGAGTCCAAGAGTGCTTTTACGGAGATATATCGATTTTGCATCCTGATATTTACTGGAACTGAGAAACAAGGTACAGGGTCTGGAGGCAGAAAGAGATTTTTTTTTTTTGAGGAATTTGGGGTGTCTAGCCGCATGGTCCCTACTATGACTGGACATCTTCGTTTTTCGACCTCCTCGTATCGAACACTTGAGTTGTGCCCTGAGCTTTGAATCTTCTCTTGTTGGGGTAGTTTAATGCTATGTGATCATCTTTTCCGCAATAAAGGCATAATCCATTCGAGCGTCATCTTTGTTTTTCTTGTGGCGTCAATGACTTGAATCGGACAACATCAATTTACATAGGATCATTACCGGATGTCTGATGGATCGTTGTGTTGGGTGCCGTAGTAGCAGCGGCATGGTGCGTCGTCAACCATCCAGATCGCTTCTCTTGACGTCTTTCGAACAAACGATCATCGCATACAATGACTTGGGTGACGAATTCGTTCAGTGTACTCACGTTTGACTTTGTCAGCAACAAATCTTTTACATCCTCTTTTAGGCCACATCGAAACTGACTAATGAGGCTTTTTTCATTCCAGTCGAGGTCACACGCAAGTTGTCGAAATTCGGCAGCATAAACGGAAACTGGACAAGCTCTTTATCGAAGATTTCGCATCTTTGTCTCTGTAACTATTTCTCTATCATTCTCTCCAAACGTTGTAGAGAATTCGGACATTGACCTTGAATTCCTGGCAAGCATAGATGTGCAAGTGTTGGTGGGCTTGTTGGTATTCGTTTTATTGATTCTTGTGTATTGCCAACATGCAAGTCGATATTCTTGTCCCTGTTCTGTAGAGGTTAGGAGACACGTGATGTGTTGTTTGTTTGCCTTGCTCTGCGCTGTTCTTTTCCATTAGGAGCAGCTCTTTATGCTTTGTAAATCATGTCTGATCATTTCCAGGTGCTGACAGTTAAAGGTCTGTCATTCGTTTGAGAAAATGTGTGGTAATTTGAGATTAGTATATGGACTTCAATGTTGGCCGACTTAGATCAGTATATGAATTTCTAAGTTGGCCGACTTGTTGTTCAGGGGTTTGGCCCTTAGAAAATTTGTGATGGGTTGTTGATTCCATTTCCTGATGATGTCTAGAGCTGCTTCGTTTTGTGTATTCAACCATGCAAGCACCAACATGCTTTATATAGCCCTTCAAATATGCAAACAATGCAGAATATCTTACCCAGCAAAGAAATTAAGTACCCCAAATCGAGATCAGGATACTGCAGAAACGATCACTGGACAGAACCAAAGAATTGGAGGCTGCAACTTGTACCTGAGTGACCGCAGATTTCCTTCAGCACTCCATTCTAATTTTCCTCTTAACTGCCTTCCCTATCAGGTTCGACAGACTCCTGTGAGGAAGAGCTGCACCGAAGGCTTGCCCAGAAGGCTTTCCCTTCAGTAATTCAAATAAAGCTTTAATGGCTTAAAATAATAATAATAAGCCTAGTAAGTCTAGGTACCAAATGATGTATATACACCTCTCTAAGTACTAGGTGTATATACGCTCGTCTCTCCTCTGATTACATAGTTTGAGGTATGCATTAGGGTTTTCTATGGAGATTTGCATGCAATCCGAGAGTCCTGAGTCGTGAGCAAAGAAGAGAGGGAGTGATTCAGTGAATGTGGAAAGGAGGGATGGGTGTGGGTTTTTTATTGTCCGATTTTGATGGCATGGCTGCGAGGAGGCCATAGGAGTGGTGTATGAGTCTGGCAAGGAGGTCAGGCTATGGAGTCCAATATCTTTGGATCCTTCGCTTTCTCATCACCCACTGCTACTTCCCTCTCCGTCTCCGAAGCGAAGGCCAGGTCCCAAATTCCGGCTGCGACTCAGGCAAGTTGCTATTCTTTGAATTAAACTTTGCTCCGGTTGCGGTTAACGTTAGAGTGAGCTCACAAAAGATAAAGAACGATTCGGGAGAGCAGGACTCGAAGTTCTGCTATTCAATTTCAATGCTTTTTGGTCCATCCCAATTCTTCAAGTGACATGAAATTATAATTCCATGGCCGACAACAGGACCCACAGAGCTGTGCTAGCGTTGAAGTTAAGAAGGAACAGGGTATCATCAAAGAGAGAGGAGTGCTTGCTCCTTGCAAGCTCCCAAAGACGGAACCTGTTGATTGTAGTGATGACATTGAAAAAGGGCTTTTGCACACGGAGGCTATCAGATCACCTATCAGAAAAGGCAAGGTGGGATGCTGTCCAAGTTAGGTTCTTTTCCATACTATATGGTGGTTTCAGAATGTGCTAGGGTTTGTGAACATCACCAGAGAGGGTTTAGCCAGGGTTTATGGAGAGCCATTGGGTTTTTAGCCATACTTTCACATTTTATAGTTCCATGTGAGACCAAGGTCTGACCTTAGGCCAGGACATACACATACTTTGATGGGGCAAAAGGGATTTTGGCATGACAACTGGGGACCTAGCCTAATTAGCTAGCAGTGAACTCACGAACTAACCCCTTTTATTGGTTCGCACTGTCTTCCCAAGCCAAATTAAGCTTGTTGGAACCACGGGTAATTGAGAGCTTCCTTAGTTTTCATTGAACATGGAAACCATAAAGTCTGTTAGCCTGACTGCACCAAGAGCTCCATGGAATTGTTCATTGAGATGAGGAACAAGTGTGTTCGATACAGAGTTCTCATTGACGGCATTTGACCAGAGTTTGTAAGTAAAATCTTTTTCCAGAAGGATGGGCTAGGGTGAACTCCAGTCCTAACCCACTAGACTTTCAATGTTTCTGCATGCGTCTGTAACAATTGCTGATAGAGCAACACCTGGTCAGAAGCCTGAGGTCTGGCACTACCTGCAGATTACAAGTTCTAACCACAAACTTTTCTTATGCTCCCACATATGCCTATGTTGCAGAAGAGGAAAGTGTTATCGGTGAAGAAATGTTCTGACTCTCTCAGAGGCGCCGAGACAGCCAAGAGAGCTATCAAAATAGAGACGGAGGCAGAGACGGAGATAGAGGACACTGGTGGGTACTGACAAAAACCAACAAGTTGTGATGAATATGCTGGTGGAACTGTGGAGAGACTGTTAAAGCTCGACTCGAAATGAGGGTCTCTCTTGTTGTATTTATGGTCTGCCATTATGTGTAGGCCAGAAGGGCCATACACTGAAGATATGAGGTTTGAAGGGATGTTTGAAGGTTCGTCAAGTGTTTTATTATTTTGGTTTACCGAAGCCAACATTATGGCTACAATATCACCAGAACTATGGCTTATCCACTATTAAGGTGTAGACTTTGGTCACAAGGCATTGATACACCCCATCATTGAGTTTTGGTATGTGTCATGGAAAAGGCCTTTGATCTGATGAAGAATCCAGCTCTGTCTCCCTGGTACATAAAAGTCTATAACTCCCTCCCCTTCTCTTATCCTTCCCTTCTTAATGTTTTCTCTAAAAACTTTGCAGGTCTGATGCTGACAAGACAAAGTGTGAAGGTTGAGTCAGTAGCTTCAAAGGGAAAGGGGGCTGAGCGATCACCATCTAAGGGTGGTGGAAAGGTTGATGTCATTAAGGAACCCACACATTGGCAAGCAATTGTGGATCGAATAAGGTGAGAGTGGAATTCACACTGGCTGGACAATTTTCTAGCAATTGCCTGTCTGCCTGTTATAACTGGAGCAGAGGAAAGACCCTCTGCCACAACCTTGAGGTTTGCTTGTGGACACCTGTACAGAATTCTGGTGGGTTTTTCCCCTCTGGTATGCCAATTACAGGTGAAGGATGCTGGCTGCTTTCTTTATATCTTTCAACATGTTGCAGTGACAAGGCCCTCTGTTTGTGCCTTTGATGATATGTGAATTGCCATCGGGTTTCAGGTTGATGGTTACTTTGGGTGAGCATTTGCTTTATGGCCAGGGTAGATCATGTCCTTGTAAAATCTGATGGCTGCTGGATTCCTGTTCTTCCAGGCTCGCATATGCACAGCTCCCACTTCACGGGTTCCACAGCTTTACTAGTTGTGTGTTGTTGTGATGGCAGATCAATGCGCTCAAGGCAGGATGCTCCTGTCGATCTTCTTGGTACACCTCAGGTCTGATACGTGCAATCAGTCTGCTTTTCATTGTCAAAGAACGTAACACTCGCTCACATAGTACTGTGACAATGATTAATGTGGAAGTATTTACTAACCTGCAACATGGAATGGGAGAATAATTTGTGTCTATGGCCTCCCATCTCTTTTGAAAACCTTGTGACAACATCAGGCTGCCCAAGGGCAGAACAGGTCATGTCTTAACATTCTTGACCTCAGATACATGAACAACTGGCATCTACAAGGGACAACTCTGAAAGACTGTCGTGGATTGCAGCTATTGGATGAAAGTGCAGACAAGGAGACGCAAAGGTTTCAAGCTCTGGTGGCGGCCATGATCAGCTCCCAAACTCGCGATGCTATCACGGCTGCTGCCATGCACAGGCTGCGTGCAATGCCAGGGGGCCTCTCTGTTACCCACGTTGCTAGTGATGATGTTGCTGTAGATACGCTGGTGGATCTCTTGTATCCGGTCGGATTTTATCGGTTTGTTCAGCCATCACTTCTTAATCATTTTTGTTTACTTGTCTTAGTACAACATCTTAAACCAGTACTTTCTCTTTCTTTACAGTCCTTCACGATTTCTTGTCCTCTAATAGAAATGTGGATAGAATGTACTCATAAGACGTTGTTTGCCATAGCCTTGTGGCCATTGACCCCGCTCCCAGTTTGAGCGGAACACAAAGGGACAGAAACTACCTTTGTCAGGGGCCTGACACCGGTAGTATGACTTACCTTCGAACAGACAGTGTGGCTGTTGGCTCTTTCTAAATTAGTGATGTGGCAGTTTCCAGGCAAAAAGCAAAATATTTGAAGGCCATTGCGAAGATACTCTCCAGTCCACCAAACAATGGATCAGTCCCATGCACACTGAATGACCTTGTAGGTCCGCCTGGTCCTCTTGATTTCTTCTCTGTATTTTCCCCTCTATGTTCCCAGAGGTAAGGGAATGTTGTGGGAGCTGTTTCTCGTCTTCTCTTTACACCAAGATCAATGCTGCAGGTTCCATATGCTTCAATTGTTGAGAGATCCACTAAGTTGAATGAGTTTGAGATGCAGATGAAGCTGCCCGGTGTGGGGCCAAAAGTTGCTCTTCTAGTGCTATGGGTTGCGTTTGGCAGGTGAGTCTTGCTGCACTACAGTCTACTCCATGTTTCAAGGTGCACCCATAGAAGTTCATTGATCCCAAAGTTGATTAGGAAGTATGGCAGTTAGATAGTAATAGAAATTAAATGCTTGCGAAGTGATGCTCCGACGCTGTCTACCTATTTGCTCTACAGCACTGGAATGCCCTACCAAAATGAGGTCCCTATCGAACTGGACAACTTTGATGCCAGGGACATTGCTGCGATGCCCTTACAAGCGCTTGGGTTCAGGTTAGCAAGCCAGAGTGTGGGCGATTGATTTGCACATATTGTAACAGGTGCTTTTTCCCAATTGCAGGGGGGAGGAAGGCTTGATTGTGGACACGAATGTCAGGCGAGTCTGCTGTCGATTGGGATGGGTGCCTGAAGATGCCACACCCGAGAAAACACGGCGGGCATTAGAATCATGGTTGCCGCAAAATCTGTGGCCTGACGTCAGCTTCCTATTTGTGGGGTTTGGCCAACAGGTTCCTAGCCTGCTACCTGTAACGATCTGTGCTTGTCGATATCTATATTAGCGTCCAATTTTGGATACCCCTCATGCCAGCGGTTATTGCCTCATCAGTGCATCTTCCAGATGATGGGAGGCTTGGCTGGTGTGCCATAAACCAGCACAAGAAACTCTTTTGGATGGAAGGGGTAATACCCAGCAAAGGTTTTTGTTTTGAGGCTGCTGAGTCTTGCTGTGTGCTTCAGCTTCCCTTTATCACAACCAGGCTCTGACCACGTCTTGCTGTTTTGCAACCCATCATGAAATCCTCACACCAATTACTTGGAGTGTTCTACTCAGCTCTGACAACATCGTTTTGTTGTTCTGTTTGCAGATTTGCAAACCTATTCGGCCGAAGTGTGAATTCTGTATTGTGAACCATCTGTGTCCCACAGGGTTGAAGCATATTCCAAAGAAATCGGCAAGTCAAAAGAAGATTCTGAAAGGACTGAAAAGCTTTGGTGACACCTGAGATGTTTTGAATTCTCTCTTGCAGGATTCATGCCGTGGAATTCTAACTTAGAGATGGTCACAGGGTCCTCCCACATATCCTCTTGGGCTCAATCAAGATGTCGCCAATTCAGTTCAACTCTATGTAGAATACCTTGAAACAATGCAGACATCAAATGGTTGCATAAGAATGTATGCAACGTCTCTAGCTCACAACCCCCACACCTTTTTCCTTTTCCAAAAAGAATCTGCTGGTCTTCCTTGTGACAGCAGTATGGTGTCACATGTACTGAAAGCTGCAGCCATAGACCCCACGCCCAGTTTGGGTGGATAAAGAGGGAGGAGTATCCAGGATGGGCCAGAAAGGCTCAATATCCAACGGCATGATATACTATTAAGAGCTCAGAATGCCAATAGTGAGCCTTGCTGAGGTGTTTATGGGGCTCGCACTCCTCCTGTTCTGGGGGTGCAGTCACAAGAACATGCTTTCTTTATTAACCCACTCTCATGTTGATGAATGGGTGAAAGAGATTCCGCTTTTTTGGTGATTGGTTTTTTTAACGGATGGTTCAAAGTGGATGTGGGTTGCAGTTTCTTTTGGAAAAACCTGGCTCTCAGTCTGATGCAGCAAGGGGTGCAGAGCAAAGGGAGAAAGAGATTTTTGTTTTCTGTTTCTGGCATTAGTGTTATTAGGGAGGTTCACAGTAGATGAACTGATTTGGATTGCAGTTTTATCTTGGAATCCAAGAATCTGGTTTCTGCAAGCCTGTCCCAGGAGTCCGGGAGGAAGCATCAGCAATGTACTTTGTTCATTTGAGTTACTTGAAATTAATGCTAGGGAAGGTGAACTCTACCCACCAGTAAACTCAATACAAGGGAGATCTCTCATCCCACTTCAATCCAGTAAGCCTTGCAAGATTTGAACCCACACCAATTGGGCATCCCAATCTGTTAACCCAAGAGATTGGGCCCATCCAACTATTTTTAGTGCTATGAAGAACCTGCCTATTGCAGAAACTGCAGTCAGTGGTTTAACCTCTGCACCTTTGCTATCTAAAAAGTTTGCAGCCATTTGTACAGTAGCTCTGATGGGTACTGAGAGCCAGGTATGTTGTATTATGAAGTGTAAATGTAGCCTGAGCAAGTGGATGAATCCCTTTGACACTGAAACACACTTCAAATCAGCTATCTACTGTGAGAACGGGAAACATTAGCTTGCACGCAGACATGGTAGTCCAAATACCTGCTCCAGAAGGTGAGTGTTTGTATGGAATGTCCTTAGGGAGAATACAATGAAGCAATCAGCAATTGATTACTTTTGTAAGAACTGTACAAAAGCATTAGGGTGACTAGAGTTTACTGTGGATAGAATCCCTCCTTAACCAATTGTTGTAAGGCCACTCTAAATCAGACAATTCTTTTACTCAACCTTTCCTCTCAAAATAAAATATTGTGTGAGTTGGTCATGTAGGCCTGATACTCTGAGTGGGCTGGGCAAGCCTCATGTGAAACCATCCCAAGACCTGTTTGTGAACAATGGCACGGACAATCATAGCAACAGCACTTCAGTTCACTTCTTCATGGGAGTGTCTTGGCCATAGACTGGTAGGGGCCCTGGATATGTCTGTGAAGGTCCAGGTTGAGCTTTGCAGGGGAACCCTGTTGGATCTCCATACGCTGGCTGGCCTATTGCAATCCCTTGCTGGACATATTGGGGTAGTGGTGCTGACCAAGCTGCATTCTTGATGCTGACGGTGGTAATGTAGTAGATGCTTGCAAACACGACTGTGAGGAGTGCCAATAAGGCAGCCCCAATAAAGACCATAGGCCCTGCTACAAGACACTGGTCGTCATACGAAGTTTCATCTCCCACTTTATTCAGACTCGACCCCCGCACGAATAACAGGGCTCCCATTATGAAAGTGACCCTGGCCACACCATGCAAGAATTCTGGTCAGTCTCCAGTTCAATTGACTTGTCCTACCGTCTTATATTGATTTCATGGAATCTCATCCTCACCAAGACTGGGTGCCAATTTATGCACCCCCCCCCTTTCAAGGGGCAGGAATGTGGAGCCTGTTATACTTACCGACATTGAAATGCCCCTCTATCACGAAATAGACATGCCAACCAAAACCTAATTAGTTCCAACTGTTTGGCAGCTAAAGACAAAAGAACTATAGCACCTTCTGCTGTCAGAGATGGTTATCTGCAAAGAAAACCAAGCATCACACAGCCTTGTCATGCCAAAAATGGTTCAAATGTTTGTTCTGCCTCAGTCTCTGGAAGACTACTACTGTTGCAAATCAGGCTGGGACATACCAGCTTACGACAAGACAAAGTATGGAGAGAGCCCGCGCACGACTGGTGGGATAAAAATGTCTGTCTGGACCATGAGCACAGCAGATGCAACCACCAGCATTATTGAGGGTCAGCTGAGCTGCCGCCAGCGCCACTCCTCCAATCAAAGCATAAAGGTATGCAGAGCTACCTGGATAGTGGCAGATGCCATCCACAGGTTGAATTGCCTGCAGAAATCAGCAACCACACACATGTGAGAGAGAATGTACGCAGACGTTGTTGCCATAGCCTTGTGGCCACAGATCATGCACCCAGTTTGGGCACAACAAAAGGAAACAGACACACTCCATTAAAGCCTTAGCTCTTTTGGGATCTAATTGCTGGGCAGCTCACTGCACACAGCAGATTGATGCCTGTGTGAAGGGCTTTCTAGAGGAAACATGGAAAGCCCAAACTAATCGTTTATATCAAGGTAGGCTCAGCCTCGAGATTTTGGAAGTTGTTGAACAGAGCAGAAAGCGGATGTTGTCTTCAGGCTGCCCACACATCGGGCATTGACAATCTCCCTTCTCTCTGCATCTGGAAATAAGTTCAGGGAAGTTCTATGCCTAGCTTCGGTTTGTTCGGACACCTCGACGCTTCAGCCTCCAAGTCAGCTTCATCTAGCAGGGCAAGTTCTTCCTGCCTAATATTCAGGTACTTGAAAATCTCCTCTACCCTTTTCCACCAGGACTTGCCTGTTAACAAGAGGGTCTTGCTTCCGAAGAATAAAGTCGATCATCTCAGAGTATCTGATATTAGGCATGTGATTCAACTGACCCCACCGTGAAGTGAACGACACTGGACAGTAAAGTACACGACACTGGACTGGGCTTCCCCTTCGACAACCGCTTCGTGAAGTGCTTTGAACATGTTGTTCTATCTGGACTGATACTCAGGGCATCCATGCCATTGTTTGACTGGGTCCGAGCTTTAGTATCATACCTCGCATGCTACAGCCATCAAGCCTTGGATCGCTAAATACCAGAAGACTGATCCTGCGGGCAGTCTAACAGACTGGACCAACATTAGACCCTCAATCCTGAAAGCAGATGTTAACGGAATTGATTAAGGACAAGGTGAGTGATGGACAACCGGGACGGAATCCAAGCTGATTGGCGTGCGATGCGTCAACAATGAGAATGATTGCAGGGTGCTGGCTCCTTGAACAACCTCGCCAAAACAATAACGGGAATGAATCTCACCAGCATTGGGCCCACAAATTACAATAGACCCTCCTTGCTCCAGACAAATGTGGGTTATGGAGCAGAAGGGGTTGCAATGGAAAACTCCCAAACACAGCGGGAGGAGGCAGTTGAGTACAATCCTACCTTGGTACGCTTCGCTGTCGCAGCAAAACCCAGGGATGCTGAAATAAAACTCAAACAGACAGCGAACACCACCACACCTGCTTGCGACCCTTTCAATTTCAACATTCTGCTTTCTCTGTCTCCACGCCTTCCTCACCTCTCCCTCTTTCTCTCTCTCTCTCAGCTCTTCCCCTGCTCTCTCTCTATCTATCTATCTGCATCAAATCCACAACATGGTTTCTTCTGCTCTCTCACTCCTCTCTGTCTGCATCAAGCCCACAACATGATCTGCCTCCCTCCTCCTCTTGTCTGCCGATCTCCACAGTCTGCCACGCCACGCCGCCTGGATCCATTCAAGCGGAAGACCAACGGGCACCTATATCCTAGACCTTCTTCTTTTATTTTGTTTTTGTTTTTAGACCTTTTCTTTCTCTCTATTTTGAACTGGCATTTTGTTTTTGTTCTTTTAAAGGAAAGCATACCCAATTTAACAGAAAGGAGTACAAGGTTCATCGAAACTTTCATCCACATCCAGGGGAGTGGATGCCGATGAATCCCCAGCAATCTCCTCTGGATGAAACCTACGTGGAGAGTGGGAGTGGCTCCAGCGAGTGTTGGGCGGGTACATCATTGAGGACATGACCGCGGCACTATGTCCCAGACACTCCGGGGATAGTGCGGCCTCCAAAAACCAAGCCCCATCGTGAAAAGCATGACCGCGCTACCCTTACCCATTGGAGTACGTTTATCAACTTGGGCAAGTGATATATGAGGCCTGGGAGTTGAATGCTCCCTCAGCGGGCCTGCATGCGTGGCCACACCCCCGCCCTCCGCCTTTCCCCCGCCTGGGGGCAAAGCCGCGGCCCGCGGTCTGCGGTCGCCGCCCCGGGCGACCCCCTCCTGCTCCACCGCGCCGGGTCCATGGCTCGCGAAAGTACTGTCACACATTGAACTCCGTGTGACTATATTTCACGCATCATCATGCATGCCCCATGAATGCATGTGCATTACTGTATTGTACCCAGCCATCATGCATGTCCCTCACATGCCTCGTCATAGACGCACCGTTGTAGAGCGCAATCATAGGGCCCAATCATACCATAGACATTCAGTTGTCCCTGGGACTTTCCCATGTGCTTGACAGGTGCGTACACAGAGACGGAAGGGACGCTTCGCATGGGAGACGTTTTGATTCACCCTTCTTGAAGACGTTTTGCTGCAGTATTCATGGCGCTCGAACGGTGGAGTCCGAATCCTATCGACCTCGCCCACAGTCTGTAGAGCAGAATATCGAGAAAGAAGTGAGACGCTCCCGCCATCGAAGGGATTTCAGAGGTTGGTGTCACCATTGCTACTGTTTCATGATCATGTTGTCCCCCTTGTGTTGTCTTTCTGCTGCAACCTTTCCTAGGGCTGAACGAAGTAGCCTGAACATGGTGCGCATTCATAGTTTTCATTTTCTTCATTTCTTGTTGTCGTTGTTGTAATTCGCCTTCTCTTCAGATTCTCGTGCCGTGTATGTACCATTTGCGGGGTATTTGCGTGGTAGAAGTCCCTTCTCATTTTTTGATTAGGGTTTCACTGTACATACTGTCTTTTTTCTTTGGAGCCATGTTGCTCTCGCCAGTATTCCATTGTGTTTTCCCTGTCCTTCACCGCATTGCTTCCATACTGTCGCTTCCACACTCCGAACCGCGTGGCAGGAGTTCGTTTTACCATTCTCAGAGGCGGGAAACTTCTTCTCGAGGCGCACCACTTCTTCTGGCGATATGGTGAAAAAATCCACTATGGTGGAATCGCGTCGGCAGTACCAAGAGGTGTATGACTCAGACGAGTGGGAGGAATTGATCTGCGAGGCCCACACGAAGGCAAGGGTGGAGGAACCTGGTTCTAATAACAGGTTGCCCTTCAAATGCATATACTGTAATAAGATCTATAAAGACAAGAAGAAACTAAACATTCACAGGATAAACGGATGTGATGCTCTTCAGTACAAGGGTGCCCATAAACTCAAAATGTACCCTATTTTTGAGGTGGCCCAGAGGGCGAAGTACGAGGGTGTTCTCACCAAGCACGGACTCATGCCGCGCAAAAACTCGCGTCCGCATAGGGTGGGCGTGGATAAGGTGGATAAGGTGGTAGAGCTGCCTGATAGCGGTGATGACGAATTTGCAGAGGAGCCACCATCCAAGTTGCGGAAGATGAACTTGTGTGTACCAAAAAATGTGAGACTGTCTGTTCAGCCAGGGGAGTCCACCACAACAGAGGACACAGTCGTCCTGCCAAAGAAACAAACGACATCTAGGGGGGAGGGACCCAAAAAACCTAGGGTCAAATCCAAGACTGATGATACGGTGACTCCAACTCCAGAGGATTTGATACGCACAAGGTCTCTTGGACTTCTCAGTAGACAGGAAGCCAGAAAGGCATTTGAAACAGCTTCTTTGATAATACAGTCTGATGTAGTTCTTCCACCCAAACCAGTTGATGTATCACGGTCTGAGCTACCTCATGGACTACGATTTGTTGCCTCCTGGGTTCGCTTCACCAGACGACCCTCATTTTTTTGAACGTTTTGTGGAGCTAGCGGCCAGCCCCGAATTCCCTGACATATGATGGGTGTTGCCTACGGTAGATAGTTCATGAAACGCATGGTATTTCCCCTTTTCACTCTCAGTTACTACCACTTGCATTTAATTTATGTCATGCGCTCATGCATATTTTTCGGCTGCGCCCTCCCTGTCCCACCCACATGTTTGCATGCGGGTGACTTTACAGATTCTTTCATATCCATGCAGTCTTCCCTGTCAATAAGAGTGTTTGCAAAGCAAGGTCTGAATTGGGACTGTCTTCATTCTATTGTATTGCTTGTAATTGGGCAGGAAGCAATTTTTTTGCATCCATGACATATTGTTTTGTGGTGCATACCTTTTTTCTTTCACTGTTATTCATTGTAATGTGTTGTATGCTAATGTGGGGTCCTTCCCGACGCCTATTTGTGGTGGCAGCACGCTGGACCTCCCCATGAGGGGGAGCTTCTGAAGAAGACATTGAATTTGTTTGCCATACGCCCCGGTTTCACTCCTGACCACGGGGGACGGTACGAAGAATGCGTGGCTCTTTTTTACTACAACAAATACAAGGTTGCTCTCAATGATTATGAAGTGAAGGAGGTTGCAACTCTGGCTGCGTTGGACACTCGAAGACGTGAGTATGTCGAGGCTAGGATGGCCAAATGGGAGAGGCTAGCACATGATGAAATACACGAGGCTAAATGGGGCTGGTCCCCCTTGTTCAGAATTGTGAAGATGGGTGAGTTCCCAAACATGCCTAAAGTTTTCAGTCATTCCAAAGAAAAAACTCAAATGCTCGTCCAGCGTTTTGCATCATCATCAATTCTGGGAGAGGTCCCCGAAGTCCCCCCTTTCATGAGAGTTTTGCGCCTCCTTTGGATCTGCCACATTGACGCGACTATGCCCCTGTTCACACCCAGAAACCACATGTTAGATGAACTCCTTGACCAACTTCTGTCCACCGCCGAGGGTAACAATATGATTAGAAATGCAGCAGCGAATTTCCTGTCATTTGGCCACTTGCTGTATGGCCGCATGCCCCCCTACGATGAAGTCCAAGAGGAGGTGCTCCAAAGCACAAGTGACTTTGTAGACCGACAGGAAGCAGACCGACTGCGTGTTTTGGATTCCATCCATGACTTCATGCAACAAGTCAGACACAGGGCTGTGCGGGACCTTACCATTTTTAATCTTGCTTCCTTTCAGGCCTTGTGGTGTGGGGTCGGATAGCCAGGACAACAAGTTGATAAGCCGCTCCAGGATTTCGCTGCCACATTGAGGTACCGCGAGGATCTTGACATGGGTTGGATTGCTCTGAATTCGGGTATGTCAAACGGCTCATCCTTTTGCAATACAGCAGACATTGTACTGTTATTGGTTTTCAATCTCTTATGTGAACTTATAATTCTGTGTGGAAGACTGAATCTGATAAGCAACTTACTAATTTTACGCCACTTGGACTTGTGCAGAGTCTGTTGATTACAGCTGCTCCCGTGTGACCAAGGCGTTGCAATGTGCATACAATATGCAGATGATATTCTCTTTGCTAGGCAGGCGTACTACATACCTGGGGGTGCACTCTGTATAAAATGTCCGTATCACGTGCGTGCGTCGCCTAATAAAAAAAAACCCCTGTATATGGGTCCTTGGATCATTTATACCCCCTCTGTACATACATTTTGAAGATTATAAAACCCCATCTAGTAAATATATAGAAATTTGTGATCTTTAAAAAGTACCCTCTTCTATATGTATATTTCCCTTTTCAATCATTAAAAAATACCCTCAAATATGTATATGTATGTTTTTATATTATATCAATTTTATTCATTTAAGAACAGAATACTAATGAATTAATAAAAAATATTTGTTTGCCCTCGATAAAATTATCAAAGACTTGGTGTGGAATCATCAAGCTAATATCAAATATCTCACTCTGGAAGAAACAGATGCAGAGAGGAAAGGGACATTGTCAATGCCCAATGTGCAAGAGGCCTGAAGAAAGTTTCCATTTTCTGATACACAGTCCTGGGTATTCTCATCAGAGAGTGACTCTCTTGAGGACCATCAAGACCTTAGTCACTGCACCTCTGTTCATCAACTAGGACAGTTTCTGAACTTGTTCTACAGTTTCAACCTTCGCAAGGTCCAATTATGTTCAAAACCTATTGTGGAGAATTCCTCTCCGAAAAGATTTCATGTACCTTTGCTGGCACTGTTGGAGTCCAACCTGACTCGCAGCTGGCAAAGAATGCAAAAGCAAAAGCAATGGCCAACTTCTCATTGTGGTGGGTAAGAGACAATTCTTTAAGCTCTTCCTCAACATCATGCAATGCAAAGCGCGGGCTTCACCCCTTCGCACACCATTTGCTCATAGGTCTCCAAAGCCTTCATCCCGCGCCCTTGCTGTGCATATCCTACAATGATCGCACTCCACGATAGCACATCTCGTTCAGCCATACACGCTCGCCCTCATACATGTCCACAAGGGTATTGTTCAAAATGACATTTGATACAATTGCAGCTCTGACAATGTCGCCATGGACCTCTTTGCCCTTTTCCAGAGCTGCCACACTTGCACACGCATTGCAAATGCACACAAACGTGATGTGGTCGGGCTTCACCCCTTCCCCCATCATTTGATCATAGGTATCCAAAGCCTCCATACCACGTCCCTGCTGTGCATACCCTGCAAGCATCGCGTTCCATGACACCACATCTCGTTCAGCCATAGTGTTGGAAACTCCCTTCGCATCCTTAATGCACCCACGTTTGGCATACATGTCCACCAGGGCAGTGTTCAGAATGACATCCGGTACAATTCCAGCTTTGACAATGTCACCATGGACCTCTTTCCCATTTTCCAGAGCTCCCAGGCTTGCACACGCATTGCATCCTGCCAACATTATATTCCACGTGATCAAAGATCGTTGAGGCATTCTGTTGAACACTTGGTGAGCACCGATGATGCTCCCGCACTTAACATACATGTTGACAAGGGTGTTGAGTAGAAAAATATTTGACGTGAATCGACTTTGGATAAGTATGCACCTACTTTCCAGCTTCCAGACCTTCCATTGATGCACTTAAGCAAGAGACAGACATACATATCTAAATCTGCTGAAATGCCTTCCGATGTGGTTAGGCTTCACCCCTTCCCCCATCGTTTGCTCATAGGTCTCCAAAGCCTCCATCTTGTGCCTTTGTTGTGCATACCCTGCAAGCATTATGTTCCACGACACCACATCTCGTTCAGCCATAGTGTTGAAAACTCTCCTCACATCCTTAATGCATCCACATTTGGCAAACAGGTCCAGGGCAGTGTTCAGGATGACATCTGGTACAATTCCAGTCTTTGACAATGTCATTATGGACTCTTTCCTCTTTTCCAGAGCTCCCAGGCTTGCACACGCATTGCAAACACAAACAAATGTGATGTGGTTGGGCTTCACCGCTTCGCACATCATTTGCTCATATGTCTCCAAAACATTCCTACCACACCTATGCTTGGTAAATCCTTCCAACATAATATTCCACGTGATCAAAGATCATTCAGGCATTCTATTGAACACTTGGTGAGCATCCCTGATGCTCGATACTTAACATACATATTGACAAAGGTGTTGAGTAGAAAAACATTTGTCGTGAATCCACTTTGGATAATGTGAGTGTGCACCTGCTTTCCAGCTTCGAGACCTTCCATCTTGATGCACTTAAGCAAGAGACAGACATACATATCTGAATCTGCTGAAATGCCTCCTTGGTTTAGAATCTGTAGAGCCTCTGTCAGGCTGTCTTCCGCACAAAGTATCTTCACATGCCCAGAAGTGTCAGAAGAGGCATTGTGGACTCCCTCTCTTAATCCTCTTTCAGAAGCTGTGGTCATGGTTGAGGTGCCTGATTTTATCATCTGTACCGCTGCAGCTGTTGCCTTTAGTTTACCATCTACCCATGCAGGTTTCTTGTAGCTACTGACCCACATGGAATCAAGGCTTGAAGTCCAACCCTCGTGGATGATTCTGGACCCACACTCTACCCCTGCTCCTTCAGGCAAAAATAGGGAAAAATTCTGATAACAGGGAAAAATAGGCTGAAATGTGTTGAAGAAGGTACCTTCATTAGCATCGCCTTGTTCTATCAATTGCACTAATGTCACTGCTGTTTCCAGTTGACCATCTACCCACGCGATTGCTTGTAGCTATTGATCCACAAGGAAGCAGAATGAAACTTGTGTTTGAAATCCGGCCCTCTTGGATGAATCTGGACCTCTATCCCTGGTCCTCAACTATCCTTGCCTGTGGACAATCATGAATACATCCTCAGCCTTGCTACTAGTAGCTGACACCCAATCGCCACCCATGCCAATGTGGTTGGTACCGCGTGGGATGCAATGCAGCCTCCTGCTGATGAAGTCCCATCCAAAGGTGTTCTTGTAGTTCCATGGCAACGAACTAAGACATTGAAGAGGTACTTATTTGTATTCCTGCATATAACATTCTTATTGCTACGCATACAGTTGCACTCCTGCATGTATGCGGTTATGAATTCTTATTGGTTGTTCCGCACTGCGCAAGATACATAGCGAAATGGAAAACGTTCTGTGAGTTCAACGCCCGTGCACCCTTAACACTATTTTAATTAATTCTGGACTTTTGGCTTAAATCTGGACTAAACTTAATATATATTTGTATTAAAATTAATTGAAATATAATTAATATCATGGTGTAATGTGTGATTGAACTTTGTGAAATTTCAGGTGATGTCATACTTGTTTCAAAATGTGTCATATAAGAGGTCCATTTGACATTGAAGTGCTCAATGTGAAGTAGCAGTATGGAACAATTCATTGAACGTCCACTTGGAAGTCGAATAAAGTAAAATTCCATTGCAGGATCATGATAAGCAAATGGGTCGCATCGAACATGGGCCAAACTCGTACTCTACCATACTCGATACAACTTGCTAGTAATTTTATTGATTGAATCTTCATATGAAGCACAATGTTCAGATACCACGCCATTGGAATGAATCATGTTTTGGATCTGACAAGGCAGTAAAATATTAGAATAGCATGAAACATTCGGAAGAGGTACTAAGGTAGTACAATAAGGTTTGGGGTGTAACTAGAGAGAAGTGTAATAAGGTTTGGGTTTACAGTAAGGGTAAGGGTTTAGGGTTTGGATTTAGGGTACAAAAAGACAAACAAATATGATGGACTCGCACTCGGTAGAATTAAGAAATGATTGAGGAATTTGATATCCCTGTAATCATTCTATCATACCTTATCCAACAAAAGAAAATATTAAAAAAGCATGAAACATTGAGAAGAGGTAACATGGTAGTACAATAAGGTTTGGAGTGTAACTAGGATAGTACACTAAAGTTATTGGTTTATGGTAAGATTAATGGTTTAGGGGTGATGGTAAAGGTAGGGTTTTCGGTTTGGGTTTAAGAACACTATTGGACAAACAAATATGGAAGACTCACAGTCGCTAGAACTTGGTGTGTGTTAGTAGGATAAATAAAAAAATAAAAAATGGAGAAACAAATATTATGGAAGAGTCATTGGGCCGGAGAAGTATTTAGATTGAGGATTCGTCCTTGGAACCTGGTATTAAGATACATATGGTTATGGTATGGATACTTCATTCCCATTTGCAGGGGAAGGGTAAGGGTTTAGACGTAACAATGGCGTAGGGTTTTGTTTAGGGTTCCCGACGAGGGTTTAGGGTTTGGGTTAAAAGCAGAAATGGTGAGCATACATGCCGGAAGACTCGCACTCGCTACAACTTAGTGTTGTTAGTAAGGTAGTACTAAGCAAAATAAAAATGAAGAACCTAATATTATGGAAGTGTAGTCATTGCATCAGACAAGTATTTAAATGAAAGACTCGTCCTTGGAACCTGGTATTAAGATACATAGAAAGCAAAGTTCGATAAAAAAAGGTAAGTGCATGTCAATCCAAACCAAAGGCAAAACCTTGCGCAAGGTGAAGGGCGAAGAGATTTGAATAACCATAAATAGTTATGGTTATGGTATGGATACTTCATTCCCAGTTGCAGGGAAAGGGTAAGGGTTTAGACGTGATAATGGTGTAGGGTTTTCCTTAGGGTTTTCGACGAGGGTTTAGGGCAGAAATGGTGAGCATACATGCTGGAAGACTCGCACTCGCTACAACTTAGTGTGTGTTAGTATGGTACAAAATGGAAATTTGGTTACATTGAAGAGATTTGGATAACTAAAATGGTTATGGTTACGGTATAGATAGTTGATTCTCATTTGCAAAAGGAAGGGAAAGGGTTCTGGGGTATTGGGTTAAGGGTAAATGTTTAGGGTTTTCTAGTAAGGGTTTAGGGTTTTTGTTTAAGTTACAAAATAGACAAACACTTATGGAAAACTCCAGACTTCGCTAGAACTTAGTGTTATTAGTAGGGTATTAGAAAGCAAAAAAAAAATGAAGAACCTAATATTATGGATAAGTATTTAAATGAAAGACTCGTCGTTGGAACCTGGACCTAGTATTAAGATGTAACATAGAAAGCAAATTGTAACATGCCTAAATGCATGTCAATCCAAAACAAAGGAAAAAGCTAGCGCAAATGTGAAGGGATAAGACATTTCAATAACCATAATGTTTATGGTTATGGCTATGGTTATGGTATGAATAGGCCATGTGGGCCATTTGCAGAAAAGGGTAAGGGTTAGGGGTAATGCTAACAAAAAAAAGCAAGGTACTATAAAAAAGGTATGTCAATACTAAATCCTAAATTGCCAAAAAAAAAAAAAATAAAAAAATAAAAAAATAAATACACACTATGAGATTTGGAAAGAAAATGGCGTTATATAACGACTTTTGGGAAGCGCCTGGATCTCATGGGAGAAAATGGATCTGAAGAAAACATGAGAGAGGATAAAAAATCAGACCACCAAATAAAAACTATGAGAAATAGAAATTGCTTAAAATTTGAACAACGGAAAAGGACATGTGAAATTCCCTCTTAAACCAGGGCCAAAGATGAGAAGTATGAAAATGAAATGAAATGAAAATTTGATGCAGAAAAGTCGTAGAACTTAGAGGGAAAATGGAGGAAAACCTTAGAGAAAAAACTTCAGGACTGGCAAATTGAAAAGTATGTCAACAACGATTGAGTAAGGCTCCTCCTAGTGGGAGACTTCAGTGGGATAATTGGTTATGCGAAAAGCAAGTCCAATGTTTCAGATAATGACTAGAAATAGGCTATTTTCTTCCGTTGTTAAAAACCTCTTTGACCGAATTTGAAGACTCCAGTGGTCGTGCCTGCCCATTTTGTTCTTGTGATCTATATGTTATGTAGGCGAAACTCCCCCACGGGGTATTCTTTGTTGACCAGGACGCACAACAGGCCAGAATCCAGCAAACCAGAAACAAAGGACGAGAACGTCCACTGGATATTCGAGGTTCAGTGCGACATAAGAAGATTGCAAAAATGATCCCCCAACGCAAACAAGAAAGCCCATATAGAGAAGAAAAAATTTATTTCTTAAATCGAAGTACTGGAGTTGACCTCAACAATATGTCCTTGGTCTGGAACTTGCTCGCACGACTCGCTTTCTGACTGACGATTAGCCTCCTCCAAATTAGCGCGCGCCTTCACTACTTCGGCGGCAGTAATTCTCTTAGTAGCTATTACTTGTCGTATTTTTCCGTGGAGGCATTGTCCACACAACATTGTTCACGTGGATCCATTGAGGAGGATCTGTCGAGTTATACTCCCAAAGTTTTGACCAACAGTCCCTGTACCTTTCCAAGTCTGTTGGGTTACCACCTTTTCTCGGTCTCCACCACTCCACATTCACTTTCTTAAAATTAGGATCCTCCCTTTCGCGGATCACGTCAAATATTGCCACCCCCATCCAGACCGGGCACGTACTTGGGTCATGAGGGCGAACGAGCACAAAGAACCCTTTCTCAATATCCTTGAACGGATTCAGGGATATTCTTGGTCGCTCACACCTCGGGCCATAGTAAGGTTCTAGGATTTCATCCTCTTCTTCCACATCTGGCACTATATGTGGATGGATTCCATCTCTATGATGATTCTTGGACCAATTTGTTTTTGGCCAGAATCCCTCAAGAAGCTGAATACGCTCGGGAGCTTCTGGAATTGGCTTATCCAACTCGGCGAGAATGTTTCCCCAGTACTTGTCGTATTGTTCCATTCGACCTCTGTAATGATCGTCAAGCATCATTCCTTTCGTCCAAAAATCCCTATATTTTTTTATTCCATTCTTAATGAATGACTGTTTTTCGGAGGAGTCGTCCCCGACTCCCCAGATAGGTCTCCTTGGAACGGCGTCTGGGTCTCCTTCAGGGAGCTTGGGAGTCCCGTCAGGATTGGACTTCCATATCTTCACGCTATTGTTTGTTGGAAGCCAATCCGAATCAGTAGTGGACTTCTTGTACTTCATGACGGGCCAGCCCTCGGCATCCTTAAAAAAACGGAAGACGTGCATCTCCGAAATCCCGACCAACGCCTCCTTTCGATCCAGAATACAGCCCTTGACAAAGTTCATGAAGTCGGGAACCTCCTGAATAATCTGTGGAATGAACTACAGATCTTGCGAGGTCATAAAAGACCTCATCAAATCCGAAAGAATGTAGGTGCTTCGTTCCTTCAGCTTCTTCGAAAGGTAGCTGAAGAACCCGTCGATGTCATCATGGTGTGTCCGACCATTATAAACCCTAGTTGGATTTCTTCAAAAACATCTTTGGCGGTCGGGAGGGATAGAAAAGCAAGCATCCATCTGTTCTTATTGTCCTTCGCGGAGTTGTCCATTTGCAAGTACAATCTTCTCGGAAGTGGACGAGCACCACGTTTGTCTTCCGGCCTGCAGGGTTTCAGAGCATCCAAACATCTCGATTTACCTCTTAAAAGTGATTCGAAAAACTCGTTTTGAAGTCGGTAATTGAAAATGTTCTTGGACTCGCGGCAGGTTGGCTTCTCCAGCTGGCGCAGGCAATGGGCCAAAGAACCAATTGTAAAGTTTGAATTTTCCTTCCAGAACTCAAGAGAATACTGTCCGTAAGCTCTATCACCGTGTCCGTGCGTGACCATTCCCGTTAGTGAAATTGGAAGCTGACCCAATCCAGAAATCATCTTGTTTGGAGTCTGTAGCCTTGGAACAGCTGTTTTCCTATGATCCATTTTGTCGTGAATAATACAGAGAAACTTCTCCGGAATCATAACAGACTCATTCCTCCAGCTATGGTACAGTCTTCTGCACGACTCTTGGTGCCTCAAATGTTTATCAAGAGCTCGTTTGTGTGTAACCTGTTCCGCACTTCTCTTGACAGACTTTCTGATCAGGTCCTTTAACATCTCACACTCTGTGCACTTCGCAAATGTACTCCCAGTTTTACGAACCTCCACGTTAGGAAATATCCGACTCCGGATGCGGCTAACAGCCAACTGCGAGATTCCTTCCAACCCGAATAGTCTGTTGGACTGTTACAATAAGGCAGGGTCAGGAAAGGAACGTCCACTGGACAGTGGAGGTTCATGAAGCTAGAACCACAATCGAAAGAGACAAAATCGAAGGGATGATCATCCAAATTGAATCAGAAAAGACTTCCAGGAAAGAAATTGAAGAATGGAGATTTCATACCTCGTTGGACTCGTCTCGTATTCGCTTCCAGTTCATTTCAGGTGGTAAGACTCTCAAAGTATCCCTCCTTCCCTCCCCAATGCATCTTGTCTTATGGGACATGAGGTCAGTATTTCCGTTGATAATGGACATAATGTTACCCTCTGCCTGAAGCGTCCTTGGGCGTGGCCTCTTCACTCCACGGTTCCCATGGAGACTTGATACCCAACCCTGTTTACTCAACTTTTTGTACTCCATGTATGTGGACCTGCCAATTCCATGAATTTCCACCAAGCAGTCTCACAAACATCCACACCCTCAATCGTAACGTATGCCCTGCGAGAGGTCCCTTCCAGCATGTGAAGTCGTTTTGAAACATTTAGTCCGTGTTCTCTCCTCTCATCGAAAGTGGATCCCCAAAACGAAGTACGGATAACCAAGGTTTTTCGCCAATCGAAATATTGACAGCAGTGAAGTCTGCAGCAAGGTTTGCTGCTTACGGACCGAACTTCCTCCAGAGTAAGATTCTTCATTCTTTTTTTGGAGTGTTCCAAATCTCGATCCTTCTTCTTCCTCATAAAATGCCGATACGCCGCTTTCTTCACACCTGCCTCGTGATCTTCGTACAAGATGTTGTTGGAGGATCTAATAAAATTATCCACATCATTTGAGAGTAGTCTCCCACTTTCCAAAAGTCGTGTTTTTGTTAAAGGCCATTTTACAAGAGACATCAAAGATCCAGAACCTCCAAAAAGTATTCTGGTGACAAGAATTCCAACATCGTCCTCTCCCAGTTTGTCATTGAGGATCACCTCGTCCGGAATGCAGGCTTGAATTTTCCCCTCGAACAGTGCACCCCCATCATCACCCAACAGTACGCACTGCAAGTTTTTCCAGTTGTTTCTTCCGAGTCCTCTGCTCGGATTCCCGGAACTCTTCGATGGTCTGTGGTTTGATTCATCCTCGTCGACGTCAGAATTCTCGGCAGTATCCCTTGTCTCCGGCATAAAATCAGGATTCATGTCAGGCCCTCCTTGATACTCGTTATTCTCCGCATGAACTTCGCCAACATTCCACACCACCGGGGTCCCAATTGCCTCCTTTAAGGTGTCAGCATCCATATGTCCATAAGGAAGAGGACATAATGAGTGTGCTTCATCATAGGAGATGAGAACGCTGAAATGGTTGAGGAAGATAATTGGTGTCCATGACAAGTCCCAACACCGGAGACATTAAGGCAGTCCCCAGTCGCTACTGGAGATGAAGACCCGGGAAGAGAAAGAAACACTCTTTGACCCGGCTCTAAGCTCATGATCACCGGAACCTCCACTGCATACGCGAGGTTAAAGAAACTGAAAACCCCTCCGTGACGACCTTACTTACAGTAATAAGCAGTATGAATTAAGACTATATTCAGAGATGAATCAATACAATAAAAGGAAATACACTCGTGTATGAACTTTTCAGAGAAGTAGAATAGAAATGGAATGACTGTTTGGTCTGGAACATGTCATATGAAGATTGTGTCTAATTATATAACCTCCACTGTACAGTGGAGGTTGGATGAGATAATAATGAAAAAAGTCGGACAGATGAATACTAGTGGATGAACATGGTTACGTGGATGAATAATGGTAATGACGGATGAATGTGAGCATTGACGCGACTGTCCAATGGAGGTCCACAACTTGAGGTATGACAAAATACAGAAATTGAAGAGTATTGGACTGTAACTTCTAAACATGCAGATGAGAAATAAGTAGATTTTCATGTAGAGTATCGAAAACACACAGATGTCATAACATTTTGTACGGGAGAAAATGCAGTTCACATAAGAGATTATGGAAATTATGAGAGGTACACCTGCGATGGCCACAGAGGTACAAGATACTCAGAGAGGTGCACTATGGGAAGTGAGGTGGGAGATTACCAGAGAGGTGTGGGAAACACAATCTGCAAGTGTGAGGTATGGAGATAGAAGTTTGAACAGTTTGCACTCAGACCTTATATAGAGGTGGAAACCAGGTTGCCCGCTGGAACTCCTCTAATGGGATAGTGTGATACATTGTCTCGCGGATCGATTTCCGACGCCGTTGATATCCGATATGGCCACAATCGAACGGTTCTGGATGGTGCAGGAGTGCACTCTTTGACCGATTTCGGAAAAGAGTGTCATTTACTGGTAGATCTCTATGTAACAATTATGATGCCAGAACGATAACGGTGGGTTCAATGGTTTCGCACTCATGCTTATCAAGCAGTACGTATTTTGCATTCAATGTTGTCCAAGTGGATGAAGGCCTGACGCCGATGACAAGCGTTTCATGAATTCGTGCAGCTATGACACTCGGCCGAGAATGCGGCGGGCGTAAATGAGCCTTAATCCGCCGAATGTAGACATGGTCAGGAGCAATAATTCCCAGCGGCAAAACGCCGCAGGAGGATCTGACTTGTAGATTTCATTTATCGTCACGTGTGGGGTGTGGGAAATATCCCGCGGGGTTATAATTGATGATCCTGTGCAAGGGATCATTAACGTCATATTTTCTCGTTCATTCATCTGTTTATTCATTTCATCTAGTCATTCGTAAAATGGATGGACAGAATGGAAAGGATGAATTGGATGATATTTGCATGGATGTTGGATGGAACACGCACGACCGTTCGATTTCGAAAGGACGCGATGGTTCAGATCTTTTGCAACGGCACCATATAAGGGGTGTGGTCGTTCAGCCCACCCTTTCGCCACTCCATTGTATACGCGGAAGCGCTGCGGAAGTGGTAAGACCGACTAGCGTTAGAAAGCAGAGTGTTTTGAAGGGGGGAGAGCGTGAAGTGCAGATAGCGTGTTGTGCAGGGTGCCGTGAGAGCTGAGAGAATAGAGCGTGCAGTTTAGTGCAGCGTGAGAGTGCAGTGGAGGAAAGGAAGCAGACAACGGATTCAAGTGCAGACAGGAGATAGGAGGGAAGCAGAGCGTAAGGGAGAGCGGAGTGGAGCGGTGGAAGCTTAAGGGTCAGGCATTTCAGGTCAGCAACATGGGCACCGAAATGGCTCACGCATCCAGCAGGAATGTTCTCGTTTACGCATCTGGTTTGATGTCATTCTCTCATTATCTTTTTGTTCAGTTTGTTGATTTGCTTTTCTTTTTGTTTTGCTGTTGCTTTTGTTGGTCAACATCGCCCACGTCGCTGTTGGTTTGCTTCTCTTCCTCACTCGCTTTCGTTCCAGAGGTTATAGAACACCATTTGTTTCTTGCATGTCATGTTTCATGAGTGTGCTGTCTTGTCTGCTGCGAAGCATCTCATTTCAATTCATGTGGTTCCAAAGCTGTTTCAATTAGTTTGAATTGATTAAAGCTGTTTAGGTGTTTCAATGCATTGCTGCTTCTCTGCTGGTGGTTTGCATGGTGGTTTGTAAGGGTGGTTGGTATAGGTGGTTTGTGGTCCTGGTTTACTGGTGCTGCTGGATTATTAGGGTTATGGATTAGGGTTATGGCTGGTTAGGATCATGGTTTTTTGCGATTGTTTTTCCGAATTTCCGACATTTGAAAATGGGTTTTTCTTCGGGCCTAGGCTACTCTCTAGTAGACTAGTCTTCGTAGGCCACTAGACCTCTAGTAGACCTCCATAAACTCTAGCAGGACAAACCACACGAACCTCGCCTGCCCAGTGGAGGTTCCTGCGTGTTACTATGCCAAGGCACAACATAAGGATGTATTGAGATAGACTTATGTTGGTGCCTCCCCTGCGTTGATTTTTTGTTTTGTCAGTATAAAAAGAAGGGGCGTAGGAGTGCACACGGTGGCCAAAGATGGTTCTGAGACCGTCGTCGACATCTGTAAGAGGCCAAGGAGACAGAATCCAGTAAGCATCAACGAAGCAGAAAACCAAGACGCATCACTGGTTGTATCGAAAACAAAAACCTTCCAGAAGAGAGCTGAGAATGAAATATCAGATGTGGGCTCTGACGTGCAAGCCTTCATAAATCCGGGCACTGACGAATCAATGTTCGAGGGACTTATTCGACGGGAGACAACGGAGGAAACAGAGGAAGAGAAAGATGAAAGTAATGAGTGCAATCTTCAGTCTGATTCAGATAATGACATTTCTGTAGAAGATAGTGAACAGTACCCGGGATCCGTCCTTCCGTCCGCTCCCGGATACAGTCCTCACTCTCCTTAGTATGCAGTATCTGTCCTTGTAAATTCTCCAGAATATGTCCCTACAGATTCTCCTCAGTACGTCCCTGGACATTCTCCATAATACATCTCTGGATATTCTCCGACATATACCCCTAGAGAGTACTCCCCTTAAACCTTGAGGATGATTCGAGAGAGCCTCCTGTAGTTATTGTAGATATAAGAAAATGAAAAGATGAACCTCATCTTACAAAAGAATATCGAGTTCTTGTAGATATTGGGTATTCGTTATTCGAACAATTTTGAGACCGCATGATGTATTGAATGGCGAGATGAGCCTTCTCTGAATAAATGTTTTTTTCTTCTTATGAGTGATATCTTTTTTTTCTCCTGAATTGGATTCTTTTATCTGTCAGCTATGAGCATGTGAAGTGGTGAACCTCCAGTGGACAGTGGAGGTTACTGTCCTGGGAGTTTTGTATGGTTGTTATGATATGTGTCTGACGACAGAGATGGTTTGTTCTGTGCACAACAACATCACCCCCAGGGATTGTATTGTTGGAATGTGCAAACATATCTGTGGTTCTTTTGTTTCTCGAAAATCTCCGAATTTCAAGAATGATCATTTGGCAATTTTTGAGCTCAACCCGGAGATCACAGAATGGGGCATTGTACCCATTGGCACACCTCCGGACCATAAGTTCCGGTTCCAATACAAGATTGGTGCAGAGGTCGCCAAGCTCAAATATGCAGATGTGGTCGACGTAGAGTTGGAGATGGAGGTGGAATTTCCAATGTTGGTAATGTTCATGATGGAAGATGGTAGATTTCCCAGAACGTTTGGCTTCAAACTGGAGGCACGAATTCTAAGGAAGGCCATGATGAGAGAGTCCATCAGGGCGGGGTTCACATATTGCGACGAGGGTACTTAATTTACAGATGAAGGATTTTGCATGGCTTGGGGTATTTTCTTGGATGTGCTTTTACCTAAAGGGTAAGGAGATTGCAACGACCCGAGAGGAGGAGGCTGCAAGAGGGAGGCCAAAGAAGGGAAAACGGAAATCCATAGATGAGAATGAAGCCGGGACATCAGGGGGAAAGAAGAAATAAAATGAGGAGATGGATCCCGCGTTCATGACAGATAACAAGAAACCCAAGGCTGCAGACATATTCGACAAAGAGAAGTGCGAGAAGATGCTGGAGAGGCTGGAGCAAGACTACAAGGACATGTTTCCTTTTGGGTTTGAGGCAACCCAGGACGTCAAAGTTTCCATGATGGAGCTTGCTCCCAGGGATATGGTGTACAGGCTGTCGAGCGGCTTTTACTCACCCATCCCTTCGCTATCCGAGGTGGAAACTCCAAGATAGAAGAGTTGGATATCTCTAAGCACTCAGCCCGCTCAGAACAATCACTCATGACCTACAACTAGTGAATCATGGTTGTGCTTCCTATTTGTATTCCTTCTTGCCTTCATGTTATCAATTTACCTTACCGTGTATACTGAAGCATCAGATTGCTTCAGTATCTACTATGTTCCAATTAATCATGCATTCATTCCACAACCTCTCTCATGTCTCTCTACACAGTATGTTTGTATCGATTCAGTATTGGATTAAGATTAATCATGTATCATGCCTATGTCATGGTGTCCCTAATCTACCCTACTGTATAATTTCGTTACGTCTCCCCTTTTCTGAACAAGTCGCCCTCCTCAAGAAGTGATCATCTTCATGTTGCCGCCCTGCCTAATCTACCCGCAAGCTGTTCTAACCACCTAACTAACTAACCGTCACCCCTGAAGTAACACATTCCCTCTGCAGATGTTGTTCCCACACAGTCGTTCCCTGTCAATGATAACTGTTCCCCATGTACACTGTGACAGGCTGTATCAAGTTGTGCCGAGCTGTGACTGGCTGTGCGAAGCTGTGTCGGGCTGTGTCTGGCTGTGATAGACTGTGACGGGCCGTGTAAAGCTGTGTCGGGCTGTGACTGGCTGTGCGAAGCTGTGTTGGGTTGTGTCTGGCTGTGATAGACTGTGACAAGCTGTTTACCCCCCCTAAAGCCTGCGCCTGCCACCCCTAAGGCTCCTGTTGGTCTCAGTCTACCATTCATAAGTCTGCGCAAAAATTAAGGGTACCCCACAGAACCCGTAAAAGCGTCTAAGTCCCAAGCAGCCCTCTAACATTACCCCTCCCCCTCTCAAAAAGCCGTGTCCTCACGATTTACTGTTTGGGATCAGCAAACCTTTATGAGCGAGCACCCTTCTGTCGGTGAGAGTCTCGTGAAGGACTCCGTGTACGAGCCCGAGTCATGTCACTGGCTGACGGAGACGATTGAGCACTACCTAGAAATGTCTGACCCCCCTTTGGCTGATAACGTGGTAACCTCTCAGGCATAGGAGATCCCCGTCGTTTCTTCTCTGCCATCTGAAGTGCATAGTCCTCTGCCATGTCAAAAGAGTCCTCTGAAGAATGAGTAGTATCAGAATCCTCGTCCCCCCTTAGGTGTTTTAACGGCCGAACTTTAAGTGGCTTCTCGGGAATCCTTCGCGGCATACAATGTGGGCCCACTATGTCTGGAAGTTTAAACTGTACGACTTGCTGTAAGCGCTTGCAAGCAAAATTAGTGAACGCCCTGAACTCCTTAGCCGTACAGGTGAGAGGTGTGCCAATGACTTTGGAACAGTGTAAGTATTTCCAGGCTTCATGTCCCTTAAAGAAAATATCATCATGGCCGAATTTCTCTATTGCCAAATTGTTCCAAGCCGAATTAAACCATGAATGAAGTTGGGAATCCTTCTGCACCATAACTTTTGCATCATACAGGTACATATGAGGTGGCACTGAAGGTAAGACCCAATGATCCCCACTGGAATAACTCAGAAATCGTGATTGCATCTACTGCTACTCAATGTGATAACATGCCATAAAACAAGCAGCATAGTATAATCCACAGCCCATGACAATACTAGATACCTCCTTGGTCTTGGTATAGATGTACCCATGTACAACCTGGAAGACAATTAATTCCTTCAGCATGGTACCTGCCTCAAACCAGTACCTTGCAAAGTGATAATCCTCAATGGGTCGATTGTTCGGAAGAACCTTAGTCCGAATTGCCACTGGCAACCAAATGCGCATGATCTGGTAGTAATGTGCCAACGACTGCGGAGGACTAAATTCCTTCCAAGCCAAATCCAGCACAATGGGAATTTGGTTGAAGGGCATAATCATAGCCTGACTGTACTCCCGTGTAGCAGAAGTCCTAGGTGGGTTAAAAGTAGCATCCCTCCATACCTCAAGCTGTGGTTTTGCTGTAGTAGCAACAGGGTTAGCTACTTGCACAGGCACCTACTGTAGTATTGGTACCACTGACATCTCCTGCACCCCCTGCGAAGAAGACTGAAAAATTAGAGTCCTGGCATGTAAATAAGTAGCCATCAGCTGCTCATTAGGAACAAAGACTCTCTTGTCAATATTTGAACTCAGGTCATCCACTTGAGTTTGTAGGCCTTCCACATCCTCCTGTAGCTCCACTATCCTACTATAGACATTGTCTATAGTAGTTGTGGCAATGTTCTGCACCTGCAATCTGAGCTCATTCATCTCCCCCTGGGTGAGCTTCTTTGGTGCTTTGCCTTCTACCGGCCCTTGTGTTAACCATACCTGCATAAGGTGGTTATCCACCAAGTCCTGTGTGGCACCCCTGAGAGTCTGCTCCTCCGTGAGTCTGTACACATCTAACTGCTGCTGTAAAGCCTCCATGCGCTTCGCATGAGGTTCAACCAGACCCGCATAGGCAGCAACCAGATTATTGGCTTCCTTCCAAGCCTTGTTAGCCACAAAGAGTTCATTTCTATTGACCATGACTGTTTGTTGCAACTCCAGGATGTACCTCTCCTGATCAGCCTCAACCTGTCTGTACTGTTGGAAAGTATTCTCATTGCGACAGATTGTAGCCTGCAAATCAACAATAAGTTTCCCTTGCTCTATTATCTCAACTTCTGTCATCATACATCTCTCCCCTTGTCTGTTAACTTCTAATGCAGTTTGCTCTAGAGCAGTTGTTAGTGTAGCACATTGTATGGTCATCCTCTGATGTACTGCCTCCAACTCTGTATGTAGTACGTTCACTTCTTGCAACTTGCCTTCATGCTTCACCTGTAATTGGTATAACTGTTGCTTATGTGCTTCATGCAACTGGTCCTGCTCGAGACCTGCTTCAATCAAATGTCTATTAGTCAACTGTAAGGCAGCCTTTGTGTCCTCCAACTCTTGCTGTAACTTGAGATTGATCTCCTCATCTACTTTGTTAGTACACTCAGTGGCAATTCGAGTCTCAAACTCCTTCCTGAGTTCCTCCCTCAAAGCTGCCAATTGGGTAGATGGAACATGGGATTTCACATTAGTGCCCAACAAATTGAGTGTCCTGCTTATGGAACTCATAAGCATGGCCTGTTGGGGGTCATCATGGTGAACTTGCTACTGTTCTCCCTGATTCTCCATAGTGTGATGCTTCACCAACCATTCAGGCCATTGCCCCACCAGATCCTCTTCCTGAACCACCTCATCCTCCACAGGTGCTGCAGTGTCCTTATATTCTACCCCTGGTACCTCCGTCACAGGTGTGGGTATTACATGCACAGCAGGGTTTTCCCTGGACAGACTCTGCACCTCTGGTACCACTGATTCCTTGACCAAGCCAGAGTTTTCATAGAGAAGGTCACCCTTCTCAATTTCTGCCACGACCTGCTCTGTAGTGGGAATGTCCAACCCTTCTCTTTCCAGAGCAATAGGCTCTGGTGGAACAACATGTACTAACTGAGGTACCTCTGAGACAACCGATTCAACCGGCTGTGATGGCTGTGGTACCGAAGTGACTTCTTCTTCCCTCTCCAAAAGTCGTGCTTTTAATAATAACAGCCCTCTGTGCTGCTGTGCCCCATCCTGCACAAGAGCTTGGGAAACATCATCTTGCGGCTTTCTTGAAGCCAGTGGATCCGCCACTACAGTCATACCCCTCTTCTGTCTTTTAGACTGGTGTTGCTCTGCCAGTCCACCCTCACCTTGTAAAGAACCCTGCTCCTCCATTGTAGTGGTTGCTGCCTCAAACACTCCCATCTCCTTACGTTCTCACGCATCAAGTATGCAAGAGTCAAGAACAATCTGAGCACTGACTGGGCGAGACATAATGATCGGAGACTTAACAGCAGTGCCCTGTAACCTCTTCATCTCTTCCACCAGACCATTGTACATTAACTCTGCCCAAGCTACATCCTCTCCTCGCCAGGCTTTCAGTATCTCCTCTGTGAATGACTTGCTCAAATACTGTTGGTTCTGTTTCATGGCAAACAGAACGTTCAGTATTTGGCCAACATCTCTGAGCCCTGGGTACTCGGCTTTGGTGCAAGCGTAACCTTGAGTCTTAAAGAAACTCCCTTCTTGGAACAGATTCCCTATCTGCAATCTTGCCATGTGCTCATCCACATCCACATGACCCGATGACAATTCGAACAATTGCTGTAGGTACTGGGGAGTAATTTCTATATCTACTCCCCTCACCTGGGTTACTCCCGTCCTAGGCTCAAAGTTCTGAAGAAATTGAAGCATATACTGCCGATGATGCAAGGACCAGTCCTTGCGTAGCAGCCCCTCCAATCGCAACTCCCTCAGCAGCTGCACTGCCTGCGGTGTAGCAATTGTTTGCTTCTGCAGTATCGTGGTGCTCTTCACCCTGATATCCTCCATTCCCTTCACTCTCTTCATTCTAGACAAACAAAAAGGCCTTGTTTGAAACAGCTGAAGAAAAGCTTGAAGGGCACAGAGCATAAAGGTATGGTTGGCACAGAATGGAACGGGTAAGTGCGTGTAAGCCTGTGGGGCTTGCAAGTATCGAGTGAGAGAGAATGTACTCTCAACCCGTCCGTCCTTGTGCCACTGTGTGAGAAGTAAAGCGAGCGTGTAATCTGTAATATCCGCCATAGCTACAAAGCTATAGCTTTGATTGCCTTTCCTGCCGAGACGCTGGTTATTCGGAGCCACCCCGACTCTCGCGCTCATAACCCTGCTAATTTCTTGCTCTTGTTTCTTGGAGGAAACCATCTGCATGTAATTCTCGCTCGTGATTGGCTGTTGCTTCCTTGGGTAACTTCTTAATTTAACTCCCCTCAGTGGACTTTCCCCCCTGGAATGTCCACTAGGATAGCGCATGCGGCAAAGATCCCCCTTTTCTGTACTCGTAAAGGGTTCTGTTACCCTTGCCCTGAATGCATTAATGGGCCCACAAATAGTTCAGGTTGATGTACCGGGTAGGTACTTTGACGGCCCAATTTGTCTTCTTGCATGATGACACCCGTTTTTGCAATATATGCACTATGGTGTGTTTCGCCCTGGCGACCACGTGTTCGTTTCTAGACCTGCCTCCGTATTTCCCTGTCCGCGTGGCACATTCTCCGAGTTTGACTTCCAAGCTGTTTTTTCTTCCGCCGGCCACTTTTCGGACGTTAACCCATGTCCACCTGTCACTGACCCTATGGACTGTGTAACCCGCGTGGGCTGTGTTGGGCTGTGACAGGCTGTGTCAAACTGTGGTGGGTTGTGATAGGCTATGTGATACTGTGGTGGGCTGTGATAAACTGTGTGATACTGTGGTGGGCTGTGATAAGCTGTGTGGCACTGTGGTGGGCTGTGATAACTATGCGAACACCCGTGTTCTCCGCTCAGGCCATACACATTCGGCTTTACGACAAGTGCTTCATGCTCCGTTGGTATTACCGGTGCAGCCCGTGACTGTTTCTGTGTTTCAATATGCAAGTCGTGCTGCAATGGTTTGTCATGGATACCACTGTATCCCTTCAACTTATTGGCATTGACTCTTCCCAGCATCTCTTTGTTAATGATTTGTAACATGGCGGTGTTGTTATCATACATCTTCTGTATGACATAAGGTCCTTTCCATGGTGATTTAAGCTTAGAAGCCTTAATTTTCCCCTTCTTCTGCAACCACAGAACCAAATCTTCTATCTTAAAAGTCTTTAATTTACCTTCATCAAACTGATCCTTCCTCTTCATCTGAATTCTGGTCATGTTATCAGCTGCATCAGCACGTACTTCTTCCACATGGTATAATTCATGTTTCCTGACCTTAATTGAATCTTCCAATTCCATTCTCCTTCCCCATTCAGTTCTCATGGTAGGTAACAAGAATTCCACTGGAAGTAAAGCTTCCATACCATAAACTAATTGGAATGGTGTATACTTAGTGGTGACTTTATATGAAGTCATGTATGACCACAAAGCAGCAGCTTTGTATCCCAATCTGTTCTGTTTGCATTGACTATCTTTGCCAAGATAATACATAATATTTTGTTGGTAGCCTCTGCCTGCCCATTACCCTGTGGGTAATAAGTTGTACTCTTCCTATGCACAATCATGAACTCTTTAGTCAATAGTTCTATGGTCTCATTAATGAAGTGACTTCCCTGGTCACTGATAAATTCCAGGGGACAGCCAAATCTTGTAAGTATGTTCTCATACAGGAACCTTGCTGTGGACTTAGCTGTGTTGTTCCTCAAAGCTTTAGCTTCTACCCACTTTGTAGTATAATCAGTGGCTGTGATTATATACTTGTTCTGTGTATTCTTGGCTGGTGGGTTAATTGGTCCAACAATGTCTAGTCCCCATTTCTGAAATGGTTCAGTAGGCATCGTAGGATGCAAAGCCATCTTCCCAGATCTCTGCAATGGTCCTAGCCTCTGACACTCATCACAACTCTTACAATACTTGTGTACATCCTTGAACAAAGTAGGCCACCAGTAACCTGCAAGTAGTATCTTTCTACCGGTAGATCTCTTCTCCAAAATGACCTCCAGCCACTCCTTTATGAACTTCCTCCAAAACTTTATTTACTTCATGGTGGTACAATCATCGTTTAAGTACTCCATCAGGTCCTAGCTTATACATTCTGCCCCCTACCATAGTATAAGGTAAAGCCTTGATAGCGATTCTCTTCCTCTGCTCCTTTCCATAACTAGGTGGGCACTGACCATGAGTAAGGTAGTATCTGATTGGCCACTGCCAATCTAACCAGTCATTTGCACTTCCCTGCACCTCCACTGCAAACAAACTCGCATCAGGTAGTTGGTCGTCTACTCCTGTAGCGGGCTCTCCTGTTGATAGGCATGACAAGTGATCTACCACAAGATGCAAACGGCCAGGCTTGTAAACAACTTCGAACTCAAACTCGTGCAAGATTATTAACCACCTTGCTATCATTCCACTTATCAAAGGCTTGTTCACCAAATAAATCAGAGCCTGATGATCCACATAAAACATAAACTTCATTCCCAATTGGTAATGTCTAAATTTCTTGACTGCATAAATCATTGCTAGTGCTTCTCTTTCAGTTGTGCTATAGTTCCTTTCAGCACTGTTCATCAACCTGCTAACATAGTACACAGGTGAATCTATGTTTCCTGTAACATTTTGAGCTAACACTGCTCCCAACGCTTCTCCTAAGGCATCACAGTGAACATAAAATACTACATGCCAGTGAGGGTTAATCAGCACAGGTGTAGTTGTTACTGACAATGTAAGTTCCTCAAAAGCCTGTTGACATTCAGCTGTCCATGCAAACACTGCATCTTTCTTCAGAAGCTTGCTCAATGGTGCTTCTATCTGTGCATACCGTCTGACAAATCTTCTGTAATAACTGGTTTGTCCAAGGAATCTCCTTAGACTCTTAACATTTACTGGTGGTGGAGAGGCTTTAATGGCCTCTGTCTTTCTGGGATACGCCTTCATTCTGGCATTTTGCACACCAAACACCCTTCCTCCAATGTGTTGCAGCCTCTGTGGCATACTTCTTCAAGATTTCTTCTAATCTTTTCTCATAGTTATCCCTCTTCAACTTTTCCTTTCTCTTACTTTTCCTCTTAAGCTCTTGCTCTTTGCGTTGGTGTCCCATGTATTGGGCGTAACGAAATCTGAGTGTTTGTCGGATTTGCGCGTCGTATGACTGATCCCCCCACACAGAGTTGTTTCCTGTGAGATTGAATGACTATAACACATGTGTACACTAAACCCATGTAAGAGCTACAGCAATGCCTTTGGCGAAGTTACCTCATAGCAGCGATTTCCGCATCCGCGTCGTCCACAATGAAGGCATTGGGTTGCCAATCGGCCTTGCAGGCTTTCATCTCTCCATTTAGTGCCTCCATCCAAGGTCACAGATCAGTGGCTTTGCACCTGGCCGTGATTATGTACACGACTGGAATACCATTCAGCCACTCATCAAACACCATCATGGTGTACAAATGATACTGCAATCACAAGCATTCACCAGAAAACATTAGGAATACAGAGGAAGGAGGGGGTTATGAGTTTTGTTCATGTACATAATAGTTTTGTGGAATGCGGGTCGACAATTTGTGAACATGGAATATATTTTTTTTCTCGTTTGTCCCGAATGTTGCATCGCATGCCACAATTCGAGAATGACCGTGAATCACCATCTGTTTTTTTCTGCCATTGTGTCTGTATGCCCAAGACAAATGGAAGGTCGAGTTTTCGGCTATGAGAAGACCAGGCAGGGTGGTTGGACTCTTCATGGTAGTAGAAAACACTTTCAGGGTTTGGCTCCACCCACATCCGCACACTATGAGCATCATTTGGGTGTTTTTAAAATGTTTCCTCATTACACTTGTTGGCAATGTTGCGAATGTCCCAGGACAAGAGGAATGTGTCACGATCTGCCTCCAACCCACTTTCCATAGTCTCCTTCACCCATTGCATGTGCTTCGCCATGATTTTGTTGATGCTTAGTCCGAGGCGCAAGTTATGCAATACCGATGCTTTCATTTCTTCGCTGATGTGGGGGGCTAAAGCAACCCGACTGGAAACATGTGCTGGGCCATGGCATATGTCTCCAGTGTGCATTGCAGAAGCAAACATCACATGCATTGAACCACCCTGAAGGGTCACACAAAGGTCCCCAGCTGCAGTCCATGGCCTCTCTGGTGAATTTCTTCGCTGAAGCATCCTCCAAATAGGGGTGGGGAGAGCGCCAATGAGCTTGATGGAGTCCCAACCTCCACCCATCCACTGGAATACAGTGAGAACATGAAAGCATTCATTTTTCTTGTCTGGGTCCAAACTCCTCATTTGGAGCACACAAGAACCTCGACCTCAGCACCATGGTGTTTGGAAGCTTTGCAGATTCAGTGCTACTTTTGTCATAGAAACCACACCAAGCCACTCTATCTGCAGATTCATGTGCCCCGAGAATGATGTGCTGTTGGTTGTGACCAGTCCACCAGTGCTTCCAAAAGGGAAATGCGAGACCCCACAATGCCGCCAAGGTCACCCAATAACTCTTTCATTGTGTCATCATCAACCTCGGGCTGCTCCTGCAGCCAGGGAATGGAGGAATGGGTACTAAGGTCGGACATTGTAAAAGAAGCGGAATCTAAGCAGACCATTGCTCGGAAAAGCAGAATGTGAGCGATAGCTGCAATGACTCAGGACGGAGAGGGCGATGGGAAGACGAAGCTCGAAAATACAGTACACGCAGATTGGTGAGAACTGCGGAATGTTGACCCTGAGCTATGGACTATGCAATGGAGCGAAGGAACACAGAACAGAGCTGACAAGGTAACATCAAAAAACTGCGATGGAACACAAGAACACAATACCAGAGATTCTGAAAACACCACGACGAGAGGAACGCAATATGTATTACAGGCGCAAAGTGGTGGACACGTGTGGAGTGATACATGGCACAGTTGGGGGGAAAGAGGAAGGGTCGTGGCGGGCAATTTCGAACCGTGCACGGAACTAGGTAGGGTAACCCCAAGTTAAAGTGTGTACTATGTAGGCTTTGAACCCCAGGCTGTGTCTTCTTTTGTTCTTGGGCTTGACCGCTTCAGTGCTTCGGCGTGTTCAGTGGCACATAGCGCTTCAGTGCTGCAGTGTGGAGTTCTTACTTCTTTCCAGTTCCACAGTACTTCAGTGTTGTAGTGGTTTGACTGTTTTCAGTGTCTCCCCACGAAATGGCGTTCATTTCAGCTGCTTGGGCTTCCACACTGCAGGTACTTGTATAGGATGGCAGGGACATTTCAGAATCCCTGCACCCGACAAAGGTGGGGACACACACTTTTGTTGCAGTTTTTGGGCCTACAATGGCCAAAGAGGTCGGCCTTGTAGACATTATAGTTATGCAGAAGGGGAATGCCCCGAAGACATATGGCATTCAGTACATCACCATGGGCATCCCTCTTCCCATCTGGAATGTGGTGGCTACTGCAGCTGAGGACAGTGGCTTCAACGTAGACACGGCAAAGAGGGCACGAATATCAGGGGAGCATGTCTGGATGGAGGTGAACATTCCAGAGGGAGAGAACAAGTTTTGGGTTGTAGAGGCAGATGACTCCAATGTCCTGAAGAAGGTACCAGTTTCAATTTGAGGAAGTGCCTTCATCGTGCTGGAAGTAGTCTGCTCCTGAAGGGCACATTTACCATGCGCCTGAAGAAGTAGTCTCATGCCGCAAAACCACCGGAAACTATGCCTTGGTCCCTCGGCATCACCCCCACTGAAGCTTTTATCATGGACAAGACAGACATTGTGGAGAAAACATGGTTGGAGGAGGTGACTGAGAATGTAGCTGCCCTAAGGGTGAGTCCAGCCCTGTCTGCGTTGCTGAAGGTCGGGAGTGGAAGTTCTTCAAAGATAGGGGAATGATTGTTCGTGATACAATAATGATGGGTTCAGGTAGAATGTGGATTTGTCTTCGACTGAGGTGGGATGATGCAATGGGGTACAATGACAATTTGTCCCGGTCTTGTTTCATGTTCTGTTTTGATTCTATCTGAGTATAAGAATCGATTCTGTTCCATGTCTGTGTTTTTTGGGCTTCGCCAGTTGGCTGCTTCAGTGTGAGCAGTGGTTGAATGCAGTGCTGTGCTACCGTGTTTTCAGTCCTTACTTGTTTGCAGTGCTTCAGTGCTTTGACGGATTGCACATTCTCCCCTGGATTGTTTGCACTGCCTCCGCAGACTGTGAATGTTGTCATTGGATGTATCCTCATAGTGCACGAGAAGTCAGCACTGGCTCAAGAGTAATGAACCCACAGTATTATATCCAATGTTGTATTTTTATAGTCCATCTTGAAAGCCATCATAACATAATTGGAATGAGGCCTATTATGCTAGAGGCTGGTGTTGTAAATAGCTCGAGCATATAAGGTAAGCCCAAAATCTGTGTCACATAGGTAGGACAGTGGATGCAGGATATTAGTCATTTGATAATGTGCAGGAGTTGGAGGGAAGGCAGTCCCTTACAAACCAGTTACACAAGTATTACTCATACACGTGTTCATGTCGAGGTAAGGATCTTCATTCAGCTGTCTTCCACACAACACACAGTGTCACTTCATTTGCACAATGTGAAAACAATTTCTGCATTTTAAAGCAGTCACAGTTGAAATAGAAATGAAACCAATGTTGCAAAACTGAATATATACTGGAGACTGATACTTGTATTCCTGGTATGAGGAAACCACTGAGCTTCAACAAAACAAAGTGAGTGACACAACTCATTGTCACATCATATGCCATGAGGCTGAAGGCAAAATCTTGTAGCCGAATGAAAAACGAATACAGCAGATATACTACCATATTATAAAGGTCAATGTTCTTGGATTGTCACCTTTCAAAAATAATAATGCTAAGTAAATATAAGCTGCCGTCACTTCAAGGGTATATGACAAGTTCTTGGAGCGATAATAGCAGAAATTAAGTGAAGGAGGGTAGCACGAAAGGCACTGCAGAGGCACGAGCAACTTTGCAATATTGTATTGCACCATATATAGGATGACAATTCCCTGAAAAACCCATTCAAATACCTCCAATGGTGTTCAGACCGGGATTCAACCCTGGGAAGTCCGCTGCCACCTTATGTGCTTACATCCCCGGGTATCATGCCTGCCATCATTGTGCCTCCACACATGGAAACAGTGTCACTGACTGTGAACATAAATCCAAATCACTGTTTGGGAAGAATGTCACACCCTTTAGTGCAGCACCTGGACACCTTCAGCCGTATATAATCTCTTATTGGCCGTGCTATGTGTGGGCAAGGGTGGGCGTTTCCTGCTGTGCCCATTCGTTTCCAAAAAGTCTTTGAAACGGACGAGAGACTTTCCCTTGCCATCATCGACAACAGTCATAACTGGTTTGTCGCGAGGGTATTGAACACCCTCCTCCCTCGTGGTAGTCAAGTCAAGAATCTTTCCCTTTGCAGCTCTAACCAAGGCAAGGAGATGTTGCTGGAGGTACTCATTGGACTCTGTCAGTTGGAGAATGGTTTGCCATTCACTAGAAATCAGGGCTTGCAGGTTGTGCAAGGGACTTTTCTGAGACAAAGAAGGGGACCTCTGAATTGGGGGAGTTTGCGAAGAGGAAGGGATGGAAGTCGAGGATTGAGAACCTCCCACCAAATTTTGAAGGCCACCTTTACATGTGCCCATGAGAGTTATACAAAACTTACAATCAGCCCATCCTGGAGATGAGGGTGGATCATCTTCAAAACCTTCACTTGGTGTGCGCACAAATTGCCCTTTTAGGCCCAAGGGCAATCACAGGAAGCCCACTGTGATTCAGGTTTGTGGATTGTGAATGTCGTACCCAAATCACGTGGGCATTGAACTGTTGCGGGGCCATCGGGGATATGCGGCAGCAGGACGTTGGCATCTGAAATGTGCTTGGCAAGCAATATGGAACTGCACACAAACCCCTCCAACCGTTTGTTTCGGACAAATCCATATGCTTTCGCATGAGACATGTACCAGTAATGGGTTAGGACATCACCAGTGAGTTCAGGGTGAATGCAGGGTTGATTGGACCAAAATGGACGTTACCATCACAGTTTTAGATGACTGCAATTGATAGTGTCATCAATTGAAATTTAATTAACTCATTAAAACCAGCAAATATATATGTCATTGGATTCCTAGCTTCAATACGCACCCATAGCAACTCTCCAATCATGAATCCGATAAGAAATGACTCCGCTATGGACTTTTGAACACCGTCATTGTGGACTGTTACCACAATGAATGGAATTACAATGGACTCAAGTTCTCCTATGTGCCATTGGTGAATTCCATTGAAATTTGGACATAAGGTGGCCATTTTGGTCCACATCATAGCTATGTGTTTGAAGTGGCAAAATCATTTGTCATTTGACTCATATGGACTAATATATGTAAAACAAATAGGCGTTTTTTGAAAAGTCCATAACTCATCTTGTTTTTTGGATTTTGGGTGTCATTGTTTTTCTAGAAGTATAAAAATCTATAATCTTCAATGGCTAGGTGTCATATTGAAATGTTTTTGTAAACTCTAATTTTTAGTTTTCATAATTTCTCTAAATAATAGACTAAAATATTTAATGAATTATATCTTTAATATTTGGGGTAGGACTCTTTACTAAATATGTTCAGTATACCATTATCTATCATTTAAAAAATATTTTGAGATAGTATCATCAATTTTGTTTTTTGGTCATGGACTTTCATGGAGCAGGATCTGCCGTTTTTGGTCCACTCAACCCTGCAACTGCCCTTCAGAGATGAGCCAATCCACCCTCCTGCTAGTCAAGACACTTTTGGTGCACTTCAATTGCGCTTTAAGGTTCCCATGATAAGCTTCAATGGCAGCATTAGTATCTTGAGAGGCATGGGGAATGTTTCTAGAACCTTTCATCCATATTTTGGCTTTCGGAAGCCACTCGATGTCCATGTAGTCGCAGAATACAGTCTCGTTAGGGTACTTCTCCCGCAAGGAGATGATTTTGTATACTGCCCATGCCTCACTTGCATCCCCGGACGTGCCTTTTATGTCGTACGATTTGGTTGCAGGAAAATGGATGAGCTGCTGGAGTTTACGGACCTCTCCATTTTCTGTTTTCAGGCGCCCTACCACTTCAAGCATGAGGCCGGCTTGCTCAAGGTGGAGGTGGGTTCCAAGGGTCGGAAAGTTCTCAGAATTGATAACGAAATCCATCGCCACAACAACAGGATAAAAAGGAGGTCAAATGAAACATCTGATGACGAGGAGGATGAGAATGAGGGGACGAAGACGCTGGGGACAGGTGGTCAATCATCTGGATGAAAAACAAACATCCGCTAAATGACGTCCATTCGTTTTGCAGGTACAACCAATGCTCTTTCAAATTTTGAATTTGAATGTTCATGGTCTCCAAGATGTGTCTCTATGCTCTAGGGCTGGTTCAAATTTCAAATATCTGTGTTGCGGGTCTCCAATATGACTGTATGAGGAGGCATGTGAACACATACATGAGTGTATGATAACAAAGTCATGATGTGATTAATGCACATGCATTCATAGGGCATGCATGACGATGCGTGAAATACAGTCACACGGAGTTCAATGTGTGACCGTACTTTTGCAAGCCATGGACCCGGCGCGGGGGCGGCGGGTGGAGCGGGGGGGGGGGGGGGGCGGGGGCGCTGGCGCGGCGACCGCGGGCCGCGGCTTTGCCGCGAGGGGGTGGGGAGGCGGAGGGCGGGGTGGGGCCACGCAGGCAAGCCCGCTGAGGGAGCATTCAACTCCCGGGCCTCATATATCACTTGCCATCAACTTGCATGTGCTTTGTAGTATACCAGAAGTCCGTCGTCATAATTTTTCCGAAGAATCTAAAGGAAGATCTCAGAGCTGTCACCAAAGTCTTCACCAAAGAACACCCCAACAAGACAATAAAGAGCACTCACCCTTTCTCCTGAATTGCTACAGAAATGAGAGAATGTTCTCTCCCTGCGGTTTTTCCTGATGGCCATATTCCACCATGTAGACGACCGCCACAAGAGAGTTAACCCAACCCTTAGACTGGAAGAGAACAGAGCTGACAAGTTGGGTAACACCCTAAAGGAAGCCACAATATTCTCACATAACTCTCTTCTGGGATATGTCGCAGGGAAAAATCTGACCATATCCCACCATGTAGACAACCGCCACAAGAGAATCAACCCAACCCTTAGATTGGAAGAGAACAGAATTGACAAGTTGTGTAAAACCTGAAGGAAGCCATGATATTTTCATAGAACTCTCTTGTGGCGGTTGTGTACTATGTGCAAGATATATCACAGGTATAATCGTTGCGATTTTTCCTGATGACCATATCCCACCATGTAGACGACCGCCACAAGAGAGTTAACCCAACCCTTAGATTGGAAGAGAACAGAATTGACAAGTTGGGTAACACCTGAAGGAAGCCATAATATTTTCATAGAACTCTCTTGTGGCGGTCATGTACTATGTGCGAGATATGTCGATGACCATATCCCCCCATGTAGACGACCGCCACAAGAGAGTTAACCCAACCCTTAGATTGAAAGAGAACAGAATTGACAAGCTGGGTAACACCTGAAAGAAGCCATAATATTTTCATAAAACTCTCTTGTGGCGGTCGTGTACTATGTGCGAGATATGTTGATGACCATATCCCACCATGTAGACGACCGCCACAAGAGAGTTAACCCAACCTGTAGACTGGAAGAGAACAAGATTGACAAGCGGGGTAACACCTGAAGGCAGCCACAATACTTTCAGAGAACTAGCAACACTTAAACAACGATCAAATTATGAGTGTTTTCTTGAAAAACCAGTGACCAACTTCTTTCAAAGAGATCTATTGCTAATCCCCTCATAGGAAAGAAAAAGAAAGATTTCAACTACTTTTAGTCTGATACTTACTTACCGATAACCACAATAATACAAACAATAACAAAAGGTCCACAACATTCGAGCGCTGCAGGTCTGTCGGTCGTTGTCCACTCATACCTTCAACAAATTGAGAGTCCACTTTGAAATGTCATGGCAAGGTCTTGGCCGGGAACAGCACTGGCAAATTATCGGCTACAGACATTGCGCTCCTCAACCACTTACTGTTCATAGACAGATTATGATATCTTTAACAAAAATTAATTAGTGTTAGGAGAGCAAAACATCCTCCACATTTCCTACCTCTTTTTTTCTAGCATTTCTCCACAATGCCAGCCTTTTCATGAAAGCATGAGTTTCACTGGCTACCCTAATCCGAGTTATCAACTTGCATGTGCTTTGTAATATAACAGGAGTCCGTCATCATAATTTTTCCAACGAATCCAGAGGGAGAGGGAGATCTTACAGCTATCACCAGAGTCTCCAACAAAGAACACCCCAACAAGCCAATAAAGACCACTCACCATTTCCCCTGAATTACTACAGAAACGAGAGAATGTCCTCCCTACAAATTTTCCTAATAACCATATCCCACCATGACATAAGACGACCACCACAAGAGAGTTAACTGAACCCTTGAGTACTGGAAGACAACAGAATTGACAAGCTGGATAGCACCTGAAAGAACACTTAAATAACACTTAAACCACGATCAGATGTTTCTTCTTGAAAAACCAGTGCTCAACTTTTTTCAAATAGATCTACTGCTAATCCCCTCATAGAAAACAAGATTTCAACTACTGTCAGTCTGATACGTCTTGCATTACTGTTGTGGAGTCCAAATGAGCCTTGAAATGTTACACCTAAACCATCACCCAATACTGATGAGGAGAAAGCTGCTAACGATAGACATCCACCTATTCAAATAATCTTAAATAGACTTTCTAAAATGTGAAAATTGATAGAGATTTCCTAACATGACAAACGTATCTGTAGACTGTGTGGGGTCCACACAACCCCTTGTTTGTGCCCTGCCGTAACGTACAGGAACGGGCCTCTAAAACGCCCAGAAACAGACACCAAAATTAGTTACGTGTGAGATATGGGAGGCGGTCCCACATCATAGGCCACAAGTCCATAGTGTCCATGGCAAGGCGTGCCCCATAGCTTGTGCGCCGCATGGCGTGGAGAGGCGGGTAGGAAGGTAGTCCACAAGAAGGCTCGCGCGCAGCATGGTGTAGAGGACACAAAGGACGTGGCGCAGCAGTCCGACGAACGGTAGTATTTCAAATTATTTCTATTTATTTATTTAAAAAATCGACACGTAACCTACCTACGTGGCTGCCACTACTAGGGGAGTCACCAAAATTTGTAGGCCAATTGTCCATACTTATACGCACAATACATGGGTAATTAGCGCAAACACCTTTTCTGGCCACACACATACCCCTCACCATATTGCCCTCTATGCAGAGTATCCCCACCAGCCAAGGATACATGACCACACTTCCTCGGCCAATGTACACACCCAATCATATACGGACTAAGGATTACCAGACACAACCAAGCTGTTTGGTAGATACACCAACTCCTCATCAAACACATGAAACTCGCTGGTTCTCCCTCATCGACACTGGCTCCTACCAAGGATGCCCCCGGACCAACACCACTCTACCATGGCTTCTCCCATGCCGATGACATACTACACCATGCCCGGCCTCGGCACTATGTCCCAGACACCGAGGGGATAGTGCCGGGGCTGCCCAGCCTCCAACCTGCCCTGTGCGTGGGAAAAACCCCGTCTCTTTCATTCGCAATGTCAGTGCTTCATCGCAAGTGTGGCTGTTTTTCAATGAATTTTTTTGATTCATTGAGGGCCTATTCAAAATGGCCAGAGAGAATCAATTGAGCTGTCTTTCAGTTCTACACCACATATTCAAATCTTTCATGTACTGCAACTTGTAGAAAATTCAAAAAACTTCACTACAAAGTATTTCTTCGCTCCTCGGTTGATCTTGATCTTGATTCGCTACTGGTCAATTGTATGTTGTTGTCTAAGTCACTATTATTTGCCATGTATTTGCATTATCAACCGCTTAGAAGGTTGTTGATTATGGCTGACTATTCTCGTCCTCTGACGATGAGTCTGAGAGGAGCGAATTTTCTCCTTGTCACAAATAAAAGCATGGTCAACACATTGACATTGCTCAGGTTAGCAAGCACATGTTCTTACTCATGGTAGGATGAAGTTTATTGTCTCTCTTTGCGAAATACTTCAACTGTTCATTGTGCGTGGAGTCCTGAGCCTTGGCACGATGCTCCTCAATTTCAATTTGAGCGGTATTAAATATGTTTGGGCGATTATATTTAATTCATGTGCTGCCGGGTGGTCCCGAGTGTGGAGGTGCACTTGCGTCTGACAAGTTGACTACATTGTTCCCATGCGGTGCAGTGTCCAAGATATCGTCAAGGACCCGCACAGTTTGTGAAGCTTGCGGTGCAAAATTTGCTACAGGTACTTGCGATTCCGGGACAAAGTCATCTCCTAAGAATTCCTGCATCAATGAAGTAGCAACTGCTTCAGGCTCTTGTGTGGAATTCTCCGGCACAAGTGCACAGTAGTTGCCATCGCCCTTAGAGTGCAAATCCCGCACATGGACGCATGCATTAATAATGCGCTCCCCTTGAAATGCCTCTATGGCATTGTAATATTCCCTATTGAATCGTCTCGGCAATCTTGAAATTGTTGTTCAACCCGTTGCATTTGTCTTTACAATGTTTCCCGTTTCAAGGGAATTTGGCTCCAATGATTTTCTGCAGTTCCTCAGATAATTTGTGCCATTTCTCACAGCGGGGACCATGTGAGCTCTTGGATCCACAAGCTCTTTCTGAGCGACATGCTCTGCATGTTTGCGCTTAGTCACTGCAAGAACCTCACGGTGTTCCCAATTCCCGTGCCTCAACCGCATGCTCAAATTAATTTCCCCTCTGGATAGTGTAGCGCCTCTCCCTCTCCCTCTCCTTACATATATCCCCGGAGCAGTATCTGTTGAATGTGACTCTGTTTCCATCCTTGCGCTTCAAGTCTTGTAAGAAAACTTCGTACTAGTGTGTATGTTTGCACAGAAACTGCGTTGCGGGGGGACTTCAAGCTTGCTTTTGTGGCGAGGCGGTAAGGAGATGGGAGGGAATCGACAAGTTACCTGCTGTGATTTCGAATGGATAAGTCATCAAATGGAGAGCAAATCAACGAATCTGTAGCATTTTACTGATGGGCAAATAATTTATCATCCGACTTACTTACCAATACTGGGCGATAGGGGTGTTAATAGCGAATGCCACGTAGGTTACTAATCTACACAGGTAGCATATGTATGAACGGAGATACGTATTTTCGAGCAGTGTTGGACTGGTGTATAGGTGAAGGACTGGTATAACTTAGTACTGGTATATGCACTGGTATTAGATACCCGACCGGTCTGGTGTCGTTTGGGAGAATACTTGGTCATATACCAGACCAGGCTGGTATCAGTTTTTTCATACCAGCCACAATACCAGTACTCCCCCGCAGTCTACCTCATTTACTCTGGTATGTGTACCATATTAATTTATGTGTACATTTGCCTATACATTTGTATTTATGTATATTTACTTCTAAAGCCATCTTGAATTACAAGTTTATCAAATAGCAAATATCAAGTGAAAATAAATACAATACACATAAAGGCTGATACCAGAGTTGATACCTCATACCAGCTGGTATTGTGGTCATGATACTCATACTCATATTAGTATTTTGACAAATATACATCCACCATTATATAGACCAGACTGGTATGAAATCTTTGTGATACGCCTGGTACCCGGACCAGACTGGTATGTAAAAAACTTGATACCAGTCCAACACTGGTTTCGACCAGTGTTGGGCGGTTACCCGCCTGGCCCCGGGTAACCGCCGGTTCCGATTCCGGTTATGTGGAACCGGACCGGAACCGGACCCGCCTGTGCAGAACCGGAACCCGAACCGCTCATTGGGGATTGTGTGGAAACCGGAACCGGCGGTTCCAGCTACGACCACATGTGTGGGAACCGGCGGTTCCAGATCCAAAGCGGTTCCGGTTCTTGGTTCTTGACCCCTTGGTGGGGCTGGTGGGCCCAGGGAAAAACTTATTTAATGCTCTTAAGCTCCTGAGATCCTGGGTTCAATGCTTGAAGGCCATGAGATTTGATGTTCAATGCTTCAGCGCCATGAGATCTTGGGTTCAATCTCCAGCTCCATGATATCCTGGCTAAGTTCATTAATAAAATGTTTGAAGATGCCAATACTTGCCAGGTAGCTGAATAGTACTTTCAACCCATAAAATTTTACCCATTTTCTTCTACCAGTTTATTTAGAGTATTTTTGTTTGTTTTTTTGTGTTAGTGAAAACTAACAAAATTGTTGGATTTTAGTTCAAATATGTGAATACACTGCTATTTAATCTACCGGACTGATAAAATATTTTAAATCTAATTAAGTTAAACAAATATATTTTAAAAATAGAACCGGAACCTAACCGGAACCGATGGTTTTTATCAGCAACTAACCGGTAACCGGAACCGCCCCCATGTTTAAAAGTTGGATCCGGAACCGGACCGGAACCGGCCCAATAAAAAAAAACCGGAACCGGATCCGGAACCGTCTCTTGAAATAATTTTGGAACCGGAACCGAAGGTTCCTTCACAAATGCAAGAACCGCCCAACACTGGTTTCGACGCTACCAATCGACGTATCAGCAGGTTTGAACCAGTGTTGTACTGGTATCAGGTTTAGGACATACCAGTTGGGTATCTATAATGGTGGAATTGTTTTTTGACTATTCTGGTATGAATATGAGTATTATGACCATAAATACCATGTGGTATATAGTATCAATAGGGTATCATTCCAAGTAAATAAAAAAACAAAAAAATATATATTATATTATATTATCTATTAAATAAATATAAATACGTATAAATACATAGCATATATATAATAATGTAATATAGTATTGATACCAATATAAATGAGGAAGATGGCTGGGTAGTACTGGTATTGAAAAATCAATAACAGTCGAGGTAGGTTCTGCAATACCAGATTTATATCCAGTATTGATACGCAGGTGAAACCCTCTATACCAGTACAACACTGGTTTGAACGTACCTAAAATATCATAAGACTATCCTTAAAAATGTTTGCATCAGTTGTAATTGTGTGGCTACACTGAGTAGATAATGGCATTACTCCAAAGACACTATGAAAATACTTATTATAATATTCTACTGTGATTACTTTCCCACGTGAAGACATGCAGCTCATTGTAAAATATATTATGTAAAATTTATTTATTTTAGTTTATTTATTTATATATAATTTTTGATTGTGGGGCCTCATATTCCACTAGTTTAAATTTTCTCATTGATGGATGAGTTGGAACTCTCGTAGTGGTTCGACATTAATATGTAGAGTCCGGGTTTCACGCAGGAAAATAGGAACCGACATGTGGCAATTATAAAGTACCAATCTAGTTTCAAGTGATTTGGGGTGTTAACCAGTGTTGTGCGTGTCCGGGTTTTGAAGGCGGGGTACCCGACGGGTTAGGATCCGGGTTACCCGGACCCGCGCCGGGACCCGTGCTATCACAAAAAACCCGGATCCTGACCCGGGTTCATTTCTGAAATGAACCCGGACCCGCCTGCTGGGTCCAGAACCCCTTAAACCCGCTACCCGCGGGCCAATGTAGCGGGTCAGGGTCCGGGTCTTAATTTTAAATGGGGCATGTGGGGTCCACCTTAGATTTGGTAGGTTTTGTCATATGTGTGGAGGGGACCAGCAGCAATAGGCCACTGCAGCTGCCAGCCCCACCACGCTATAGCCCAGTGGTAATGCCCACACACCACCTCAAAAGCGGTTGTGGGTTCAATCCAGGGAGTGGTGTCACAAAGTTGTGCCCTATGGGACCATAATTTACACCTCCCAAAGGAGGCGTCATATATTATTATTAGGCCAGATCCCACACATCCATGCTATAGTGATCTACCCTTGAGGCATATTACTATTCTTAACATGTTTAAAGAATTGATATTGAAAAATAGAAAATGGAACTCAAACTTTTATTTTAATTCTTATTCATATTCATGGTATATTTTGAAGGAATTTCTCTTAAAATAAAATTCATTATTAGGATTTAAAGTTTTTTCCAGCCAAAAATAATTTTATCCCTAATTAATCTTATTTTTCTAATTTATTTAATCAATAAATTAGGACCCGGATCCGAACCCCTGAACCCGCTAAAATTTCCCAACAACTACCCAGACCCTAACCCGAGTCTGTGTTGACAAACCCGGACCCGAACCCGGACCCGGATTTTCCAAATTTCAAAAACCCGGATCCGGACTCAGACTTGGCTCCGAAAAAAAACCCACACTGGTGTTAACCCCGCGTCATTTTTCATCCATGCCGTAACCGCCATGGATGAAGTCGGATGAACATGTGATCTGAGTGAAAAATGTAGGCGCCCTTGTCCTCTACATGCTCCAACAAAGGGCACACTAAACCCTAAATTCCATGCACACGGTAAAATCTTTTTAGTGTCAAGGGTGCCGGATTTGGGTGGTGTCCAAGTAGGTTGACCGCCCACGTGGCAGCCCAAGAGGTAGTTCTGGAGGTCAACTGCCCTCCTGGCAGGCCGGAAGGCGTTTCAGAAAATGCCCCATCCAACCTAAAAATTTGCTCCGAATCAGAAATTGTTTTGGCAGTGTACTTTACATTGGAGCAGGTAGGAATTTGGATTCCAAGTAGAATTTCTAGACATTCTAGGAGCCTTGGTTCACTACAGCAAACCAAGGCTCGACCTTCGATGGACTAATCTCTCACTATATTCTCTCATTTCTACTCACTCTACTAATTTAGCTATGGTCCTATTTATTTTTGGGGCCATGGAGGGAGCCCCCTAAATACTCCCCCCCTAAATTCACTACAAAGCACCCTCCCTAAATTTTAGGTCTTTCAATTTGAAATTTTCAGAGAGCACCTTCTATGTGCCCCTAATTGAATTGTGAATCTGGAGGCCATTCATATGGATATTGGAAAATTTCCATGGTCAAACCATTTTTTGTCATGTAATATTCATTTGGGTTTCAAATTTTGTCATTTCTTTTTGCTATAATATCCCATTTGCAACGGTCAAACCTGCCTAGATTTTGTGATGGTGTTCATGTCGTCGGTAGGATGGGGTTGTAAGGGGCAAAAAATATAAATCTTTCTTCCGGCGGTAGGTGTCATCCAAGTGGATGGATGGGGGTAGGAAGATATAGCTAGTTTAATCAAGGTATATACTGTTTTTTTGAAAAAACGAAAAAAGTTAGCTCGTCCTTTAAGGGTGCTTAAGTGCCTCACTCTATCCTACGAAAAAAGAAATTTATGATGTGACGAGAAGGACTTCCACTTTCGGTTTGGAAAATAGACACCTTTTATCGGTCATCGTCATGCAAAGTTGCCCAAACCTCTCCTAAGGATTGGAAAGGAAAGGTTTCGCAAGCCGTACCTACACGTTTTGGTAATTGTTCGATAGGAGTAATCTTTCTTTTATATATGAGGTGACTACACATATGTGGCTCTCAAAAACACTCAGTAAGGCAGCCTTGTGCCCCCAACCATTGGTGGATCTAGCCTACATCGACTTCCATCCATTAGAGACTAATAATTCATCGATGATGCGTGTCTTTTTGTCCTATTTCATCCTCAACTTTTCGTCATCAGTCCCCACTACCAATCCAGGACACATGTATGTTCAACTATAAGTGGATTTTCTCTCTTAACTACAAGAGGTTGAGTACCAATTTGATTAAGTACCACCATCATTTATCTAGGCTCAACATGTTTTGATTTTTTTTTTTTCAGACATTTGTGTCAGCTTCCTTTGAATTCATGACAAAAAGAAAGGGAAATTTGAACAAAACAATGAAATGGAGGCTGGTTGAGAGTTGGGTTGTGTGGCTGGCTTATGAATTTTGAAAATTCTCAATGAAGCTAAATTGGAAAGAAATAATTGTTTGTGTCTTTTTAGTATTTAAGACATTTTTATGGGAATTTTTGAAGTCTTCAATAGCTCACAATTTTTCTAAATAAGTTATTAGGCATCCACATTCTCAATTTATTTTTTGCTATAAAAATCGTATTGTCTTAAATTTTTATTAAGAAATTGCTATAATCAGTTAACTTCCATAGGCTCTTGGGGTTTACACTAGACATAGGATGGGAATTTAATGCGCGTGCAAGGGTTGCTGGTATGATACTGGGAGCTAACCGGAGGGCCCCCTTGGGCCCGCCGTCAAATCCCCACCCCTGCTTCCCTCGTGTATGGTTCACCCCATCCGTGGGTCCCACGCTCCATGTTCCCACCTCGGCGCTCCGCCGCTCCCCTGTTATTGGAGCGGCGAAGCAGTAAAACAGGGGAGCAATAGCACAAGGGAGCAGGAGTAACAGGGGACAGGTGGACACAGGGGAGCAAGGAGAACATGGGAGCGGTATGTATGTGGAACAAGGGAGCCGCAATTGGGAACAAGGGAGCGGTGGACACAGGGCAAGGAGAATATGGGAGCGGTATGTATGTTGGAACAAGGGAGCAGCGATTGGGAACAAGGGAGCGGAGATCCGCTTGAGGGACTTAGAAATTTTTTGGAGATGCAAAAACCTGATGGTACCTCAGTCAAATCCTTAAACATACAATTTCCATTGCACCATGGGCGAGGTTTGAACTTGGTACCCCCGCTCTAATGGTCAATGCATCCAGCCACCAAATTACCCGCCATTTTCTTGCAGCTCCTCAGAATTTTTATGTTTTGTACTATAATATAGGCAATAACGCGTGGGGGTGGGGATTTGACTGCGGGCCCCGCCAAAGGCGTCCGGTTCCGGCAAGTCCCAGTGACGACCGTACTAGCAGGCTGGCACGCGCGCATTCAACTCGCATGTGTACTGGGTTCCGGTTCTTGGCTCAACTCATATCCTGATGATAAATCTTTCTCATCTAAATCACTTGAACATTTATACATAATCTCAAAGAAGTTGTCATCAACAAAAATCGAACGCATCGTTAGGATCTGCTCAACCATAACCATCTAATGGTCCGATATCGTACCATGATTCTTCGTTTGCTTAGATGTTAGTCTCCGCTCGAAAGTTCAAATAGGGGATTCCAAAAAATATATATATATGACACCTCCCGAAGGAAGCGTAACTTATGGAGTCACTTCACCCCCAAGGCCTACTGCCTTCCGCTAGGAAGGTGGACACCTTCATGACACACCAGACCGTGGTTTGAACCCACGACCACATCCAACATGGTATGTGCCCATTACCACTGGGCTCCATGCTGGTTGTCAGGGGATTCCACAAACAACCATTTAAGTTTTGGAGCACCACCACCATGCTCCCACCATGTTTCCTATACGTTCCCGACCCCACCGCATCCCAATTTAGGGCTTTCACATTTGTCACTCAAGCCATCTTCATACCCCACACTCTTTACTGTCCCTGCCCACACCACAAAGTAGTGGAACCTTCGTGTCTGGATTGGGACCTCAAGACAAAGGAATGGGACAAATTAGTGCGCCTGTAGCAATCCCCAAGTGACAACGCGAGACAATAACTTGTGTACAAACATGCCTTGCATGGAGGGCTCCCTCTAGAATATCCATATTTCTTCTGAAGATTTTTTTTTTTGTTTCTCCTCCACAGGGATTCACCTCTGATGAACCACAATCATCCCCTCTCCAGCAATTTCGGGTCAAAGATGGAGCCCACCAAATCCCTCCAAACATATGTACATGGCGGTTGGAGATTTGTGGGACCGGCTTTGCTAACCCCACCATGACAACATAAAAACTTGCTCAATTTTTCCTTTGTATTTTTGGGGACATTGTCGCAAAGAACTTCCCCGCACAGGCACGGACCAAACCATAGGGTCCAGTCTCGGCATGATCCATCCTCTTCACACCGTGTGATGTGGAATGCGGCATCAGGCCAAACCATAGATAGGGTCCAATCTTGGGAGAGAGTGGAATGGCATGTTCCCACCTCCTCATACAACAAGAAAAACAGTGCTTTATGAGTAGAAGTGTCAGCAGACTAGTCAACGAATTTGACTTATCAGTCTTCGTTGACAAAAAGGAGGGGCATTTCCATGCATTCGCCTGCGGAGGAGATCGGACAAGCAGGTAATCTCAAGAAATGCTCAACTTCATGTTGTAGAACATTGAAAGAAAGACCATTGAAAGAAAGACTCGCTATTAGAGGTCATGTACCCCACCGGTGCGGATAGAGCCACCCCTCAAAGGGGACAATACCCGCAAGGGGAAAGAGGCTCTTATTTACGCTAGCTTCGGTTGGCGTTATATATATATATATATCTTTTCATCATTGGGCACCAATTGGTGTTAAAACTGCTTGGAGATGAAAATTCAGTATTTTGCGGACCTACTACCTTCTGCATGCCCGACCCCGACAAGAGAGGCACATGTAAACAGCCATGGAGGGGCTTCTACGCTCGTTGACCCCGGCCGGTGATATAAAGACCAACCATATGGAGTCGCAATCTTCCGTCTTTGTGTTAAGGAGCTTTCTCTACTTCAAACCCACTGAAGCCCATGTGGGTTGGGCTTAGGGCTTCAAAATAGGTACGGTAGTGAGGTCTATCACCCGACCAATACCTATGATCACACGTAATGTTAGCTCACTTGAGGTGAAGTGGCTCTTAGTTGCGTCGGCTCTGGCCGGAGTCTTCTCTCTCCCTTAGCTCACTTGTGAACCGATGATAACCAACACATGTGATAGTACTGGATGTCTTGTCATATATGACCGCACAGTTGACTGTTCCAAAGCATTGAACGGTTCGAGGTATCTTCATGCCCTCTCGTTCAGATAGACGCAATCTTCCTTGCCAATCTGAAGGGTCGAGCCCCGTGGAGACGCAAATCTTAGTTGCCAATATCAATTGGCAAGAGAGAGAGAGGATTCCGGCCAAAGCCGGTGTAACTGAGAGCCACTTCACCTTGCGGCTACTGCGTCCTTTCGGGGGTGGGCCCTATAACTTGCCACGATTCTTACATCTTTGTGGGGAGTGCATGGGACATGGATGCTGAGCAAAAGAAATGCAGCTTTAGGAGCCCGCAAATATTGACACTAATACCAAAAAGGCAATGTTTTGCAATGTGTTACAATCAATTGGTCCTTCAATAATCGTCAATAAAGCTTTCAGGGCTTCTTCCCTTACTACCCTTGAAATAAAATAAAATAAAAATGGTCACCTACCTAACATGCACATGTCAATTGAACTAGTATTCTAGAAGAGTTACATCTTGGCCCGCTCAAGGTGGCTCTTAGTTGTTTTGCTTTAGGCTTGCTGTACTTTCCTGCAGTGATCCTAGACTGGACCTCTCTGTTGTTGCTTCTCCCTCGTGTTATTCCCTCTTCCATGCCCTGATGTCTTTCTCCCATAGTGTTTATGGCTCGGAGTGGAACCTCAGTAATTTGCCTCTATGGCTTTCTTACCTTATTAATAAAATTCTCCAGGGCCTCTGTCCCTGTTCCTTAAGAAAAAAGAAAATAAAAAGAAAATAAAAGGGAGACGCACAGTAGAAAATTGTATTCCGGTTGGTGGAGGACTCAGGAACACTACTTACATCCATTCGAATACTTCAAATCCTCCAAGAACAGACGAAATCAGGCATGTAAGCTGCTGGGAGCCTGGTGATGCTACAATATGGAAAGGACTCTGAGGATTTTGATGGGTTTGGGGTTAATAAGTATGTACATGTGGGTTCAGTTTGCCATATAACAAAAGAAAAAAGATCTAGTAAAAAACACCTTGAACTCAATTTTAACACGTAGTGCAATTCAATTGAATTGTAATGTATTTATAAATTTTATTACAATATATTATGTTAATTAAAATAATGTCATAGTCATATGTTATATGTCATTGGTATAGCTATATGTCAAATTCGCCAGATTTTATCCTGGAAAATGACTTGGCTATTTGTACAAAAGAGAATTATTGGGTAAAATCCAAAAAATGCACCAAAAAGCTCATGTATCAGGAATTTGATGTTGCCATTGTGGACCTGCTGAAACGTGCCACCTGTTATATATGCCACTTTTCTACCCCCTGTCATCACGTTATCCTCGCCACATGGTATTGGCAGTAGGTAGAATTTACAGGTGGCCCTCTCGTGATTTTTGAAAAATTAAAAATTAAAACTAAAAAGGGCTCCCCACCTTTTTTCCTTAAAAAGTAAAAACCACGGTTGCAGTGCCAACCGTTTAATTGAATTGCTTGTTGTACTCTGAAAAAAATAAAAAAATGCAAGGACAATTCACCTGAATGCCTTTTTGGTACTATGCTTTGTACTATATAACTAATTGAATTGTAATGCATCATTGCCTTTTTGATATCCCCTGCGACACATGGACGGTCACAAAGGTCCCCGTGGCCCACGCGGAGCCCTCTTATTCTTTCTTTACACCATGCGAAACAAGGAGTGGAGAGCCCACTCCGGGTGTCACGCCGGAAGAACACACGGCTGCATTTTTTGACAGGTCCAGGGTTGCTTTTGACTGTGGCCGAAAGTGTGTTCATGGTTGGCGCAAGCCCATGGTGCGAACACCCGGAAGTGGCCTCTAGTAGCCACGCTAGACTATAGAGAGAAGACTCCGGCCCAAACCAGCGTAACTTATATAGCCACTTGGCCTCAGGGCTACTTCCCCTCTCAAGGGTGGGCCCTATCACGCTAGACTCCACAATTCAACGTGTTTAAGAAACCGCCGAAAGTCCCCAGAAGGTTCCTGGGAACCTTCCACCCTTCCACCTTCCAGCGGTTTCTCTGCGTGCCGATGTCACAATCCGGGACCTGACGTGGCAGGTCAACGCGTTCTTGGTGAAGCCTGGCCGGTGGTTTCTCGCATATGACCTGTTGGTGCAGGTCATGATGAGGTGGCCAGTCGCTAGTGGTGGGTTAGTTCTGCTGTAGCACGTGTAACGCTAACTAACCAAGTCAACCAATTTGACCAGAATAGTCAACGTCTTTGACTAGCCAAATTTCACCGTATTTCTAGTCCCTGGATAATATATAATATAATGTAATATATATATATATATATATATATATGTATGCCTTAATTTACTAAATATTTCCCGACAACCGTGGCCGGGTGGAGAAAAGTTGAAAACTACACACCATACTATAGATAGGATGTCTCCGGAATGATCTTTCGACGGCACGAGGCGGTAGCTGAATGAGTGCGATGCACGATTTCGGGGAAAGCCCGGAGTGCATTACCCGGCGTAAAGAGACAGCAAAAGTTACTTTATGTCCCGTCCATAGGTGACAACATCTATCGCCTTCATGGACTCCCGGAAATTTGTGCTTCCTTCCTTCTTCCTTTTCTTATGAACAACAGAAGAGAAGAAGCCATGCAGCTCTCGAATCTTCTTGAAATCCGGGTCAAACACCGGATATGTGTCCAAAAAAAATTGGTAGCAAGCGGTAATTGCAAGTGGGATGTTACGTATCGGAAAGCTCAGTTTTGTGTCCATGATGTTGTTTGGTTTTGCCACGCTTTTATTTTGTGGGAACGTGTGCGAATCCTCGGCACCTACCCCATCTACCCTGTGGCCCAACAATAAATGAATTCCGTCGCTATGAGTCATGTCACAATATATAATACAAGGGCGGTGCCTCCCACAGAAACTTCATTTTCTGTATTAGAGGCATTTTGGGATTTTTCCCACCAAAAAAAACTAAAAAAAAAAAAAGGGGGGAACGGCTTGTCCCCTACATTTGCTTACTTGGGGAAAACTCCAACCAAGCTGGATGAGTTCATCCAGCGGAGACGGAGGTCTGTGCATCCCAACAACAGAGTAACGAATGTGAGTCGGATGAAGCAGCCAGAGATGGATGGCTCTGTCCATCTAAAAAACACGGAAGCCCATAATTTACCCCCGTGTGAATGACAAGGGGCGCATTACGCTGGAATGTCGTCAGCACGGTACAGCTGTTAGCGTGGAGGTGGAGATCAGGGTTGCAGAGAAGAGCGTGTGCCGACCTTGTCTGCTCTCTCTGGGCCGTCCTTGCCATGCTCTCTATTTAAGACCTCTGCAGACAACACGCTTCTCCACTCTCACTTCTCTCTTCGCCATTGACTTTGCTCTCCGAGCTCCCTCTGGACTATAATCAGCAAAACTTGATCTTCGTTACTTACCAACACTGCAGAATCATCTGCTGCTCCAGGTATTGGACACTGTGATCTCTGACAGGAGCAATCTCTGGCTATCTGACGCTCGCAGAGAAGTAGAAGTAATCTCTGGAGCTGCTTGGAAGTTCTCTTGAGCTCTAGTCTGTAGCTCTCTCTGTGCTATTCCCCCCTCGTGTTGTCTGGTGAAGCGTGAACCAGGAGTTGAGCTTGCTGATCCTGTGAGATTGAAGTTGAAGTGGGGTTCGGGTGGGGTTCTCTCCATCAGAGGACAGACAAGCCGCAGAACACGAGCTCCTGGGCAGTAGAGTAAGAAGAGATGCATTCTGGAAGTCAGATGGTTGTTCCGAGGGTCAGTTTTCCACTTAGCGATCGAACTATTGGACGACCGAGCTGGAGCAACATGAATATCGCAGTCGTAGTTGGTACTGCCATGCTAGTTGGGATCATATGGATGCTGCTGGACCTATGGAAGCAGCGTGGGACGTCCGGACCCACGCGATGGCCGCTTGTGGGGGCTGTTCTGGAGGTGTTGTGGCACTACGATCACATGCATGACTGGCTCATCTCTTACTTTAGAAAAGTCCCCACCTTCTTAGTGGAGCTGCCCAATGTCACCTACATCTACACTGTGCATCCCAGCAACGTGGAGCACATCCTCAAGAATAATTTTCCGAACTATCCCAAGGTCTCTCTTAAACTCTAATTGGAAATTTGTAGTGAATGGCTACTGAATGTCAGCATTCGTCATCTGAAGGCTATAAGGGAGCGTTGATGAGCTGATTTCCAAATGAATGACGTTTAGTTTAGTCATACCCCAACGCCTCCAATCAACGCTTCAATCGCAATAAACTTCTAAGGACACATGATTACTCAAATCATCAGCTAACAAGGTATTCAACCTGTGTGTGATTTTAAAGGGGGAGCTCTTCCACGAGGCCATGGAGATCTTTTTGGGAGACGGAATTTTCAACACGGATGGAGAGTTGTGGCGCAAGCAACGCAAGACAGCTATCATTGAATTTGCCTCCAGAACACTCCGTGATTACAGTTCGGGGGTTTTCAGAGAACACGGTATCAAGCTTGCCGCTATCCTCACCCACGCCGCTACGCTGCCTCAAGCAGTCGACATGCAGGTTTGTAAGATTCACTTTTGCGATGGTCTGAAGTCTGGACACAGGTTCATTCTATGAGTATCAATGTCAGAAAATATCTGTCCAACAAAACTTTGTGAACGATGTATAATTAATATTAGTGAAGGCCCAAAGCCTGGTGTAAGCTTTTCAGATCATTCAATCAATTCTCTTTCCAAGTCAGGGATGACATAGTTTCAAATAGCTTGCATATATACAGGTGCAGTATTCTCTGCTGAATCTTGCACCTATCTCCTGACTTCAGGCTTTGAAGGACTTGGCCTTCAACGCCAGTTTGATGATTTTCACTTAAGGGCGGAGCCGCCAGGTTTAGCATATTAGAAGATCAACAATAATATCACCATGTTACAAACTCGGTACTGCAAGAAATCAGACGAACTTGCAAGTGCAGCCTTCGAGGTGTATTCATCTGGTGACGTCGGGCAAAACCAGCAATTGATGCCCCCAATAAACAGTACCCTCTTCAAACTAGGCACTCTTATGAGTGGGTAACAGTTTTGGCAGAGGGAAGATAGTTTATGCTTGAACTTGCATGTTGACGTGGAGGTGGCTGTCGCAGGATCTTTTCATGCGGCTGACATTGGACTCGATCTGCAAACTCAGTTTTGGGATTGAGGTGGGGACACTTGCTCCTTCCCTACCTCAGGTCCCTTTTGCAAAGGCCTTCGAGACCACAAACGAGGTAGTGTCACATCGATTTATTGATCCTTGGTGGAAAATCAAACGATTTTTCAAGATTGGATCAGAGGCCAAAATAGTGCGCAGCGCGAAGGCGGTTGACGAATTCACTTACGGAGTGATTGAGACCAGGAAAGCTGAAGTGAGAGCAGCACAAAAAAGTGGCGATCGGGCGCCAACAACGGTATAAGGGCGTTCCCTCCACTCTTTTCTTTCAAAGCTTATCACAAATCTTCCAAATGATTGCATAAACTGACTTTTTCTTTCTCAAGCTTAGTTGAAGTACTGCTTTTGTAGGCCAAAAAAACCCACTTCTTGACCCTTTGAATCAGCTGCTTTAGTTGATAGGATTGGTCTCGAGAGTGAATCAAGATCTTCAGAGTTTCTCCTATCTTGTCCATCTAGCCCTTAACAAGAGCTTAACACACCCAGGGAATTCATTAGTAATCAGTAGAATGCATGGCAGCTGGAAGATGCTGAAGGAACTTCGGGTAGGAGACAGCATGTGTCTGGGTTTGAGTGTGAGAGAAAGATGCAGCAAAATTAACCTGAATAGCAAACTGTGTAGGTACAGCTAGGTGTCATAATTTCAGGAGTTCTCAAAGTTTTTCAAATCATTTACAAATCTGTGAATGCGCTTCTGTGGGCTGCCTTACAGACACGCGGAGACCTGTTCACCAGGTTCTTAGCGTTGAATGAGAATGAGGGTGATGAGCAATTGATGAACAAGAGTCTCCGTGACACAATGCTGAATTTCGTTATAGCTGGGCGTGACACGACTGCTGTGACTCTGTCATGGTTTGTGTACATGATGACTTTGCATCCAGACGTGGCCCACAAGCTCTACAAGGAGTTGTGCTCGTTGGAGGAAGAAAGAGAGAGAGGCTCAAGTAATGAGGAGAGAAACGGCCATTCCGGAGACGAGGAAAGCTTCAACCAGCGAGTTGTGGACTTTTCACAACACCTGACGATTGAGTCACTATCAAAGTTGCATTACTTGACTGCAGCTATCATGGAAACTCTGCGGTTATATCCGGCTGTCCCTCAAGTGAGAATACGTCCTTCTCTTGCTTTATTTCTGTATCTAATCTCTTACACGCTCTTGCATGCCTGTCTATCTTTCCCTATGGCTGTTTCTCCTGATCATTAATACCTTTCAAATGCTCGCACTTCTGTGTACTCTTGTACTTGATAATGGTGGTCTAAATGGAAGAACGCTGTTGTCAACACAGGATCCTAAAGGTGTTCTGGCTGATGACGTCCTCCCGGATGGAACAAAAGTCAGGAAAGGGAATATGGTGTGTTATTGCCCCTATGCCATGGGCCGCATGGAGTACATCTGGGGCCCCGATGCCAGCGAATTCAAGCCAGAGCGATGGATCACAGATGATGGAGTTATACGGACAGAATCTCCATTTAAATTCACTGCTTTCCAGGTGCGTGTGCAGAAGCTGTCTCAGTGAAATGCTTGGGACTAGATTCATGTAGTTGGGATCATAAGAGTTTGCATGCATCACTAAAGCTCAAAACTATTTGAGGAGCTGACACAAACTTCCCATGTTTCTTATGGGCTGCAGGCAGGACCTCGAATTTGCTTGGGGAAAGACATGGCCTACTTGCAGATGAGAATGGTGACAGCCATCCTCTGTCGATTTTTCCAATTCCAAGTTGTGCCAGGGTTTTCGGTCAAGTACCGTCAAATGTCCACTTTGTTACTGGCTAATGGATTGCAGGTGAACGTTACAAAAAGGCTAACATGAGAAGGCTGTGAAGAGCAAGGCAACCCCATTCTATCTTCAGCTACTCTCTCCACTCCAATCCCTTTCCCTATGTAGATGAGGGAACTTACAAGGACTCAAGAACGGGTTGAGCATGAACGATTTGAAACCTGCAATAGTGGTCAAGTCACTAGTCATAACCTCCCTTAGCACCAGTGTAGTCAAATTAGATTAGAGAAAGTATGAACAGATGTCAAACTAAGCCAGCAACAAATGCCTGGTTCCCCAGACTGCCTACCTTCCTGTAGATAAGCTAAGGTGCAAGGTGTGGAGTGATGCAATTATGGAGCACCAAACATTACCTGTGGACTCAAGGACCATGGACATTATCCTCACGACATACAGGGAGCGGGAGAAGAACCTGTGGCCAACTCCGGCACAGCATAGAGCTTCTTCCCCCAGTAACTGAGAGCACTACCCTCAGTGAAAAGTTTGCAGAAATATACAAGAAACATATCTTAGTCTCTTAAAACACTTCAAATCATGTGACATAACTACAACTGGACACTGCAAATTTCACCAGATACTACTGAGGACTCTGCATGTTGGTCAAGGGCCCTCAAATATAGTAAGACAGTTGCATTCATGCTGTCTGTCTAGAACATTTGTTCCCAATAAGGTTCTAGCTGTTGTTTGCAGATGCAGGAAGATTGCAGATAAGCTATGACCTGTGAGTATCTTCACACTTGTACAGCGTTGGAAAGATTTTGTTGTGAGAGGAAATAAAGTCAGCTTCTGGACTTTATGGAATTGAATTGAATATCTGTGGACTCAATAATATTCAGCAGATAAGCCATACCACACCTTCTCAAGGGGAGAGTATACATTCATAAGGGAACTAAAGAACCAAGATCTTACACAAGAGTCTGACAACTAAGATAAAACTTGACAGTTCTCTACAAACCCAACAGATAGTATGTGCGCCATTCTAACTGACACTAATAATCGTGATTCAGAAAATCTTTTATCTCAACCTCATAATAGCCAACTTTTCTACTAAATTGATGTTGCTACTTCACACCTAAGTCGGGGCAATTGTAGCCAGCGAAAGGTTCCATCAATGTAGAGGTTCTTTTCAACAAGCGAGTATGTCTAGTCTTCACTGCTGCAACAGTTTCGTCATGGCACCAGTTGCCTGCAGGCCACGAACATACTGATGTGAGACCAAAGTCTAGTCTGTTCACCAATGTTAGGGCGTGTGGTCCTTCCAACCAAGAGGAGCTCACGCCTGGGTACATCCTAACCGTCAGTCTCAGGTTTGAAAAGTTTGCTAGCCATATTGACAGCTGAAGTAATCATTCCACATGACTTTGGAACGAGAGAAAAGATCTAAGGAAGAAATTACCAAGAAGAAAAAAGGAAGTACGACAAGAAAAACTATCCCTTAAATCTTAGGCAGTCACAGAAAGCAAGACAATTCAACCAACTCTTGGAAGAGCAATGACCAGCTGCCAAGACCCCCATACTTTATCATCCCCTGACAATGCATGCAAATAGACTAAATTTTTGTCATCTTGTCGGGAGTGTTAACAGAAAGATTAGGCAAAGAATTAGATTCAGCATTCAACAAGACCATCATAATAACCGAAAAAGTAACAAGAAACAGAAAAGAACCCCGTAAGCGAGGAGTGCAAACTTCAAAACAAGCACAACAATGGAACAGAAGAACAGAAAACCTGAAAAAGAAAACAAGAAAGAAGAGAAACATGGCTAGCCAAGAAGATCGCCAATAGTCAAGCACCGTTCAACCCGACAACAAAACGATTACCTAGGCAGTAGATCAGCATCATCCTCTTCCTCAAGCTCTTGCTCATTGACTTGCTTTATGCGTTTGCCCTCCCTAGGACCAGTCCGCCCCCGTTTTGGCTTACCTCTGCCCACACAGCAAACTTGCAAGGTGTTATATTCATGCCAGACACCTCAAAATCTCTTCTAAATTAACAAATAGCCACCTGTCTCCACAGAGAGGACTAAATTATGTGAGCAATCATCCACATATAAGTACCAACATCAAAACATACTGTCTCAGTAGCTAATCCCAGCACGCTCCAGACACATTTAATTCCCTAGTTGCTATTTGGATATGAAGATATCTTAGTCACTGAATAGCTCACCTAAGACTACCTTGGGCAGCACCATGTAAGAATTGATAAGCAAACATGTTGCT